>CP092883.1:4123913-4238970 GCA_030710605.1 Cordylochernes scorpioides | reverse complement strand
GGTCTTCTTTCTATCAATCTCAATCATATTAGGGTATCGAGCCTGTAGAGCTAGGTGAATTAGAATGCTTTTGTCATTAAGACAGAGTACTACTCAGTAGCAGGCCACCAACTTAGCTCCAATATGAAATGGTTGCCTCTAACATGAGAAACAGACGCCATGTGCAGCCACTCCTAACATGAAGTACAAACGCTGCTCATCCTGTATCCCTGGATCAGGAGCCCTTACAGGGTACTATCAGCGGGGCCAGCTAAGCCCAGGTTTTTTAGTGAGCTTGTTACTGCTCCCCCTCCTCCTTTTTCATCCGGGCTTGGGATCGGCAAAGGCATCCTACCATGTTTAGGCTGATAAGGTACAATTTAGATTATAGATTAGAGACATGAGATAACAAGACCAAATCCAAGTGTATGAAATGTTTGTGATGTTTCAGTAACAACATTATTACCATCATCAGGTAAAAGTACTTAAAGAGAAGGAAAAAAATAACACAGTGTGTTTTTAAATATATGTTTGTGTATCTTCTTTACCCATGACTTATTACACAACCAACTATTTAAAACATGCTGTAATATATTGTTTTTCTCTAAGTACTTTTGTCTGATGATGGTAACAATGCTGTTACTGAAACATCACGAAACATTTCAATAATTTAGATTTGGCCTTGTATATTCCTGTCTGTATCTATACATCCATCTATCCCCGTTTGTCTACAACAGAAATGTACAAGGAGGACATCATGGTGAAGCCACCACTACAGGAATGGGATAGCACTCACCTACGGGGGAGCGGGGAAGGCCTTTGATTGGTTCCTTGGAGTAGACATTGTGGCGGGGCTGTGAAAGATGACATCGCAGTGAGAAAAAACAAGTTGTGATAGCAAGGCTGTCAGAATTTACCTGGAGCACCTCCAGTTCTATGAGTTTGTGGCGCATGGTGTCCATCCACTCTGTCATTTGCTCTCTGCCACACACACCCACCATTCCTCTGTCAGAAAGTTCCTTTCTTGTCACATGGCTCAAGAGCTGTCATTTACACCATTCAAACCTCCAGCCATGAACCTCTTTTCAAGAGAATTCACAAATCTGTAAGTACAATGTACAATGTAGTACAATGGCTTCCAGCTCACATTGGAATTCCTGAAAATGAACTGGAAGATTCTCTGGCAAAGTCTAGACTTCTTGGCCAGCCTGAAAATTAGAAAATCAACCACCCTACCAGATGAAAGAGACCTCCTCCGTACCATCAAAGCCCAATGTAAACAAGAATGGAAATCTACTGAAGCACATAACTGGTACAGAACAGAAGGGAATAATTATCAATTCTGTCCTCCCAAGGGAACAGCCGTCTATGAATCCCAGACTTAAGTCTGGTCATAGACATATATTGATCTTCCAGAGGGGTTGCATGGTTTTTCTCACTGTGTACTAAGTATAACTCTCAACCCTGAATCCCATCATTGCATTAGCTCATTCATTGATGATCTCTATTCATTCCTTGAAGACACTGTCAGAAAGATCCACAGAATTAATGACACCTTAATAGGATTGGGTGGCGATAAGAAATATAAACTAGAGTGTCATTAGCCTGTCACAATGAGAAGGAAGAAAATTCTTTGCCGACCCCATTCTGGATATAGGTTATCAAGGTAGACAGAGAGAAAGGTGGTTATAAGTTATTGTTGTTGTGCAGAGATTTTTTATCTTACCTTTTTGAAGAAAATCTTCTATAAAATCAATAAGTCCTTTTATCCTACAAAAATTATTTATTATACATTGCTACACACTCATCTACACTTCACCTGCAACTAACTGAAGAAAAAAAAAAATTCTATATACATTCTTCAGATATGCAAATAAATCTAATTAAAAAAAATACTTTTTTTTTACAATAAGGAATTTGCATACATAATTTCTAACAGATTGAACAATTTACATATTTTCTTCCAAGAAATTTCAAGATGATCACCTTCAACAGTTATCAAGGCAGACAGAGAGAGATGGATATAGAGGATGGAGTACCTGGATCCAGCGGCGAGCCGGACCACATCATGCGCCAGAGTGACCACAAACTCTGTCCCCCCAGAGTCCAGGAGCAGCGGGGAGATGTGGAGACATTCGCGCAGGCAGTAGCGGTGCCTCAGCTCGCTGCGATCTTCCCTGCCAGCGAAGAGCTCCAGGTACGGCCGACTGCTGTCCACCACGGAGAACACTGCCCAGAGTCTCTCCTCCCCTCCTCCCCCTGGACTCTGTACATCACACCCTCATTGTTGGATCTCTCCTGTTCTTTATTTATCTCTATATATATAAAAGTCAATGTCTGTCTGTCTGTTTCGCGATAAACTCAAAAACTACTGAACCAATTGGTACCAAATTTTGCATGTCGCTTTTTATAAACCTTACAAACCTATTGTTACTATGTATACAATGAATTTCGTATTTTTATTCATTTTTGTTCTACATACTTTTTGCCTGTGATAATGTATTACTTCGGTGTTGCTATTCTATGACTCTAATACTATTTATTAGTAATGTTCTTTCAGTATGAAGGAAATTGCACTCGGGGGAATTCCCGGGCGAAGCCGGGTCATTCGTCTAGTAGATTTATAAATTCAACATTCAAAGACATCAACATAAACTCACCAAGCAATATAATAATCTACTCCGACTCAAGAGCAGCCATTTACACCCTTCAAAGCTGCTTCTCCAGTCAAGAACCTTTCCTCAAGAGCATTGCTAAGTCTGTAAACCGACTCCCAGCCAACAGCTCTGTCACAGTGCAATGGCTTCCAGCTCACATTGGAATTCCTGAAAATGAGCTGGCAGACTCTCGGCAAAGGCTGGAGCTCTTGGCCCACCTGAAGCCAGAGAATCTACCACCCAACTAGACGAAAGAGACCTTCTCTGTACCATCAAAACCCAATGCCTGCAGGAATGGAAATCTAATGCTGCACATGACTGGTACAGAGCAGGAGGGACAAGCACCAGTTCTGTCCTCCCAAGAGAACAACAGTCTTTGGTTTCCAGACTTAAGTCTGGTCATCTACAGACAATGACTTTCCAGAATGGTTGCAAGGTTTTCCCACTATGTACTAAGTTAAATTCTCAACCTGAAACCCCAAAACACATTATTGACTGTATTGGCTCATCCATTGATGAGCTCTACTCATCCCCAGCAGACACCATCAAAAGTCTCAAGCTTTACAAGCTTGATACTCTAATATGATTGAGTGGAGATAAGAAAGAAGATAAATTCAACATTTATATTTATGCAAAATTTTATCCTAAATCTTTCTTAATTCAATATTTCTATGAAAATATTCTATTCACATAATAATCAGAATTTGTTTTTTACATTTTCGTTAATTCAATTACTTCAATGTAAATATAATTCTTTGTAAAGAACTATAATTAATTGGATGTCAAATATAACTGTTAAATCTGAATCAAGAATTTTAATTAAAAAAAAAAATCTAATTCAAATCAAAATCAATTTGTGTCGATTGTGCCAATCAAATTGTTCTTTGACATTATCATCAAACATGTTCCGAACATGAACTCCCCAAATGGCAGGGATCTGTCTAGATTCAAGGCAGCTTTAAACTACTGATCACGGACGTGCCCTCAGAGAGGGCTACGTCGATTGTATATATCTCTCTTCATTCCTACCATTATTATTACCTTATAACTCCCTTTGAGTGTAAAGATTGATGAGATGTCAATAAAGTTGTTTAATTGTCAATCAAATTGTAGCAAACTTTTAATGACTTCAAGAAAAAAAGGAATTTCCTGATCGTGCAACTGAAAGTTGCTGATGGCTTGCGCCATTTATCGGAATAAATATCAACTAATCGTTGATTTTTTAAAATTATTCCAGAATTGGCCAAATTCTGTTTCTTGATTAATCAAGAAGCAAAGATAACCTTTCAGTTTCAAGATCAGGAAATGTTTCTTAATTTATCTCTACCTGATCAAAGTACAAATTCACTTTTGTACTATTTTTAACTTTTAATTACTTTGTTTTGAAAGATTTGAGATTGAAACTGATTTATTATAACGTCCATATAAGATTATATAAGGTTAAATACATAAAATGAATAAATAAGATTAATAATGATAGATATATAAATAAATAGATATAAATAGATAAAATAATTGATAAATATATTAATACACCTATCCCCCGATTTACACGGTAGATACGTTCCTGAGAAAAACGTGTAAATCGAAAATTAAAAATTTTTGCGAAATTTTTATGCGAAGAAATACAGACACAGTGTACGTGTGCAGCAAGTCAGCACATAAGCTCGGGATTCCTCGTGAGATGTGTACACAGCGCATGTGTTCAATCACAGTAGCATTTAGTATAGTGCGATAAAAACAAAAAAAAAACTTATTTGGAAAACCGTGTAAAAGCGAAAGCGTGTAAAACAAGTACCGTATAAATCGGAGGATAGGTGTATATATAAATATATATACAAGGTCTTCACTTTGTTTTGAAAGACTAAAGCTCTCCATGAAATCTTCTCCAAATTTCTTTGCTTGTTACCACTCCTATCTATCCATTTGATCTTGAGGAGATTATTCCTTCTGATTTTACAACAGTCAAATGCAACAACAACAACAAAATCCTGAAAACCATCAACCCCCAGTAACCAGCTGTGTCACTCCACGAAGCAACCAGCTGGGTGGATATGGAAGGTTTCTTCCTGCAGGATTTCCTGGATTCCTGCAGTTGTAATGAACTTGCATTAAACTGACGTCAGAAGATGGGAGAGACTCAGACAATTAGCTGGTTGCATGTTCTTCTAGTCACATTCCCATAAAGTCCAATGAGATCATTCATCTCAAACTGCTTCATCCAAGCAGCTGAAATCTCCTTCAAGGATCCTGTTTAATGCATCCACCACTACTAGCTGAACACAAGGTAATAAGACCAAATCCAAATAAATAAATAAATAGTGTGTGACGTTTAGGTAACAGCGTTGTTACCATCTTCAGACAAAAGTACTGTAACACACTATTTATTTATTTGGTCTTATTACCTTGTGTTTATAATCTATAATCCAAATTGTGTGCCTTATCAACTACAAGCTGAAGTAACCAGACATGGTTCGTTATCCTATATGGGATGCTATATATATAAACCACTCAGGTTTAATTAACTCCACAACACAAGGTAACAAGACCAAATCCAAATAAATAAATAGTGTGTGACATTTTGGCAACAATGATGTTACCATCTTCAGGTAAAAGTACTGAAAGGTCTCCAGCATTTTAATTTTTCAGTTTTGATATAAGGAACAATTGGGAATATAGATTAGAAATAAAAGTTAATAAGACCAAATCCAAATAAATAAATAGTGTGTGATGTTTCTGTAACAGCGTTATTACCATCTTCATTAATTCACTACTTTTGTCTGAAGATGGTAACAACGCTGTTACCGAAACGTCACACACTATTTATTTATTTGGATTTGGTCTTTATTACCTTGTGTTTATGATCTATAATCCAAATTGTGCTGACTTATCATTGTTCCCATTCAATGGGTTTAACTAAGTTTCAATATTGATCCAGGTGGAACCCTATTGTTACTATAAAGGAATTTCCACACAGGGTGATACATTATTGTACACTCTTGCTAGAAGACACATCTCTATAAAAGAGTTTTCAATTGCCAAAATTACCATTTTTACATATTGGCAAATCCCCGGTAAGAGGAGACCTCTCTCTCCCTAAAGGACACTTTGGCTCTGCAACTAGGTGTATTTCTGATAAAGCACAATTTGGATTATATATATCTATGAAAAAACAATAGAAAAAATAAAAGATAAGTGGGTCAGGTGTTGAAATTAAAAATAAAGAAGGCATCTCCTGACCACGAGCACATGTGCTTTTTAGATGGCAGAGCGCCATCTAGTGGAGCAAAAATAAACTAAACGTTTATTTAGCTTGCTCCGAGATATTTGGCCAACCCAATTTCTTGATAAATCAAGAAAAGCCATCCACGAACAAAAAAAAACAACTTGAGATATTCTTCTTTTAGGATATTTTTATATTTAAAAAAAAAAAAAAATTCACTTTCAATTCTAAGAATATTTCAAGTTGTCTTAGAAACTATTTTTCCTTATCTGTTATCTTGTTTAAACACTTGATAACAGTACTATTTAAGAACTTGCTGTGAGATTTTTTCACATTTATTATTTGTCTGATGATGGTGACAATGCTGTTGCCAAAACGTTGCACAATATTAAATTATTTGGATTAGGTCTTATTTTCTTGTAGGTGTATTTCTTTTTACAGAGATGTAATTTTACTGTATATCAAAATTAATATTCTGTGTATGGAGAGATAAATAAAATATATTTGCGGCTATTGTATAACCATACAAGTATCACCTATCTTTCACCAAACAATCAAGTATTAAAAATATTGCCTCGTGGAAAATTAGGGAAGACCAACTTCGGGATAAGACAGCAATTTATTTCAGACAAGAACAAACTATTAATGATAAACAAAAGATAAGCAAAAGGGGGAAATGTACAGAGTATAGAAAAATATAAACATAAAAAATAATACTCTGCTAATAAAATAATAAATACTTTGTTACAATATTCATAAAAAGTGTGAAATCATAAGGCGAAACTTTAAAAAAAAAACCTTTCGCTTTTATGCTTTTTATGAATTTTATCTAGGCGATTATATAACCTTGATTAAAAGAGGAGGGGGTCGGTGGAAGAATGGTCTAAACCGTTGGTTTTCGACCGCTACGACCGGGGTTCGATTCCCGCATTGGGCACTTTTTTTCTGATTAAAAAAGAAATGCTCGAATGGCCCCCCGATTCTTGCAAAAGTCCACCACCACCAGCGAGTGCAAGTAATCAAACGGGGCTCTGTCACATTTGTAAGTGCAAAGTCGACCTGCTTTTCATGTGTAGACATGTGGTGCACTTACAGTAAAAGCAGTCGCCTACTTCTACACACCATGATTATGGCCTGTACCACGTGTACTAGGGATAAGCATAAAAAAAAATTAAAAAGATTAAAAGAATTGATTATTCATTGATGTGTCTAATCATTGTTTACTTATTTTTCTATTCCAACTATCATCCTATGGAATAGGATTGAAAAAAAAAGTCTCTACATTCTGTTCAGTCCTTATTGTCTAGGTGTTAATTTTACATGGCAATATGGCCGACTCTTGATAATGGTGACAAGTCGTTTGGATTCAGTTAAAATATCCATCTTGACTGACCGCAATTTTACATAAAAAAGAAAGAAGAAGATAAGATACAATTGGTAGATTGGAGATAAGACTTGTGTGGTAACAAACGAACCCAACAAACTCAAGTAAGTATTCAGTACTTTTGTCTGAAAATGGTAACAGCGCCGTTACCAAAACATCGCAACCTAATTATTTATTTGGATTTGGTCTTATTACCTTGTGTTTATAATCTATAATACAATATAATGCGGCTTATGATTGTAGAACGACATTTGAAAACTATCCCGCATGTGTTTCTTTTGAACAAAAAAATCTAAATTTATTTTAAAGAGAAATAAAGATTATTTCTAACCTTAGGGATAAAGTATGAAAGGATGAATTGTGAAGAGTAATGATAAAAAGAAAAATAAAGTGTCCAGGGATGGGAATCGAACCCACATAAGTCAGTTGAATTAAAAAGGTCATATTTCGTATTTATAGCATAATTTTTCTCCTTATTCTTTTCCCAACCCTGGACACTTTATTTTTCCGTTTATCATTACTCTTCACAATTCATCCTTTCATACTTCATCCTTAAGGCTAGAAATAATCGTTATTTCTCCTTAAAATAAATTTCAAATTTTCGTTCAAAAGAAACATGCGGGATAATTTTCAAATGTCGTTCTATAATTTATAATCCAAATTGTGACTTATTATTCAAAATGTTGTTATACAAAAAGCATTAGCTCACCCTCTGTATACAATACTCCCCCATCCAACTTCTTTTAATTCAACAACCAGAGGCATCAGATTCTTCAATGCTGAATTAGTTAGTTAGAAGTCAGCGTTGAATTATATTCGGTTAAGATCATTATCAATCCATCGCAACATTCGCAGCTAGTGGACATTTTGTTGCCAATATTTAAGGATGTGTTGAATTGCAGCTGGTTAGATTAAAGTAAATATGCAAATAGGAATTCGAAAAATGGTTGAATGATATGTCAGCTGAATTTGAGATGGTAATATTAAAGGGAAATGTTTGGGTTTTGAGAAAATTTGGTTGAATGATAGTTAGATTGTTGTTGTTTAAAGTTAAATGATCAAAAGGTAACAAGACCAAAAATTCAAATCAATTCTCATCTATAATCCAAAGTGTTGAAGGACTCTATTTCTCTCCCCGTCTTATAAATACAATAGGCATTGTAAGAATCTGATTAATTTCCTGGAATTTAAACAATGCGAGGGGGAAAAAACCATTTCTAAGATTTCAAAAAAATTTAGGAGGAATTTGAGTAGGCTACTAAAAAAAATTTGTTTACCTTTATGGCAAGCTACAATTGTAAGTTGAGTGTAGGAAAGATAAATACAGTAATACATCTTCCTACACCCCCTCATATTAGCTGAAGGGAACACCCTTAATTCCCAAGCAAGCAACCTAAACCAACGTGGGGTGGGGGGCCTGAGAGTTATGTTCTACCCATAATGCTAATTCTGCTTTACAAGACTTGGCTTTGCAAGTTCGTACATTCATCCTGCTGACCAATCAGCAACTGAAGGTATACCTTACTGTCAGTGGTTATATCTATGGGAACTCCGCCTTTGCCAGTCCCAAGCATGGATGAAAAAGGAGGATGGGGAGCAGTAACAAGCTCACTAAAAACCTGGGCTCAGCTGGGCCGGCTGATAGTACCCTGTAAGGGCTCCTAATCCAGGGATACAGGATGAGCAGTGTTTGTACTCCATGTTAGGAGAAGCTGCACATGGCATCTGTTCCTCATGTCAGAGGCAGCCATTTCTTTTGGAGCTAAGTCGGCCTGCCACTGAGTAGTGCTCCCAGTCTTAATGACAAAGGCAGACGCATTCTACTTCACTCAGTCATGATGGTTGTCAAACAAACAGACACCATCAAGGGTCACAACTTGATACCCTAATATGTTTGAGTGGAGATAAGAAAGAAGAAGATATCTATGGGACATCAATGTACGAGAACTAGCTAATCCTTGTTTAGTTTACATGCTCTTGTTACTGAAGTGTTCTCTTTTTTTTTTTGAAAATATATACAGTCTCTAATCTCGATGATAAAGTGATAAAGAAAAATTTGGATTATAGATTATAATAAAAGAAAATAAGACCTAATCCAAATAATTTATTAGTGTGTGATGTTTCGGCAACAACCTTGTCACCATCATCAGACAAAAGAATCTTTTGTTTTCTTTTGTCTGATGATGGTGACAATGTTGTTGCTGAAACATCACACACTAATAAATTATTTGGATTAGGTCTTATTTTCTTTTATTATAATCTATAATCTCTTTTATTTGACACCCCAAGGGATCAGAGCTTTCAGTTGAATTAAAGTTAGTTAGATGATTTCATCACAACATTGATTTCTAGTGTATATTTTATATGATAAACAAATGATAAGTCACACAATTTGGATTATAGATTATAAACACAGGGTAACAAGACCAAATCCAAATAAATAAATAGTGTGTGACGTTTCGGTAACAGCGTTGTTACAATCTTCAGACAAAAGTACTGAATTCAGTTTTGTCTGAAGATGGTAACAATGCTGTTACCGAAATGTCACACACTATTTATTTATTTGGATTTGGTCTTATTACCTTGTGTTTATAATCCAAATTGTGCCTTATCAATCATACATGTCTAAAATTGTCTTGATTTCATATAACAGATGGATCTCTAATGTATCATAATATAAATATGATTTAAGTAATTGTTGAATTATCAAGTGTCAAACAGCAAGGGGCCATATTAACAAACTGATAAGGAACCATAGTTTCCATCATTCTTGGTACCAAATAGAAAATCCCAAAAAACAGACCCTCCAACTAAACAGAAGAGAATTGACACAGTTGGCCGGATAGAAATCTGGTCACCTGCGACCTCTAGTCTATAAAGAGGAAGCCAAAAGCTTCCCTATGTCCACTAGATGCAAAACTTAAGAGGCCACTCCCCAACATATACTAAATTGTTTTGAAAATAGAGCAATCCATAAATAAATCTTTAATTAAAAAGACATATATTGGATCAAAATATCATTTATTTTACCAATATTTCAGTTGGCTGAACGCCAACCTTTATCAAGGTGTTATAACATTTTGTTATAGGTTGATAAAGGTTAGCGTTCAGCCAACTGAAATATTGGTAAAATAAATGATATTTTGATCCAATATATGTCTTTTTAATTAAATATACTAAATTGTATTGGGGAAAGAACAAGGGATCGTTGTACAAAGAACCAAGAAGAGTTCTTGAACTTCTCCAAGATCTTGTCTAATTTAGACTAATAAAAGGATAAGAAAAAAAACTGTCAAATCATCATTGGTCAAATTAGTTGGTTATTTAACAGGCTAGAGGTCAGGATGTGAAAAAAAAAATGGTTGTATTAATGCAAGGGTTAAATTATCATCGGTTGAATTAACGAGGTTAGACAGTGTGTTGAAAGAAGAACCAGATGTTTAGAGAATGGTGAGATGGAAAATTCTAGAAAAACCTACTACTCAACTCACATTTTATCTTCCCTTTAATTTTTTACCATTTTATAAATTTTAAAAAGTTAATTTCAAGATAAATGTTAGGTAAAAAATTTTATTTTTCAATATTTTCTTTTTTATAATTGTATTTGAGGTTTTATTAGCTTTTCATAAGTATTTATGAGCTAGATCATAATATAATTTCCTATTAAAATCACAGATGTTTATATGTAAACACACAATGACATTAAACATTATCCCTTAAAATATATTTAAAACATATATCTAAACTGAATATATATTAACTGTTTTTATGGTTTTTATATTAATATATTTATTTTTAAATTCAATTTTGGCTATTATTCATAAATTGAATTAAATTTAGGTTATCATATTTAACTTGTTTAAAAGAAAATATTTTAACTATATATATGTTCGAATATATGAAAAGTGATTTAAAAAGGATTACCTTGCTACTTTTCCCATTTTTATTATATGAATATGGGAGTTTTTTCAACCAATTGTTTAAAAATACTTCTCGCACTGCTCCTCTTTCTGTTCCAGATTCTGCATTTGGTTGAAGGGATGCGACAATCGGCTCCCTTTCTTCAAAACTCATTATAAATTTTAAAAAGATATTGCTAAGACATTTTTCGTTATGAAATGCTATTGCGCACGAATAAAAGTATTTAGGACATTTAAAACGGCTTGACACTAATTACACCAGAACAATACAATGAGAAAATATCTTAGTCAAGAGTCAATGTCAACAATAACTAAAGAAAATCTTTGATATATGTGATTTTATAGACTTTTATTTTATAAAATATTTTATCTATGCATTTTTTTCAGTATATTATTTTATAATAAATAAATAAAATTCCTAAAAATATATATAATATAAGGTGGTGTTTCCACGTTTTTTATTTTTTATACGTGATTTCTTTTATTTTAGAGTTTGTTGGTTGTAGCCTCTAAAATCTACTCTAAAGCTGAAAACATTTTGCCCTTTAGCTGTTTTTGAAATATTTATGGATGTGGATATATTGTAACCTCTTTTTAGGGATGGAATTGGTTGAAGAACAACGCATTATGAGGGTGAACATTGTCATGATGTTTAGAAATATTTCATACATGGAAGATTTATTCTTTTTTCGCTTTTTGTGTTTGCGTGTGTGTGTGCGTGTGTGAATATAGGTATAATGAATATCTGTAATAGCACTGAGTAATGTTTGGTCTTCGAGAAAAAATCCCAGGGAATCAATCATTTGGCATGAAAAATTCCATAAGCATGACCTAGAGTTTAGACTTTTAGACATTATGCTAGTTTTCACAGGAGACCCAAGAATTTGCTTTCCATGCATTTTATCTTTGTATCTAGCTCAAGTGCAAATACTCTTTTTTTAATCCACTGTTATGAATATTAGAATTAAGACATCAAAATATCTGCCTTGACAGTGCATTGACATGGTAGGTTTTGCGGGCGAAATGTCATTAATTAGAAATTTTGAAATTTGTTGTATAGTTATTATTTAATTAAACATTACTCACCAGATGAAATTATTATTACAAATTATTTATTACACTTTATATTTATATTTTTACATCAACACATTGTTTACATTATACATCGTATATTATTGTTTATGATGATGATCTATAATATATTTTAAAACACAGAATACTACATTCCCTCCTTCCTTTAGATGAAAGGAATCATGTCTTTATATCTTGATGATGGCTTGACGACTCTTCCACTCCTGGTGATCACGGGTTCCTTGGTAGTCGGCAAGGGTGGAGAAACCTCTGGTGGCAACTGGTGAAGAGCCTCGGCATCAAGTCTATCTGAAACAACTGGGTTAAATGTAGACCCTGTTCTACTTGAACTCGGTCGGTTTAAAGAAGTGTCCTTGTCTTGGTTTGAGGAATTATCATCTGGTATTTGTACATCAGAAGAGTTGAGGTGTTCAATTCTTGTCGAATCTGAACTAAGATTTTCCTGGCTCTCTTCTGGAATCAAGTCAGAAATGCCTTGATTGGTCTCTTGAGTAGGAACATGTTTCAAATGTTTAGCATTTCTATGAATTATTTTCCCATTTTTAGTGTTGACTAATTTAAAAGAATTTATTGAAGTGTTTTCAAGAATGACATGATGTTCTGATCTGAAATTTGAATCAAGTTTTCCATTATTTGGATTTGCCACATAAACTAAATTTCCAATTTCAAAATTATGAGGACTAGCTTTCCTAATTATATCATTATATGTTTTCATTTTTTCTTTGTAGACCATATTGAATTCTTTGATGTTGGATTCATCTTCTTCTGCATCATTAACAAGTGAGCTTAATTTAGTTTTGATTTCTCTTGAAAATAATAGGAATGCTGGAGTCTTTCCTGTAGATCTGTTTGGAGTAGTTCGGTAAGACATTAAAATTCTGGATAAATCTTCTTTCCAATCTTTCCCTTCTTCAGAACTTGAATTAAATTGTTTCTTTAGAAATCTATGGAATCTTTCTATCTTCCCATTACTTTTTGGGTAATAGGGTGAGGCTTTGATGTGCCTGATTCCACATTCTTTTAAAAATCTTTCCATTGATGTACTTACAAACTGTAAGCCATTATCTGTTACAACTTCATGTGGATAACCATGTCTTGCAAAAATCTCCATCAATTTTTTAATAATTGTCTTGCTGGAAATGTCTTCTATTATCATTGCTTCAGGATATGAAGAATAGTAGTCGATCACTGTTAAAACATAATGATGGCCAATTGGACCAACTATGTCAATTCCAAGTTTCATCCAAGATTTTGATGGTAACGGAACTATTTGCAATGGTTGATCATTTATCAATGGTTGATTCCTTACACAAATTGGACAGTTTCTTATCAAATTTTCAATGTCAAAGTCCATGTTTATACAAAAATATTTTTCTCTTAACAGTTGTTTGGTTCTTGTCATTCCTTGATGTGTTTCATGTGAAATTCTCAAGACTCTCTTTATTAGTTTTGAAGGTAGCAAAATTCTACTTCCTTTTAAGATAAGATTATCAAAAATTGAGAGTTCATCTTTAAACTTATAAAAACATTTGAATTCTTCATTCAAAGGATATGGCCAAACTCCCTTTTGAACCATATCTTTCAGTTTTTGAAACAAAGGATCTTGCTCTGTACAAACTTTTATCTCTTTCAAAGACAGTGCTTGAAGCTCTTCAGAAGTGATGGATAAGATTTTATGAACATAGTCCTCCAGCCATTTTTCATCACTTGTGTTAGAAAGAGGTTGTCTTGAAAATATATCTGCAATATTTTGCTTTCCTTGAATGAATTCAATTTCAAAGTCATATATGGTTGTAATTTACAACTCAATCTTTGAATTCTTGGAGTCAAAACAGCTCCATTTTTAGGATTCAGCATATAGATTAGAGGTTTGTGATCTGTTTTTAACACGAATTTCCTTCCCCAAATATAGGTGTTAAAATGTTCAATTGCCCATACACATCCCAATGTCTCTTTTTCTATTTGTGAATATCTTTTTTCAGTATCAGTTAAGGATCTGCTGGCATATGCAATGGGTCTTTTAATGCCATTTTGTTGTGTTTGTATTAATACTGCTCCAAGACCAATAGGGCTTGCATCTGTGATTAATTCAGTTGGTGAGTTCAAGTTGTAATATGCCAAGCATGGCTCTTTTGTTAGTGACTCTTTAAGATCCTGAAATGCTTTATTTGTTTTCAAATCCCAATTCCACTTAACATTTTTTCTAGTCAAATTATTTAGAGGTTCTGCCAATTTAGAAAAATTAGGTATGAATTTTCTTAAAAACCCACAAGTTCCTAAGAATGACCTTAACATCTCAATATTTTTTGGTATTGGAAAATTTAAGACTGCTTCTATTTTCCTATTATCAGGTTTAATACCTTCACTACTAACAATGTGACCTAAAATATCCAATTCTTCCATGGCAAATTTGCACTTATTCCTGTTGAGCCTAATGCCTACTTTATCAAATCTTTGTAAGACTTTTCTAAGCCTTTCTTCTAGTTCTTGTCTATCTTTGGCGTAAACTACGACATCGTCCAAGTAACAAATTACACCTTTCAAATCAAGCAAAATTGAATCCATTCCTTTCTGATATGCCTCTGGAGCACTTGATAGACCAAAGGGAACTTTACAAAATCTGTAACAACCACGGTGCGTGATGAAAGTTGTAAGGGGTCTAGATTGAGGATCTAAGTCAACCTGCCAAAACCCTTTTTTTGCATCCAGCTTTGCAAATACTTTAGCACCTTTAAGGGCATGTAACATATTGTCAATTGTAGGAATTGGATGTCTTTCTCTCAATATTGCTTTATTCACTTCCCGAAGGTCTATGCATAGTCTAATTTCCTCACTATCCCTTTTTGGAACAACTATTATGTTAGAAACCCATTCAGAACCTTGATGCACTTCTTCAATGATTCCATTCTCTAGCATCTTATCAAGCTCTTGATTTACTGCTTCTACCATTGCATAAGGTATACGACGGCATCTCTGGGCAATGGGCCTATAGTTGTCTTTCAATGTCACTTTATGACTATAGCCTTTTATAGTTCCAAGTCCATGGAAAAGATGTTCATGTTCTTGAACAAGAGTTTCTATATTAGTAGACATTGATTCATTTACATGATTTACCCTTTTAATTATACCTAGTTCAAAACTAGCCTTGCCTCCCAACAAAGATTCAACTTTTTTATCAATCACATAAATTTCTTCTGAAACTGAATTTTCTTTCCAAGAAATCACAGCATTGAAATAACCATAACATGGAAGAGGTCTATCTTGACCATAGGCAAAAAAGGTTCGGGTGGTGTCATGTAATTTTGGCATAATTTTATGGCCATATAATTCAAGCATCTTATTATAGCTTATGAAAGTTCTATCACTCCCTGTATCAATTATCATATTTATTTCACTACCATCTATTTGCACTTTTTCTTTATTTTCAGCACCTGTATAGTAGGTATATTCATCTGAACTTTCACCTACTTCAGTCTTATTTTCTTCTTGTATGGTCTTAACTTTAGTTTGATTGAAACTTTTGTGGTTTCTATTATTATTTTGATTTGGGCGGTTCCTGCAAGCTCTAAAAAGATGTCCTAATTTATTGCAATATGAACAAGTCATTTTTTTAGCACCACATTCTTGTGCTGAATGTGTATCTAATCCACAGCGATAACATTTAGGCTTTGAGGCACCTGAAAATGATAGGGTACCTTGATTAGTGAATCTACCTTTGTTGAAATTATTAGCATTATAGTGCTTTTTAGGTTTATTTTGAACTCTATTTAGTGTTTGATCATTTTGAGGTTCAAGAAGTCTAATTTCTTTTCTAGAAATTTCTAACATTCTAGCAATATCAATGGTTTTTGACAGTGTCAAATTTTCTTGTTGCAACAATTTTTCTTTAAGTTTTTTTGCTGTTACATTTTTCAATTATTTGGTCTCTTATCATATCAGCTTCTAAATTCCCAAATTCACAAGATTTAGAAAGCTCTCTTAAAGAAATTAGGTAGTTGTCGATCGATTCATCATCTTTCTGGACTCTTTGTCTAAATTTAAATCTCTCAGTGACCACATTTTTATGAGGTGTGAAATATTTATCTAAAGCTATTTTAGTTTGTTCATAATTTTCCTTTTCATCTGGCAAGTTGAAAAATATACGTTGTACATTTGGCCCTAAACAATGCAATAGAGTTGCTCTCTTAATTTCATCCGATTTTTTTGAAATTCCAGATGCTATTTCAAAAATGGCATAGGATTCCATCCATTGC
This sequence comes from Cordylochernes scorpioides, assembly GCA_030710605.1. Classification (NCBI taxonomy): domain Eukaryota; kingdom Metazoa; phylum Arthropoda; class Arachnida; order Pseudoscorpiones; family Chernetidae; genus Cordylochernes; species Cordylochernes scorpioides. The sequence continues at coordinate 4,222,462 of CP092883.1, read as the reverse complement.
TTATATTCCGCAAATAAATTGCTTGCATTCATATTCATGGGTAAAAGTGGCGTCAGGTTGGCTGCCATACTTGTTTTTTTAGGGCTACAGTTATATTTTCAAATTCTCGTCGCCAATTTATGTTGTATAGTTATTATTTAATTAAACATTACTCACCAGATGAAATTATTATTACAAATTATTTATTACACTTTATATTTATATTTTTACATCAACACGTTGTTTACATTATACATCGTATATTATTGTTTATGATGATGATCTATAATATATTTTAAAACACAGAATACTACAGGCATTATGCGAGAACATTACTTTTTATTTCAAGTATTTGCATAAAATCGTTGAACTGTGGCTTTATTATTTGGATTTCTTCTCTAAATTTTGACACTTAATCCTTCTGTCCAAATATATATATTTGGACTTTCTGAATCACATGTTCTGTGTGGGCATCTATTGTTCTCCCAGAAGTGCTTTCTCTAAATGAGGCAGAAATTTTCTGTTCTCCTAAATCAATCTTTAATCGAGAAATATGTGTATTTTTTATATGTTGTGGGGGAGGTATTATATATATATTTAACCATAATTCATTATTGATAATTTTGAAATTTAACCTGAGAATGACATCAACTAGGCAATATCAACTTATGAATTGATGGAAATAGATTAATAACAGTGATTATTACTTCAAAGAATCTATTTCTCTGTAGATACATAACTTTTTAAATGATCAGAAAGCTAACTGCATAATGTATAATTAAGAAAGAGCATCTCCTTATCTTGTAACTGAAAGTTGTTTATGGTTGGCTATCTTTCAGATTTTTAATTATTGCAGAATTGACCAAATACCTATTTTTGATTAATCAAGAAAAGCTAACCACGTCTGGACTTGAAAGGCATACACTTTGGTTATTACCCCATAAAACCATATTCTCTCTCTATCTCTAACCACATTAGCCAACGTTGGCCAACTTCTGCAATAGGCTGTTTGAGAGAAAACCTCCTAGGGTCCCACAGGCGGACAACCTAGGCGAAGCTGTGGTGTTGCGGGAAGGTGACTTGACTCTGTTCATCAGCCTACCCGCACCATCTGCCATACACTTGAGCGACCACGCCTGGCAGCCCTGCCCATCGCCCAGCTTCTGTACCATTGGCAAGACTTTGTCAACATCCCTATTACCATCGGGATCCTTTCGACGTTGCGCCTTCTCAGAGCACAATGCAGACATTGCAGTACAGCTGGCCCTGCACGCTCTTCCCCATCCTGCACATCTGGCAGCTCGAGAGACCTGCATCGCCTGTAGTTCTAGTGACCAGATGTTGGCCCACTGCTACTGGTCCTGCAGCTCCATCAGGCCCCTCATACAGGAAGCCTTTAATTTCATTCAGCAACCACCCGACCTGCAGGGCTGACTCTTAGACCAAGGGCTAGGATGACGACGCCCTCGCCATCCTTGCGCCTGCCAAGTCATCAATTCACAGGTTCTTTCTGAGCCTTGAGATGAGGGGAGAACGTGAAAACCCCCTTACTGCCTGGAGGAGGACTCTTTGGGGGAGTCTCCTGGACTTTACATAATTTACTCTTTTATTTTATATTTTTCATATATCCCTTTTTTATGGTTATTTTATAATACCACCATTGACTTGTGTATGATGTCTATAAAATATTTTTAAATCTCATAATCTCCAACCACATTAGCGCGATATTGGCCCTCGTCAGCGTGGAGCAAGCTGTATCTCAATTTCCAGATTAAAACCTTAGGGGTAGGCTTTGCGATGATCTACCAAGAGTACATGAGACCTTATTTCTACATATAAAATGTCCATAGATACGCTCTGCCAAGTGTAGGATGGCAATGGAAATGGTCTCAATGGCTCGCGTGTCTTGGATCTTTGGAAGTGTTGGCAAATGTAGAACTGGTTCACTCGATTGGTGGTATCAACATGCATTCCTGACTGGAAAAGTGCCTCACGAAAAGGTTTCGCGTGGCTGATATACATTGATATGCTTGATGTAACAAGTCAAACATGTACCTTTGGGTCTTGGGACAATTGTTGCTGAACCCATCACAACAAGCCATTCCATAATTGAAGATTATGTCAAACACCAAAATGAAGTCTTGTTTCCTTTACAGTGGCTGTGAAACTTTGCAGCCATCCCTTTATTACATACTGGATGATCTTATTCAGGGTGTGATCTTTCTTTGTTTCTTCCTGAAGAACCTCAAGCTTTTCATTAGATATATATATTGGCCTTAATTATTCTGAAAAATAGTACAAAAGGGAATTTGTACTTGGATCAGGTAGATTAATTAAGAAAAAAGGCACTTCCTGATCATGCAACTGAAAGTTGCTGATGGCTTGCGCCATCTATCTGGCTAAATGCCAACAAATCGTTGATTTAATAATATAGATAATTTAATAATAATCTATGTTCCACTAGAGGACGCTCTGCCATCTAAAATGCTCATGTGAACGCGGTCAGGATATGCATTTTTTTGTTTTAACTATTTACACCTGACTCTTTTTATTTTAAATTTATTTTTCACATGTTCTTAGTATTTACAAAAGTTTGGCCTTAAATACCCATTTCTTGATATTCTCATAAAGCCTCTGGGACCAAAATATATTTGGTCATAGAGGTACAGCCTTCACCACGCTGACGAGGGCCAACAGCCTAGAACCTGGAGGTTGATTTTTCTTAATTTATCGAGAAAATGGGTTAGTCAGGGAAAAGATTTAATCCATGTTTAGTTGATTTCTGTTCCACTAGATGGCAGAGCGCCATCTAAAATTCTCCTGTGAGCATGGTCAGGATATGCCTATTTTTGTTCTTAATATATAAATAATATAAATTATTTTTATAAATAAAATTCGCGCGCGTGATAATAATTCTTTGTATCAATATCAATTTGAAAAATCAGGCTTATATTTGTTGAGGGTTCAGGTAGGAGAATCCTCACGCCACTTCGCGCCTGGCGGTGAGAACCAGCTTTCTGTTTTGGCTGAGCGGGAGATCTCCGCTTCAGGGTGTGCGTTCTCCTTACATTCCAGCACCTTGTTTGAAATAAAACTGGTACCAACGGAGCTCCAGACGACTCCAAGTGGATTATTTAGCAATACAACTGGGCACATCACAACAATTAATTTTCACCATAAAAAATAAAATGTTATTTAGAATAAACTTGAATAAAATATATTGATTATTCAAATTATATGACAGGAACTGGATCTCTTGTTCTTGGAGTCAACTGGGGGAGGTCGGGGATTCGTGGTGTAGATGGCGTTCCACTGAATATGGTGATATCGTCAGCCACAAAAGTTCTGTTAGTCGCCTATAAGGAAGTGGCATTGATGTTGAGTTCATCTTCATCTCTATCGTGGAGTATTGGGCTCAAGGCTGAAGGCTCATTCTACTCAACACAAAGTATTCGAATGATAAACTCAAAACTACAAGACTTTCACAATAGAGTTTTACAGCTTAGAGCGAAATTTGAATATTTTCGGTCAGACTGGGCTTAAAGTGATTAATGGTGTACTTATATATAAGTCTAAAAGGTGTCCATTCACAAGTATTTCTATTAAAACTTTAAAATATTGTCACATAGAAATAAGGAAATACAAACTTCAGGTTGACACAGAAATTTATTTAAGTCACAAGCACCAACTAAAATTGATAAAATACAAGAGAAGCGTAATGAGGGAAGTTTACGCAGAGTAATAAAATATATTGACATAAAAATTAATAAACTTAATGAAATAATAAATACTCTGTTATAATATATAAGTTTATTTTAAATTTTCAAATAAAACCATACAATTACAATAATAATAATAAAAAGGAAAATGTTGTTATCAAAATGTAAAAGTCTATAATTTTAAAATATATTTATAACATGTTGTTATTCAGGGTGAAATATCATAAGACTTTAAAATGCTGTCTTAAATGGGAGTGAGAACTTATTCATGAAATTATTTTAAATTGAATTAATATTTTATAGACTGTTTCATTAGGTATATTATATATTTGTGGAGGATATACTCAATTTTATTAAATTTTATTAATTAATTATATTTTTAAATATGCAGATAATTTTTTTTAACATAATTAAATATTTCAAATTACCTAATTTTTTTTTAAATAAATAAAATCTCCACGATGAGAATTTTTTTTATGTGTGAGTTCTATTCTCTTTTTATAATTTGAATTTTGAGTATATTTAACAAATATAAAAAATATATTTAAAACGAAAATAAAAGCCTTCATTTATTTTCACCTTACAAATTTTTTCTATATAAATTTAATTTATATATATTTTTAAAATTTAAAAAAATAACGATCGTTTTCTATTTAAACCCTCGAGAGAAGGGGTTTCGAAAACTTTAATATACATTCTACATGAACAAAAACAGCTAAAAAGCTTTTCACTTTTATTTAGAAAAAGTGAATTAAAATGTTTCATCACTCTTATACACCACTAATCTATTAATAGATCTCATATTCATTTTTTTTTTTCAATTATAAAAACTGCGTCACACTAACAATTTTCAAGTTAGTTACCAAAATGATGATGATTTTCTCAAAACGAATTTAAAACTTTAGCCATATTTTTATGGATAAAGGAAAAATTCTTCAGGCATAAATTATTATTTAAATTCTAATTTTTAAATTCTCTACAGACCGCTATTATTTTCTCTAAATTCATATAAGTTCTAAATTCGTTTTTAGTTTTCGTTATAAACCCTTTCCCTTTAAATTTTGATTTTATGTCACTGCTGGAAACGCCTGTCCGCCATATTAAACTTCGTGTCTATTTGTTTTTATGTGTGTGGATATCCGACAAGTTATACTGGATTAGTATTTGAAAAATATAACTTTTGGATTGTTATAAAACTAATTCGATTGCAAATACTAATTTGTTATCAAGTATTAAAAGATTTCAAATATGATACAACCAGAAAATAAACGCACTAAAAAACGTAAATGCAAAAAAGGACGCACGCCTCATAATCATATGAGTAAAGATATCAATGATCACATACTTGTTCCAGCGACTCATTTAAAGCATGGATTGGAAAAGGTATAACTGCATATATAGCTTTCGAAAATTGTAAACAAACCTGTGTTCATACTTGAGTGCATATTTAGGCCTAAAGTCAAACTCGTCGAACCTCCTTGTCTTTTATGTTTAAAGCGTGTAAATTAGTTTGTAGTTATTAAAACATTAAGTCTTTACACATAAAACTGTAAATCTTGCCCAACGTTGAACAAATACTGCCTTATTAAATATTTTAATGTCATTAATTGCTGAACATTTGTTTCTTTTGATTTTATGATGTGCTGCATTTTTTTCTTAAACACAAGAACAAATAGAAAACCAGACGCAGATTAAATATAGATAAATAATTAAAATCACTTGTCAGAAAAACATTTAAATTGACCTATATTTATCATGTTCAGTAATTAAGGCCAATTAATACACACACACACCAAAAAAAAAAAAGGATATAGAAAAGTTAGGAAAGCATTTATTTATAAAAACATATTTGTAAGGATAAAACTAGTTTTACTTTTTAAGAAGATGCATGCTCACAATTTTTTTTTGTAAACACATGAGTTTAATAAAATGAACCTTATTTTTAAAGTGTGTGTAAAAAGATACTAATACAATATTAATTTATATAGTTTTACATTTTTTTAATGATGCCTTAATACTTCTTATCTATTTTGACAAGAGTAAACCTCATGTTCTCTTACACAATTATAACAGTTTTGGCTTCATTGTATATATTTGTGTAAATCTGTTCAAATCAAATTAAAAATGATTACATTTGAAAGATTTACTTAATATAATTTTTGATAACACCTTTTCCACATATAATCAGTTGTTTGTTTACATTTAGTGATAATGACAACTGAAGACTGTGTTTGTTTACAAGTTTTAAACTGTTTTAAAAAGTAAATATGTCATAATTAAAACAAAGTGAGAATTTTATTAAACATTTTATACAACCATATAATGATTACAACATACCTTATTTACAATTATTTGTAGTCAAACTGCTTTTCACATGTGTAGACATGTGGTGCACTTGCAGTAAAAGCAATTGCTTTCTTCTACCCACCATGTTTATCATTGCCTGTACCACATGTACTAGGGATATATATATAATTGTCAATTTTTTAGAGGTACACACACATGCTAGCAAATATAGTGTACCTCAGCATGCTTTAGCATCAAATATTTTTCAATTACAGATTAGTATCTTTTTTTTGCTTATCCCTAGTACAGGTGGTACAGGCCATGATAATCATGGTGGGTAGTTAGCGACTGCTTTTACTGTAAGCGCACCACATGTCTACACATGTGAAAAGCAGTTCGACTTTGCATTTACAAATGTGCCAGAGCCCCGTTTGGTTACTTGCACTCGCTGCTAGGGTTAGACTTTTGCAAGAATCAGGGGCCATTGGAGCATTTTTTTTTTTTTAAACAGAAAAAAAAGTGTCCAATGCGGGAATCGAACCCGGGTCATAGTGGTCGAAAACCAAACGGTTTAACCAACCTTCCACCGACCCCCACATGTACTAGGGATAAGCAAAAAAATATTTGTCAATTATAATACAAGAAAATAAGACCTAATCCAAATAATTTATTAATGTGTGACATTTCGGCAATAGCATAAATCTATTTATTCTTTTGTCTGATGATGGGAACAATGCTGTTCCCGAAACATCACACACTATTAAATTATTTTGATTAGGTCTTATATTCTTGTATTATAATCTATAATCCAAATTGTGCTTTATCATATTTGTCAATTTTCAAGAGGTACACACCCATACTGGCAAATATAGTGTACCTCAGTATGCTTTAGCATCAAATATTTTTCAATTACTGATTGGCATCTTTAAATTGGTGTAATGTTGAGATACTCCTTTCTGCAGACAGTAGAAACATTAGAAATGATGATATTCCATGCTAGACCTACTTATAGTAAAAAAATTCCATTTTTTTCAAATAACTAACCTAAATAAGAGTATAATATTTGGATTAAAGATTAGAACTACAAGGTAATAAGACCAAATAAATCAATAGTGTGTGACATTTCGGTAACAGCATTGGTACCGAAACGTCACACACTATTAATTTATTTGGATTTGGTCTTATTACCTTGTACAACTAACCTAAAGTAATAAGACCAAATAACAAAATATGGATAAATGAATAATAATGGATTGGTTCTTATAACTTTTATGTTTTTATAATCTTTAATAAGGGGAGTCGGTGAAAGGATGGTCTAAACCGTTGGTTTTCGACCGCTACAACCCGGGTTCAATTCCCACATTGGGCACTTTTTTCTGATTAAAAAAAAAAATGCTCCAATGGCCCCCGATTCTTGCAAAAGTCCAACCCTACCAGTGAGTGCAAGTAACCAAACGGGGCTCTGGCACATTTGTAAGTGCAAAAGTCTTTTCACATGTGTAGACATGTGGTGCACTTACAGTAAAAAAGCAGTCGCCTTCTTCTACCCACCATGATTATTATGGCCTGTACAATGTGTACTAGGGATAAGCAAAAAAAATAAATATAATCTTTAATCCAAATTTTGCACTTCTATCTATTAAACTTGACGTTTCGGTAACAGCATTGTAACACACTATTTATTTATTTGGATTTGGTCTTATTACCTTGTGTTTATAATCTATAATCCAAATTGTGCCTTAAAAGAAATATAAGGGTCAAAAATAGTTTAACATGAGTTCTTTTAGGTTAGATTAACAAGCCAATGCAGCCGTAAAAACATTACCGTAAACAAGGAATTGGAGTACCAAGACTTCTTATCAAGCAGGATAAGAGAAAATTTGGATTATAGATAAGAAACACATGGTAATAAGACCAAATCCAGTGTGTGATGTTACTGAACTATCACACCATTTGGATTTGGTCTTATTACCTTGTGTTACATGCTTATGTATTTTAGAAACATAAGGACAGCATTGTTACCGAAATGTCGCATATAATTTATTCATTTGGATGTGTTTTTTTTTTTAAACTTACGCTCTAAATCTATAATTTAAAAAAATTGTACTGTGTAGTAATTTATATTTTATACTTTTTATTACAAACTTTTTTTTTTTTTTTTGGTAATGTATGTAAAGTGTGGTATCTCCCTATTTATCCTTAGTTTATTTTATTTTTTACAGAGGTTTTACCTTCAAATACTTTTGATAAGGCACATTTTGGATTGTATATTTATAAATATAAGGTAATAAAACCAAATAAATAAATAGTGTGTGACATTTCGGTAACAGCGTTGTTACCATCTTCAGACTCTTAGATTCAGTACTTTTGTCTGAAGATGGTAACAATGCTGTTACCGAAGTGTCCCACACTATTTATTATTATTTTTTTTGGATTTGGTCTTATTATCTTGTGTTTAAATACTTTTGTTTTTTCACCGATAGTTGCAATATTTGGATTGTAGTTAAGAATCTGAGACCAAATAAGTAAATTATATGTGATGTTATGGTAACAGCGTTGTTTGCATTCTTCAGACAAACATACTGAATGAGCCATTTATGTATTTGTGAAGATAAAAATTTGAAAAAAAAAAGGTCTTAATTTGGTATAAATCCAAACTTAACGAACATCTCTAAATAATCCATATACAGTTAAACCTGTCTATAGCGCCCCCTCTAAATAGCACCTTCCTTTCTATAGCGCCCGATTTTAAATACGTAGTATGATGCAATATATACATTAAAAGTGACCTGTCTATAGCACCCCCTCTAAATAGCACCTTCCTCTCTATAGCGCCCGATTTTAAATATGTAGTACGATGCAATTTACATTAAAAGTGACTTGTCTATAGCACCCCCTCTAAATAGCACCTTCCTCTCTATAGCGCCCGATTTTAAATATGTAGTACGATGCAATTTATATTAAAAGTGACCTGTCTATAACCACCCCTCTCTATAGCACCCTATTTAATCTTTTTTTAAAAATAGTACAGACTGTGCACTTAGCATGTAATGACAAGATGTCAATAAAATTATTTTAATTGTTAAAATAGTCTATAGCACCACCCTATTTTGGTGAGTCCCAAGAAGGGGGTGCTATAGACAGGTTTAACTGTATTTTAAAGGTTGCTTTCCGCACACATAGGAGTAAGAAATTTTAAATACACCTCTAATAGAAAGACAAAAAGCTTGTTGAGAGATCACCACTGTGTAGAGTCAGAAAGAAGTGATAGATGCTGTCTGTGTGTAAACAACTTGATAGTTAACTAGGAGAATACTCGACTGAACAGTCTGTGCAGGTTGATGATTGCTTGCACCCGGAGAATGACCGTTGCCTCATCTGCCGAGAGACCTTGTCCAAGTCCTCCTCCGGTGAGTTGTTGTCTTTCATAATCCACTCCTTGACCTTAGCATGTGTATCTAACCCAGTTGAAACATGATCTTTCCACTGTCACATTAGGTAATAAGACCAATTATATTTGATATACACCTATCCCCCGATTTACACGGTAGATACATTCCTGAGAAAAACGTGTAATTTGAGGGATAGGTGTATATTAAACTGTCAAATCTGAATAGGTGTTCGCCCCCCTCATGAATCAGAGCCTCCCAATATTCTTTTCAACATAGGTAGTATAGAGTAGAATATCACATTTTAGTATAGTGCGATAAAAAAAAAAAAAACTTATTTGGAAAACCGTGTAAAAGCGAAAACGCGTAAAACAAGTACCGTGTAAATCAGGGGATAGGTGTATTTGGATTATAGATTATAATACAAGAAAATAAGACCTAATCCAAATAATTTAATAGTGTGTGATGTTTCGGCAACAGCATTGTTCCCATCATCAGACAAAAGAATAAATAGATTTATGCTATTGCCGAAATGTCACACATTAATAAATTATTTGGATTAGGTCTTATTTTCTTGTGTAATTAGACCAAATCAATTATATTTGATATATTGGTAACAAAAGTGTCTTCTTCTTCTTTCTTATCTCCACTCAATCATATAAGGTATCAAGCTTGTAAAGCTTGAGACTTTTGATGGTGTCTGCCGGGGATGAGTCACAAAAGTGTACTTGTGCATTACCATCTTCAGACAAATGTATTAAATGATGGGCTTGGTACTTTTTGTCTGAGGATAATATGAGGAGACCTACGTGTTGAAGGACATGTCAGCCTGAAATCTTGAGAAATAAAAAAGTGTAAAAAGAAACTTAACCCTAGATTCCTTATTGATTTTGTCAGAGCATAATCTTCTTCTTCTTATCTCCGCACTGGGTGAAGTAGAATGCATCTGCCTTTGTCATTAAGACTGGGAGCACTACTCAGTGGCAGGTCGACTTAGCTCCAAAAGAAATGGCCGCCTCTGACACGAGGAACAGACACCATGTGCAGCTGCTTCTTACATGGAGTACAAACGCTGCTCATCCTGTATCCCTGGATTAGGAACCCTTACAGGGTACTTTCAGCTGGGCCAACTGAACCCAGGTTTTTTAGTGAGCTTGTTACTGCTCTCCCTCCTCCTTTTTCATCCGGGCTTGGGACCGGCAAAGGCGGAGTTTCAGAGCATAATGAATATATAAAACTAGATTTTATTAAAAAGCTCTTAACAATAATTTAACTAGTAAATATTTTCTCTTGTTCAGGATGACTATGAATGTGTGTCAAGCAGAAAGAGAACTCCTTGGAATTTAAACAACCATAAAACCTTTATTAAGACACCTTTACTCTTATATACAGACTTTCTCTAGATAAATATGACAGCAATGATTGGAAAAAAGGAGGGAGGAAAAAATTTGAATATGCAAAGTGATATGGGAGATATGTAAATAGAGAGCGGCTCTAATTATTCTGATAGAATATTGATAAGACACAATTTGGATTATAGATTAAAAACACAAGGTAATAAGACCAAATCCAACTAAATAAATAGTGTGTGGCGTTTCGGTAACTGCGTTTATTTGGATTTGGTCTTATTACCTTGTGCTTCGGCCTGCCACTGAGTAGTGCTCCCAGTCTTAATGACAAAGGCAGACGCATTTTACTTTACCCAATCATGATGGTTGTTACACTCTTCCACTGATGAGCTCTACTCTTCCCCGGCAGACACCATCAAAAATCTCAAGCTTTACAAGCTTGATACCTTAGTGTGATTGAGTGGAGATAAGAAAGAAGAAGAAGACCTTGTGCTGATGTGCACTTACAGTAAAAAAAAAAGCAGTCCCTTACTTCTACCCACCATGATTATCATGGCCTGTCCCACTTGTATTAGGGATAAGCAAAAAAAAAACCTTGTGCTGATAGAAAATTATATATACATATAGGTATTCTTCTGTTCTCCTCTTTTTGTATTCCTTGTAAGTTATGGGAGAGGGTAGAAAATCACTGGACTCTAACAAACAAAAAAGGCTCCTTAAAATACAAACTTTGATTATGTCATATTTTAGGTTAACTCCTAAAGTCCACAGAGTAGAAAGTATATATCATTTTATAGTCATTATTGGGGCTGATTATTATAATTGAAATTATTTTTACAGAAAACAAAATTATAATAAAAGAAAATAAGACCTAATCCAAATAATTTATTAGTGTGTGACGGCAACAACATTGTCACCATCATCAGACAAAAGAATAATTGAGAAAAAAATATTACAGCAAGTTCTTATATAGTACTCATTGATAACAGTACTATATAAGTACTTGCTGTAATATTTTTTTCTCAATTATTCTTTTGTCTGATGATGGTGACAATGTTGTTGCCGTCACACACTAATAAATTATTTGGATTAGGTCTTATTTTCTTTTATTATAATCTATAATCCAAATTGTGCATTATCAGAAAACAAAATTTTGTTATGCATCCATTAAATGGAAGGCTGAAAATATATTTTGCGTGGGCTTAGCTCTAAGGACAAATTTTCCTCTTTTCAGCGCTAGTAAAGACTATCAGGTCATATGGGGGTCGGTAGACAAGTGGTTTAAACTGTTGGTTTTAGACAGCTACAACCTGGGGTTAAATCCTGCATTGGGCACTTTTTCTTATTAAAAAAATGCTCCAATGGCCCTTGATTCTTGCACAAGTCTAACCCCTACAAGTGCAAGTAACGGAATGGGTGTCCGCCATACTTGTAAGTGCAAAAGTCTGACTACACTTTTCACATGTGTAGACATGCGGTGCACTTAAAGTAAAAGCAGTCACTGTTGAGATTGGTGAAAAAATCAAATAAAAATAATCAGTGACATCTTAATGTGTTTTTTGACCAAGTGTGAGGCCGTTTTTTTTTTTGTTAGATGAGAAAAAGTAGTGGTATAGAGTTAAGCTAAACTTTTAGCATTTTTGTTTCACCAACCTCTCTTTGTTTAAAAATATTTTATAATAATAAATATATTTATATAAAGCTGCCATTTATATTAAATTGATAATTAGCATACACCAACTACTACTACCCACCATGATTATCATGGTCTGTACCTCAGGGTACTAGGGATAATAAAAAAGATAATAAGTTGACATTTTCCCAGATAGATGATGTTACTCTTCAACAAAAAATATTGACTGCTTTCTCCAATTTGGTCTCTTGGACTCTTAGCTTTGGAGTTTGCAAAGATTTGATCCAATCAGAAATGAAAATTAGAAACTATTATAGACGCGTAAGATTCTTTTTGAAATTAAACAATTTCTACTGCTCTTACTGCAATGGAAAAATTAATAAAAAGAATCTTACGCGGCTAAAATAGTTTCTAATTTTAATAACAGATGGCGCGCTAGTGCATCGTAATACAAACAGAAAAGCAATTACATTGACAGTAGAAGTCTAAAACTCTCTCTCCTTTAGTTGTTTCCTGAGCATTTCTTACCCCCGCCACCACCAACTAGATTACTTACTTAATATAGAACTGAAATATTGCGGATGATAGTTTAAAAAGAGGTGCCAGTGCTGCAAAGTGTTTTATTTAGAACAGGTAAACTCTCTCAAGCTAGACCATTCCTCTCCTGCACCCCAAAATATGGGACTTTCAAGATTTCCTAAATTGCATATCGTGTAATTGATGCTTCCATTATACCTATCTATTTGTAAGTGCAAAGTCGAACTGCTTTTCACATGTGTAGACATGTGGTGCCATTACAGTAAAAGCAGTTGCTAACTACCCACCATGATTATCATGGCCTGTACCACGTGTACTAGGGATAAGCAAAAAAAAAAACTATCTATGTAACAAGATTTTACAGGTTTTTTCTCTGATTCAATGGCTAAACTTTGTCTTCTTGTAATGACAGTTTTATGGTTCAATAGGAAAGCTGAGAATATGGTTAAACTACACTCATGGACAAAACTTAGCGGAAAGTCTTTGATGTCACAGATTGTCTGTTTTTATGAAGTAAACTGAGGCAATTTGTTCACACTTGGTTATCTCGTGTGTCTTCAATAAAGGTCACTTTAATATCTTTCAGAGTAATTGCCTGAATCCAGATATAGAATCTAAAAGGTACAAATTCTTCAAGTTTTGTTCATGAGTAAATTGTTGGCTAGTTGTTGTTAGGATATTTCATCAGGACTGTGTATGCATGCTTACTTGTTGGAATCCATAACAGGTCTATTATAAGATGAAATATCTTAATAAAAGGCTTTTTTGTTCTTGATATTAGAAACATTAAAATAATATTGGCTCATAATTGTCCAAATTAAAATAACTCATGGCGTCTGTTCCTCATGTCAGAGGCGGCCATTTCTTTTGGAGCTAAGTCGGCCTGCCACTGAGTAGTGCTCCCAGTCTTAATGACAAAGGCAGATGCATTCTACTTCACCCAGACATGATGGTTGTCAAAACTTGATACCCTAATATGACTGAGTGGAGATACGAAAGAAGAAGAAATAACTCACAATGTCAAGAAAAAAAAAGCAGCCTATTCTGTTATCTACCGACACATCAATTTACAAATGACTGGTGACTTCCTCGATTGATAAAAACCTTTGTTTGTGTTTTTTTTTTGCCATCTTATCAAACATTTATAAGGCTGTTGTAAAGATAGAAATAGAATGTTGTCTCTAGCCAGATCTCTCCTCTCTCGCTACATCATCTTGATGATATGGCTGGCATTCCTAGTTCTCTAGTGTCAAAGGAACACTTTGTTTTTTTTTTAAATTATCCCTAGTTCATGTGGTACAGGCCATCATAATCATGGTGGATATAAGTAGGCGACTGCTTTTACTGTAAGCGCACCACATGTCTACCCATGTGAAAAGCAGTTCGACTTTGCACTTACAAATGTGCCAGATGGCCATTTGGTTACTTGCACCCGCTGGGTTGGACTTTTACAAGAATCGGGGGCCATTGGAGCATTTTTTTTTTTAATCAGAAAAAAAGTGTCCAATGCGGGAATCGAACCCGGGTCGTAGTGGTCGAAAACCAAACTGTTTAACCAGCCTTCCAGCGACCCCCTGAAACACTTTGTGACCCGATTAAATTTTTTATCATCAATGCTTAGGCAAAAATCTTTTGTTCTTGTCATGTCATATTCTTTAGATAGCTAAATACTTTGTTTAATATTTGTTATTTGAATCATGATTCTGACATTGTGGATGTAAAATTAAGAAAATCTTTGGTCCTGTTACTTTTATCTATAATTTTAATCGTAACTTATCGTTGTGGGGAGAAATCTAAAAAAAAAAAAAGACAAACTTTAATCGTAAACTGGTTGCCTTACTTGAGAGTATTCCATAATTGCTGGTCTCAGTCAGAGATGATGTGAATTCTATGATGTGGGATGATGAGTCAAGTGGTACAAGTGTTTATCACCTCTCCCTTCGCCTCACTGTGGATTCCTATCATGATAGTCTCTTATGTACCTGCTCCGTGCTATCTGCCCAACCTGTACCTGAATGTTGTGGTGGTTGAAAGAACTGCAGTATTGTAAGCCTTCCAGATGTTCCTCCACCTTGAGTTGCTCTCATTGTTCTGTCCTTGTCCCATTTTGTGAAATCCTTTTTTTTTACCCTTCTCCATGGCTTAGAAATAAAAGGTAACAAGACCAATTCAAAATAAATAAATATAGCGTGTAACGTTTCAGTAACAGTGTTGTTACCATCATTCAATCTTTTGTTTGATGGTAACACTGCTGTTACAAAAACATCACACACTATTTATTTGGATTTGGTCTTATTATAACTTGTAGTTCTAATCTATAATCCAAAAAATACCTTATCATTTTCCATGGTTTCTTTCTCCATCAACATCTAGCTGTTTGTATTTTATTCCTCCTTCACTCTTGTATATATCATTTATAATACAGTAAAATTTGAACAAACTCCAAGCTATGTACTTGTTATGGCTACATCTTCAGTATTTCTGGCACTGCCGTCTTCCAAACCCATCTCATTTATCAATAGTGTTCTCCCCCAGCTTGCCATTTGCGTCACTACCACAGTTGATTACAAAATCAGCCCAATTATAATTTCCTGGAACATAATAAATACTAACTATAGTAAGTAATAAATATTTTATATTCATGTTCCTCAACACTATTAAACTATTTTTATACACTATTAAACCCTCTACACAATCAAGTCTTGTTCTGGTAGACTTGATGCTGTAACCAGGAGGGACACTCCCTCTTTAAAAATCCTGAGTTCAACTGACCCGGTTGATGATCTCAGCAATGGTTCCACTCCAGGGATACGAAGGAGCTGCATCTGTACACATGTCTCTAACATGTTCTCAGCAGCAAAGGCTTCCATGTTAGGAACAACCTCAAATTACAGGCAAAGTCAGACTTTCACCAGTGTGTCTGGATCATGGTGCCATGATCAACGAAAGCTGTACCCCTATACCCCATTCCATGAACTCATGGAATTTGTGCAATCTTTACACAAGGGGATAAGAAACAACAACAACAACTATTTTTGAGGCAAGCAATTCTCTTTAAAAAAATAAAATCATTTTCTATTGCTCTTACTGTAATGATAAAATTATTGGGAGGGCCTGGTTCATTAATGGTAAAACCCTCCCATTGTTTTTGTCAGTTAAATCTACCAAGAGTTCACCACTGATGAGCCAGCAGGCCCTCCCATTAATTTAATATTGCAGAATGAGAGGAAAGTAGAAAATTCATTCATTTTTTCAAAACAATCATGCACATAAAAAAAAAGTTTTAAATTTCAAGCCCAAGGTGATAAGACCAAATCCCAATAAATAAATAGTGTGTGACATTTCAATAATAGTGTTGTTACCATCATATTACCAAAGCGTCACACACTATTTATTTATTTGGTCTTATTACCTTGTGTTTATAATCCAAACTAGCCGAATGACCCGGTCAACGCCCGTGTTTTAACGGGTAGTATGGAAACAGTAGAAGTTTAATTTATAAATAAAAAGAAACATTGGTGCCTTATATATATATATATATATATATATATAATGTCTTCATTTACATTATATAGATGGCACGTTATTGCTTTGTATCAATTTAAACTCTTGTATTTATAATCTACTAGCCGAATGACCCGGGCAACGCCCGTGTTTTACCCGATTGAATGTTTTGATTCAAATACTACTTGTTACAATTATAAATTGGCGCCTTATATAAATGCATCTGTTAGTTAATAACTATAGCCTATGTGCTTTATCTATGTACTGTTGGCTTCCGTAGGCGTCTCTGACTGGGAAAAAGAAAGAGAGGATTCCATTTAGTTATTAACTAATATATGCATTTATTTAAGGTGCGACCCGCTCCAACACAATAGTTACAAAAACCAAAAAGCGAGTGGGGGGGGTGGGGGCAAAGGTGGTGTGATCGTAGCCAACCAATAGGAGAGCGCCATTCCAAAAAAAAAAGCAAACGGTGACAGAGATGATTAGGAGATGAAGAATGATGCTCGTAACTGTATATAGAATTGTACTTTATAGTTTTTATGTTTATTATATACATTTAAACCTGTCTATAGCGCCCCTTCCTCTCTATAGCGCCCGATTTTAAACATTAAAATGTAAACATTTTACATTAAAAGTGACTTGTCTATAGCACCCTCTCTCTCTATAGCACCCTATTTTGGCGAGTCCCAAGATGGGGCGCTATAGACAGGTTTAACTGTATATAAATTTCTTATAACACAGATCATGTTAAACAGTGCTAACTGTGATGTGCCAATGTGAGTGGTGTGGTCCAGGTCACCATCCTGGTCCTGACATGCCCTCCACCCTAGTGGACCATGTAAGTTGTGACCACAAAACCTGACCACACTCCAGTCACCTGGCCATATCTGCCCAGATCTCCGCCAGCATCTGTAAGGCCTGTCAAGTTTCCATCAATGACAAGAATCAGTCTCCTCTGCTGAGTGTAAGCTACTTCCTCCTGTGCTCCAACAGCCACAACTCACTGATTGTGGTTCCAGAGTTATCTCAACGGTATCAAGGCAGCCGCTGCCCACTCCGTCTATTCCGCCACCGATGGCAACTGCCACTGCACCACCTGCCCAGAAAAAAAGTAAACAAAAAATTTTTGTTTTGCGCGGAAGAGCTTTGCTCGATGCAATACCTTGAAATTTATATGTAATGTACCTCTACAGACCTATAAGCTTATGTCCATAGTTCACTAAACACCATTTAGCTGCCTTCCATAGAAAATGCAGGGTATATAACAAAACCAGTCCAATACAATAGTAGAGCGGTCTAGAGATTAATTTGGCGAAACCGCTGAGAGGGTTCACTACTGATGAGCCAAGCCCTCTCATTCATTAAATCATATCATTGCAGTAAGGTCTGTAGAGATTTAAAAAGAAACGCATTGCCAGTAAATTTATTTGTGTAAAAATAGAAAGAAGCGATAGCTTACCTATTAACCTTTATTATTAACATCATGAAACACGATATCCCAAACTCAGGGATATTTGCGTCAATACCTCTCTCTACATCACAACAAATCGGCTATATACAATCCTGTTCAATTCATTATTTTACATAATTAACCAAAGAAAATTGTCCAAAGAGAAAAACAAACAACAAAGCAAGCATTGCAATTCTTTTCCTTCTAAGTTTCCTTCTCCCTTTTTGCTTACCTATAGCTTATCTATAGATTGATTGATACCCCTGTAATATTGGTTATACTGATTGGGTAAGTAAGCATTGCATAGAATGATCTACTTTGGACATAATAATGAGAACAAATAGTTAAGGAAAGATGATGTTAAGAATATTGGAAGGAAAGAGAGGAAGACCTGTAATGAGCTGGCTAGAAGAAGCCAAGAAAACTACTGGAATGTCACTAGATGAGCTGTGGGTGGTAGTCATTAACAGATTAAATTGTGGAGAATATTTGTATGTCCATATAGTTTACAAAAGTTGAACTCCATTGATGGACGCTAATAACAACAAGGAATCATTGATGAATTCTTGGCCGTTTCCAAAATGAAGTTAGCAAAGCCGTCATCCATTTGGTCTTATTTCTTACTTGAGAAGTATGCGGTGAACACTAGCAAGAAGTGCTAACGCTCGAAAGCTAAGTCGTATTTTTTAAAACAATAATAGAAACACTTTGCAATTATGTTCAAATCATTAAGCTTGAGGGATAAGTCTCTTTCAAATACATTTATTTCAAGCTTTCGGGCACAACCGCCCTTCGACAGGAAAATTATATACTTTAGTAGCTAATATAATTTTCCTGTCGAAGGGCGGTTGTGCCCGAAAGCTTGAAATAAATGTATTTGAAAGAGACTTATCCCTCAAGCTTAATGATTTGAACATAATATTATGGGATTGCCTATTAATTGTTAACTTTGCAATTATCTTTTTTTATTCAGTAGCAAAAGTAATAAGGTACTATTTGAATTATCAATTAGAAACACAAAATAATAAGACCAAATATAAATATGATTGAATTAGTGTGTGATGTGTTTGGGTAACAACGTTGTTACCATCATCATTTAGTTTTGTCTCCCCTCCAGTCTTCAGACATCTAATGTTTTTAAAAAGACTGTTGCAGACAGACCACCCCCCTCCCTCTACCCAACTCAGCCTGTCCATACTACCATCACCTCCCCTAACACACTTGGCAATCTTCACTAATCTGCTTGTTGCTGACTCCAAGGATTTACTGCTGCTGCTGTGTGTGTATTGTGCAAAAACTCCTAAAATTCACCTTTTTAGCTTCTAATACTTAGTAGTCTCTAACCATCTTTTCTTTCTCCTCTTAGATACCTTGTCACTGGGGACTGATGCTACAAGTTGGCTGTAAAATTTAAGGCTTCAAGCTGCCTAGATTCCAAGAATAGTTTCTGAAGTTGCTGGTACCAGAATGTCATGCATAATCTTTCCACCAAGGAGGATAAGAAATGACAGCACCAGAATGTGATGTGCCTACTTGGTCTTGTTACTCTATGATTACATGACAAAACCACTGGGTGTGCCGGGGTTCATCTCTGATAAACTCTGCCCCCATTATAATTTATGTTATTGCAGTTTAAGGTCTTTAGAATTTTGATAAAGTGGTGTTGAAATTGATCGCAATTTCCAACAATGGAAGGTGCTATAATGATGAGTCAGTTTCCAACTTGCACAATGATTAGAATAACCAATTATCATCTTTTCTTCCATCATTGAACAATTCATACAAATACCTGAAAAACTTTGTTCGTTCAAATGTACAAGCCACAGGAAAAAAAGCCAATGATCTATAAGGGTTTATATTGTAACTCTTCATCCCCATTCTAAGTAAACTGTCTGAGGTATTTGTTAGCTGGTTCCTTCTCATTAAACACCATTGCACCAGGAATGAACTTTTCATGGAAGACTGCATAATACATTACTGTAGGTTAGTTAGATCTGATGATGGTGATCTGTTCACCACTTTCTGATGAGGCAAGACTTCCCAAATCTTTTTTTTTTTCCATCTTCACTCAATCACAAGGTAAGAAGACCAAATCCAAATAAATAAATAGATTTAGTCTTATTACCTTGTGTTTTTTTTTATCTATAATCCAAATTGTGTCTATATTCTTCACTCAATCTAGAAATTGGACCTTGTTATTGAAAAATAATTCCATCCTCCTCAACATTCCAACCATTCCATTGACCATCCTTCCAATCCATCTAGAAATATCTATATTCTCCTCTTCCATTGCTCCATTTTGAAATCCTTTGCTACTTCTTTCACTTGTTTGGAATCCTCTTTGTGCACTGACATAATCTGATGATATCCTGCCTACCGAGAGCTGCCCAGGAAAGAACATCTTGTGAGATGTGGCAAACCTACTGGAGATGTTTCCAAGATGTGGCAGTTGTAAATCCTTGATTCCTCCTTTGATGGTCTGTGAATTGTCTTTTTTCATATTGAAATCCAATCATTTTCAAGTTACTTTTTTTTTTTTCATTTTTCGAATGGAATTTTTGTATATTTCTTTATAAATCCATTTTTTTTTATTATTCATCTTTTAGTTTGCTTTTATAAATAATTTTTCAATCTCTCCTATTATTTTTTTTTATGATGGAATTAAAAAATTTTTTTCATTCAATTTTTTTTTTCAGTTTTATTTGGAATTATTAAAATTATTGTGCTAAGGAGTATGTTGGTTTGCATATTGGAAAATAATTTGCTTTTGATCCAGCTTGTTAGAAAAATTATATAAAGTAAACAAAAAAAAAAACACTTTGGGATTATTTTATATAATATACAGTAGAATCTCCCCTTGAGAGGATACTTCCCTATAAAAGACAGTTTTCATTACCATAATTTCCATTTTTAAAAGCTTTTTTTTTTGCTTATCCCTAGTACACGTGGTACAGGCCATGATAATCATGGTGGGTAGTTAGCGACTGCTTTTACTGTAAGCACACCACATGTCTACACATGTGAAAAGCAGTTCGACTTTGCACTTACAAATGCCAGAGCCCCGTTTGGTTACTTGCACAAGCTTTATTTAACTTGCCTCCATATCTGTTTTTCCACAAATCTTGTAAGCGATTTTTAACATACTTCTAGAGCATGTAGAATTCTGAACTTTTGTACACTTATTAGAACCTGATGACAATGCAAGTTGACAAATTTTCAGACTTGGCGGTTGTCAGAATGGCCAGGAACGGACAAATTCTCAAATTCCCTTTCAAAATTTAGAATTTTAATATACTTCCAGATCACATAGAAGTATGAAACTTTTAACACTCACTCAGTCCAATGCAAGTGTGCAAATTTTCAGACTTCTGGGTGGTTGGAGTGGCCAGGAATTAACATATTTCTATATTTCTTTTTAAGTCTTATGTTACACCCCTTACAAGGAATTGAACGATCCACCGCGAGCAGGCTTCCATCTATTTAAGACCTAATTCCCAGTAAACTTTTGATTCTAAGTTTTGTAAATTCATGACTTAAAGCTAACTCTGAATAATTAATAAATAAAAATACATTTTAAAAAAAGCTTTCATTTAAATGCACTAAAAAATAAAATATTGTATCTTCTGTCATTGAGCAATTAGATGTATCTGAGTGAAAATAAAAGCGGCGGGGGACGATCATCATGAATTTCGAACCTAATGTGATTTAATATGTAGCAGCTGATTAGCGATTTTTATAAGTGTTTGTTATATTTTTACCTCTTCTCTAAATATGATGCTCCCCCATCGCTTTTATTTTCACTCAGATACATCAAATTGCTCAATGACAGAAGATAAAATATTTTTTTAAAATGTATTTTTATTTATTAATTATTTACTATTAAGCAACTCCAGTAAGAAGGCACCTCTCACTAAAGGACACTCTGGCTCTGCAACTTGGTGTTGTCCTTTACAGGGAGGTTCTTATGGAAAGATTGTTAACTAAACATCAACTGATTCATAATTTTTTATTTTCAGAGAGTGTTGTTGATATGTGTGATAAGAGATGCATGGAGACATTTGAGGCTCTTCATTGGACACAACAACAACAGACAACTATGTGTGTAGAGACGTGTGTACTGTAAAACCAGACATGAGATTATCCACCATGATTATCATGGCCTTTACAGAGAGTGCTATATAAACACAAGGTATATAATAAGGCCAAATTCAAGTAATAAATATGGTGTTTAGGTAACAGCATTGTTATCATAATCAAACAAAAGTACTGAATGAGAGAATAGATATTATGTAACGTTTCGATAATAGCATTGTTACCGAAACATCACACACTATGTTTGGATTTGGTCTTATTACCTTGTGTTTCTAATCTATAATCCAAATTGTACCTAATCACGAGAGTACTTTTGAAACGTGAAAAAAAAGTTGAAGGAATATTTAGGTAAGCAAGTTCATTCTATGTCACACACAGATTTATCTTTAAATAAGCATAGAGAGTGTGCTAAAGGACAGTTCTTAAAATAACTTATTTACATAGGTGGGTATCAATATTAAAAAAGGCATATCCTGATCAGGAGCACATGTGCTTTACAGAAGGCAGAGCGCCATCTGGTGGAACAGAAATCAACTAAACATTGATTTAACCTGTTCCCTGATATTTAGCCAACCCTATTTCTTGATAAATCAAGAAAAGCCATCCACGAACGCGTTTCGCACTTTTGGCACTCATCAGCGTGGAGTAGGCTGTACCACTGCGACCAAAAAAGATTTTTTGGTCCAGTGGCTTCCTGAAAACAAGAAATGGGTATTTAAGACCAAACTTGCGTAATTTTTCTTTCATTTTTTCATAGGTGGGTATGTAAATGATGTGTGCATAACAGCTTGCTAGCTTATCTATATTCTTTTGGTGTGAATACCAACAAGAAAGTTCAAGTAATTTCCAATTAACAGCTTGATAAGGTACATTTTGGATTATATATTATACAGTTACGAGCGTCATGCGTTCTTAATTCTTCATTTTTCATCTCTGTCACCGTTTGCTTTTTCTTTGGAATGGCGCTCTCCTATTGGTTGGCTACGATCACGCCACCTTTGCCCCCCCACTCGCTTTTTCGTTTTTGTAACTATCGTGTTGGAGCGGGTTGCTCCTTAAATAAATGCATATATTAAGTAATAACTACAGTAATCCCTCGTTATCACGAACTCGGATTATACGAACTCTCGGTTTGCGCGAACCGTTTCTTTTCCGTTTATACATTTATTCGGTTTATACGAATTCGGTATATATTCTTTTAAGACGAAAAGGGTATTTCGTTCTCCCGTTGAGTTCGTCTTAACGAGGGATTACTGTAAATGGAATCCTCTCTTTCTTTTTCCCAGTAAGAGACGCCTACGGAAGCCAACAGTACATAGACATATAAAGCACATAGGCTATAGTTATTAACTAATATATGCATATATTTAAGGCGCCAATTTATAATTGTAACAAATAGTATTTGAATCAAAACATTCAATCGGGTAAAACACGGGCGTTGCCCGGGTCATTCATCTAGTACATTATAAATACAAGAGTTTAAATTGATACAAAGCAATAACCTGCCATCTATATAATGTAAATGAAAACATTAAGGCACCAATGTTTCTTTTTATTTATAAATTAAACTTCTACAGTTTCCCTACTGCGAAGAAACAATATTAGACAAGGTAATAAGACCAAATCTCCAAATAAATAGTGTATGACAGTTCGATAACAGTATTGTTACCATTATCAGACATGTACTGAATGAGAAAATAATTCAATGTATGTTTTAAATAGTTACTGTTATCAAGTGTGTAAACAAGATAGCTATTAAGAAGATAGTTTTCTAAGAACCCTAAAATATTATTCTTAGAATTAAGAGTAGAAACCCCCCCCCCTTTTTTTTTTAAAGATATAATGGAAAACATATCATCTTTCTTTCGGGGGTCAGTGGAAGGCTAGTTAAACCGTTAGGTTTTTGACCACTACGACCCGGGTTCAATTCCCGCATTGGACACTTTTTTCTGATTAAAAAAAAATGCTCCAATGGCCCCCGATTCTTGCAAAACTCCACCAGCGAGTGCAAGCAACCAAACGGGGCTCTGGCACATTTGTAAGTGAAAAGTCGAACTGCTTTTCACATGTGTAGACATGTGGTGCGCTTACAGTAAAAGCATTCGCTAACTACCCACCATGATTATCATGGCCTGTTCCACGTGTACTAGGGATAATTAAAAAAAAAAAAATTTCTTTCATTCCATTAATTGTAGCACATTTCTTTTGAATGAAAAAAGGCTTCTTTAAATTGTTTCTTAAAGTAATTTTTATCATAATCTAGTATCTTTGTTTCTTTTAGATTGAAATTATAGCTACAAGAAAATAAGACCTAATCCAAATAAATTATTAGTGTTTGTATTAATTTATTTTGATTAGGTCTCATTTTCTTGTAGCTATAATCTATAATTGTGCTTTATCATTTTAGATTGAAATTGTTATGGCACAATTTGGATTATAGGTTATGAACAAAAAATAATAAGATGGTAACAATGCTGTTACCAAAACGTCGCACACTATTTATTTGGTCGTATTACCTTTTGTTTAGATTGAAATTATTGTTTCTTGTGATATCTCCTTAAGCTTCCTCGTTATATCCTGTGAACAACTTTAGGATTACAAGAAAATCTCCCCAGTATCCTAGAGAGCATAACTGTGTGTACGTTGGATTTTGATCAATTTTTGCAAATTTAAAACTAATGATGATAAAGCACAATTTGGATTATAGATTATAATAAAAGAAAATAAGACCTAATCCAAATAATTTATTAGTAATAAATGACTCATTTATTCTTTTGTCTGATGATGGTGACAATGTTGTTGCCAAAACGTCACACACAAATAAATTATTTGGATTAGGTCTTATTTTCTCATTTATTCTTTTGTCTGATGATGGTGACAATGTTGTTGCCGAAACATCACACACTAATAAATTATTTGGATTAGTCTTTATTTTCTTCTATTAAAATTAATGATTTGAGTGTAAACATGTGATGAAGTACAAACTTAAATTATAGATTAGAAACACACAAAAGACCAATTACAAATAAATAACAATACTTTCTATATTGAAAGGATGTAATTTATGTTGCCTATACAGGCTTTTGTATTTGATATCTTGTCCGTTAAATGGAAAATGCTCGAGCTATGTGTCAAATTCCTACAATTACGGAAGCATCCAACCATAGTATTCATTCAACACTATAACACTAAGAAGTGCAGGCAAACAATAGTTGTAGCTACAAGGTAATAAGACTAAATAAATAGTGTGTAACATTTCGGTAACAATTCTGTTACTGAAACATCACACTATTTACACAATGTAATAAGACTAAATCCAAATAAATAAATAGTGTGTCGTAATAGTGTTTCTCAGAAAACTATCTTCTTCTTTTCTGTTATCTTGTTTACACATTTGATAACAATAACTATTTAAAACATGCTGTGGTAAAATTTCTCATTCAGTACTTTTGTCTGAAGATGGTAACGCTGTTACCGAAACATCACACACTATTTATTTGTTTGGATTTGGTCTTATTACCTTGTGCTTATAATCTATAATCCAAATTGTGCCTTATCATCACACACTATTTTTTTGGTCTTATTACCTTGTAGTTCTAATCTATAATCCAAATTGTGCTTTATCAATAGTTGTGGCTTGGATCTGGTGAATAAAACTGGCGAGATTGCTTGGAAGTTTCACCTCTGATGAGCCAAGTTAGCTTACTAATGTTGTCTTTTATCTTACAAATGTGTAATGGCACACATTGATTAGTTCCATCCATCCTCTACAGTTTGTTCATCCATTTTCTAATTCTTCCTTCAATTATCAAATGGCACCAAGAAACCTGAGTGAAACATGCAGAGAGAATTATATATATTTGACATATACAAGCTATAAAGATCAATTTGCAAGTCTCTGCATGAATCAATCAGGTTTTC
Source organism: Cordylochernes scorpioides (assembly GCA_030710605.1). Taxonomy (NCBI): domain Eukaryota; kingdom Metazoa; phylum Arthropoda; class Arachnida; order Pseudoscorpiones; family Chernetidae; genus Cordylochernes; species Cordylochernes scorpioides. Next base: position 4,196,600 of record CP092883.1, on the reverse strand, counting down.
TCCTTTCATTTCAGTTCATCCTCTAGAATAAAAAAGCTATCAGTTTATTAGACCTCTTTTTTGCCTATTCCTAGTACACATGGTGCAAGCCATGATAATCATGGTGGGTAGAAGTAGGCGACTGCTTTTTACTATAAGTGCACCATGTGTCTACACATGTGAAAAGCAGTTCGACTTTGCATTTACAAATATGCCAGAGCTCTGTTTGGTTCCTAGCACGCGCTGGTGAGGTTGGACTTTTGCAAGAATCGGGGGCCATTGGAGCATTTTTTTTTTTTTTTAAATCAGAAAAAGTGCCCAATGCGGGAATCGAACCTGGGTCATAGCAGTCATAAACCAACGGTTTAGACCATCCTTCCACCGACTCCCCATATATTGGACCTCTGATATATATCCCAGATCAGACAACACTTGTTTCTTACTGGGTGGGATTACCTACTAACAGGACTGTCCGGACTTTTGACCCGCCGCCCATTTAATCGTACAATTATATAGGCCTTATATATGTGACATGAGGGTCGGTGGAAGGGTAGTCTAAGCCATTGGTTTTCAACCACTACGACCCGGGATCCAATCCTGCATTGGGAATATTCTTCTAAATAAAAAAAATGCTCCTATGGCCCCTGATTCTTGCAAAAGTCCAACCCCACCAGTGAGTACAAGTAACCAAACGGGGCTATGGCACATTTGTAAGTGCAAAGTCAAGCTGCTTTTCACATGTGTAGACATGTGGTGCACTTACATTAAAAGCAGTCGCCAACTTCTATCCACCATGATTATCATGGCCTATACCACATGTACTAGGGTAATTTAAAAAAAATGTACATATATATATTTTTAGATATATAATCACTTAGGCTGTGATGAAAAAAGGATGGGGGGGTTCTTTGTAAATAAACAACAAATGAGACGAAACAGCCGTGTTTTTGAAGAAACTACAAGCTGAAATCATTTATAAAGTATTTTTGATTCTGGTAATTCAGATGTTCCCAAAAAGTTTCGGATAACTGGGATTCTACTCTACAAGTATTTTGAAATAGAATTAAAAAAATTAACCCACCTGTCCATACATCGAATGTTTTATGAAGAAAGGTGTCAGACAAATGCTCACTATCAAATATTTAATTTACAGGTGATTGTGCCATAAGTGTGGAGAGGGTTCAATGGAGCGTTTAGCTTTTTAAATTCAAAGGAAATTTTCAGGCCATGTAATCCAAGAATCGTCTATTGACTTTGTCTAGATTGAATAAAATGTGAAGGGAGGAATTCACGAAGAATATAAGGATTGATGTTAAAGCACAATAGTGTGTGATGTTTCGGTAACAGTTTTGTTACCATCATCAAAGTACTGAATGAGAATATATTACAGCATGCTAAACACAAGGTAATAAGACCAAATCCAAATAAATAAATTTTTAATTAAATTTAATCACATTATTTATTTGGTCTTATTACCTTGTGAATATAAGGATTGAATGTTTTGTGCACATTCTTATATCCCATGTGTTATTTTCATGAAATGTGAATACATTTTACTATTTTCTCTGCAGTTTGCGTCATGCAGAGATATATGGCTTTGTAAGGATCATCCAACTTGTGGATTCTCAGAACAGCTTTAAAATATGCTGTCAGTTAAGAGTCAAGACTCTCACAGCATTTGCCAAATAAAAATGATCTGTTCTTGCAAAATCTATCCTCCCATAAGAGACCACCTCCAGTAAATACCACCTATGTTTGTAGACAGTCTCTTAGGAAGGAGGGATTTCTTGTATGAACAAAGAAATTGAGACAATGTCAAATTTTTCTTTATTTAGGTTTTTGTGTGTGATGAACATAGTAGCTTTGTTTTAAGGTTACCAGGTATATTTTGGAGCATAGAAGAAAAAAATTATGAGAGAGAGAGATATAATAAGACCAAATCTAAATAACTATGTGACATGATAAGTCATAATTTGGATTATAGATTAGAAACGCAAAAGGTAATAACACTAAATCCAAAAAAAATAAATTTATTATTCAGTACTTTTTGTTTGCTGTTGGTAACAGCATTGTTACTGAAATGTCACACACTATTTATTTATTTGGTCTTATTACATTGTGTTTCCAATTATGTGACATTTTGGTAACATAATTGTTATCTTTACATACACATATCTTCTTCTTTCTTATCTCCACTCAATAATATTATAATATCAAGCTTGTAGAGCTTGTTGATGGTGTCTGCTGGGGATGCTGAGTAGAGCTCATCAATAAATAAGCCTATATAAACATACTCTGACTCATAACTTTGAACCTACAAATGCCATATATAACTTGCTTATTTGGTCTTGTAGTTTGTTTATTCTATTTGAATCTTGATAAAGCATAACTTGGATTATAGATAAAATTATGCCAGCGGAAGGCTGGTTAAACCGTTTGGTTTTCGACCACTACGGCCCGGGTTCGATTCCCGCATTGGACACTTTATTCTGATTTAAAAAAAAAATGCTCCAATGGCCCCCGATTCTTGCAAAAGTCCAACCCCACCAGCGAGTGCAAGTAACCAAACGGGGTTCTGGCACATTTGTAAGTGCAAAGTCGAACTGCTTTCCACATGTGTAGACATGTGGTGCACTTAGAGTAAAAAGCAGTCGCTAACTACCCAGCATGATTATCATGGCCTGTACCACGTGTGTACTGGGATAAGCAAAAAATAATAATAATTAATAGTGTGTGATGTTTCGGTAACAGCATTGTTACCTTCATCAGACAAAAGAATAAATGAGAAAAAATATCACTATTTAAGAACATGCTGTGATATTTTTTATCATTAATTCTTTTGTCTGATGATGGTAACAATGCTGTTACAGAAACATCACACATTATTAATATATTTGTATTAGGTCTTATTACCTTGTAACTATTTGAATTGGTTGTACACCTTTCAATGGCAGGGTTATATCATCTGACTGGAAAAGGATTTAAATAGGGGACAGGAGAATAGAGAGTGATATTGGGATATGGCTTTGTAACTTCTCAAATTCAATTGATGCTAATTCAGCACTTTAATCTTGACATCTCAAGTCTTTAATTCGTTCTCTGGATGACAATTTTGTTTAAAAAAAAGTTATTTTATAATGTCAATGGTAACATTTATTATTATTTAATCTTCAAATTTCCACAGAAGCGCTGAATATATATCTTCTTCTTTCTTATCTCCACTCAATGATATTAGGGTATCAAGTTTGTAAAGCGCTGAATATATATTCATTCCTTTAATGCCCTCAAAGCTTGAAAATTATTATTATGGTGTGTGTGTGCACACATAAAATACAACATTTTATAATCTTTATTTTTGCACATTTCTCTTGAAAAGACAGGGTAATAAAATGTAAGGGTTTCTAAAAGAGCAATTGACCAAGACTCCAGAGAGCTCCCACAGTATCTACAAAAAGAGCCTGGTGGTCCCAGGTCTCATTCTACCAGTTTGTAGAAAGAATTGTGTAATACATGGTCTCTTATTGGAGGTTGGATTATGTTGGGTCATTTTTGATGTCTTTTTACCAATGTGGTTGGTTGGGCATCAGATAGGTTGTCCATTATGTCTAAGCCTCTTCCTTTTGGGGCATTGTTTCTAGGTAAAGTTATCATTTTTTTTACTGTGGAAAGTTAAGAAGAGAACACAAAAATGTTTAATACAGTAGAACCTCTATGAGAGGACACTCGCGCTATAGGACACCTCTCTATAAAGAACAGTTTTGATTTGCAAAATTATCATTTTTACTATTGAGAAACTCTTCGGTAAGAAGACATCTCTCCTCAAAGGATACTTTGGCTCTACACTTAGCTGTCCTATACAGGGAGATTCTACTCTATGTCCTAAGTAAGGTTTTTAATCTTGTAGTGTCATCTCAATGAATCTCTTAGTCTTTAAGAAGGTGTAGACATGTGGTGCACTTACAGTAAAAGCAGTCGCCTACTTCTACCCACCATGATTATCATGCCCTGTACCATGCATACTAGGGATAAGCAAAAAAAAAGGTGTGGTTGCTGTATTTACTTTTGTCCTCTGGTATTCTGCATTTAGTGTTGGTTGTATTGTTGGTCACACAGCATAATTAAGTTTATAAATGCTATGGGAGGAAGGTCGAGTGGTATAAACTGCCTGATTTTTGACAGCCATGACCTGGGTTTCATCTTTTTTTCTGAAGAAAAAAAAAATTACTTCTATGGCCCTTATTCTTGTAAAATTCCAACCCAACCAGTGAGGGCAAGTATCCAAACAGGTCTCTGGCACATTTTAAAAGTCCTTTGAGAGAGAAAAAAATTCATCCAGGGAAAAGTGTCTTGCAAGAAACAAGATGATTTTTTTTCTCTCAAATGATATTATACAAGGGATTATTTTTAACCTTGTCTTCTTTTTCTTTTCTATCTTCAATCAATCATCAGGGTATCAAGCCTGTAGAGCTTGAGACTTTTGGTGGTGTCTGTTTTTAACATTGCAAAAATGTAAGTCTAACTGCTTTCCACATGTGTAGACATTGGAGCACTTAATGTAAAAGCCGTCACTTACTACCCTCCATGATGATCATGGTGTACTAGGTATATGTGACAACACAAGTGTCTTCTTCTTCTTTCTTATCTCTACTCAATCATATTAGGGTATCAAGCTTGTAAAGCTTGAGATTTTTTATGGTGTCTGCCGGGGAAGAGTAGACTTCATCAATGGATGAGTCAATAATATGTCTTGGGGTTGCAGGCTGAGAATTGCACTTAGTACATAGTGGGAAAACCTTGCAACCATTCTGGAAAGTCATTGTCTGTAGATGACCAGACTTAAGTCTGGAAATCAAAGACTGTTGTTCACTTGGGAGGACAGAACTTGTCCCTCTTGCTCTGTTCCAGTCATGTGCAGCATCAGAAAACACAAGTGTGATGTACTTGTGTGAACAGTTGTGTCAGTTCCAGGCTGCACAACGGCTGCAAGGCCCCAGGAGAGAGTCTCCAGCACCGGGCGGCCTGGCTGGAGCTGAAGCAAGGCATCCAGATGGTTTACTGGAGGGAGGGGCTCCGGATCGGGGAAAGCCTGCTCCCCTACTACCTCTCTTCCGCAAACCAGCCCCCAGAGCCCCCCTGTGGTCCGCAGCTGCGTCAGTTGGTGCGTCGCCTTTGTGAGGCGGATACCCAGCGCCTCTTCCAGTGTCTCCACAACCAGGTGCAGGTCTTCGTGGCGGAGATCAGGCTGCGGCTGTTAACCCACCTGGTGGCCAACCCTTCCCCCCCGCTTGTGCTGCGCATGCTGGAGGAGTACGCCATGCTCTGCTCGGCTGCTGCTAAAACTGCCCCCTTCCTCACTGAGCTGGTAACTCCCTCACTGTCTCTATTAATACCTTATATAATGTACTGGAGCACTTGGGAGGGGGAACCTTCAGGAAGGATTAAACTTCAAATTGTGCCAATGTAACAAAAATTCACTTCTCTCAATGTAATGTAAGACCAAATCCAAGTGTGATGTTTTGGTAACAGCATTGTTACCATCATCAGACAAAAGTGCATGATGATGGAAATTTGTCTGCACTTTGTCTGATGATGGTAACAATGTTGTTGCCGAAACAACACACACTATTTATAGATTTGGTCTTCAACCATCATCATCCATAAATATACAGCTCTGATTCTTTTAAAAGGTAGAAATAGAATGATGACAAATAAAAATACTTACAATTGAAAAAAACTTCCCAGAATTGAACCAACAATCTTATATCATCAGCAACTTTTAGTTGCGCAATAAGGAAATTACCTTTTTTTTCTCAATTTATCCACCTGATCCAAGTAAGTACAAATTCACTTTTGTACTGTTTTTCATATATTGATCACACCCTTCGGGCCTAAATACCTGTTTCTTGATTATTCAAGAAACTGTATTTGGCCAATTCTGGAATAATTAAAAATCAACAATTAGTTGATATTTATTCTGATAGATGGTGCAAGCCATCAGTAACTTTTAATTGCACGATCAGGAAATGCCCTTTTTTTCTCATTCTTATATCTATTATAAAATTTTGATAATGACTCCCCTTTGAGCTAAGAAAACACTGCATTCTGCTTGGCTAATCAGCTGTATGCATTACATTGAGGTGTATATTAGAGTAGATCTAAAAGTAAAAATTCTGCCAAGTGTTATTTATGTGTAGGGAGAGAAAACCCTCAGAGCACAATAATAATAATGTCCTAATTCAAGATTCTGTTCTGAATCAGAGATAGGCGAATATTTAGAGAATGTTAGAATCTTACCCTATAACATTTTTTATTTTATTTGTGTGGCTACAAGCCGTACAAATAAACATATTAAAAATAAAGAAAGCATATCCTGACCAGGAGCACATGTCCTTTACAGAAGGCAGAGCACCATCTGGTGGAACAGAAATCAACTAAACATTGATTTAATCTCTTCCATAATAATGTTTTTGATGAATACAATTTGGATTATAGATTAGAATCAGTAACAAGATCAATTGTCACTAACAAGTTGACACAAACATTTCGATAATTTGGTTTTGGCCTTATTACCTTTTTTTTTTTTTTTGTCTGTATATTATTAGTGATATAGAAGGGGGATAATAACTATATAAATGATAATAAGGCACAATTCGGATTATAGATTATAAACACAAGGTATTAAGACCAACTCCAAATAAATAAATAGTGTGTGACGTTTTGGTAACAGCGTACAGCATTCAATACTTTGTCTGAAGATGGTAACAACGCTGTTAACGAAACGTCACACACCATTTATTTATTTGGATTTGGTCTTATTATCTTATGTTTATAATCTATAATCCAAATTGTGCTTTATCAATAAGAATTCACAGTTTTTCATAGACATAAATTACGTTGATTTTAAAACCTTGACACTTTTTTTACCTCTCCCAATACCACCATCCATTCAGGGAATAATGTTGTCACCACTTATAGCATTCCTATAATATATTCTGTAGGAGGGTCTTGTTCATGTGGTGTCCCCTTACTATTGCAATCAGTGCATCCCACTAACCTTTGCTATACCTGAAAGTAATCAATAATAATAATGAGATTTTATTAAATTATAAAGTTTTATTAATTATATTAAAAGAAAATAAGACCTAATCTAAATAATTTATTAGTGTGTGACCTTTCGGCAAAAACGTTGTCACCATTATCAGACAAAAGAAAAAATGCCATGATGATTGGATTAGGTCCTATTTTCTTTTATTATAATCTATAATCCAAATTGTGCTTCATCAAAGTTTTATTAAGTATAGAGTTAGCCACATTCACAAAACCTATTTCACCATCTTTCAAAAAAAAAAAAAAGATTTTTTTTTAACCCTCTTTAGAAACATAAGGTAACAAGCACAAGGTTTATAAAACCAAATCCAAATACAGTAAAATCCCGCTAATACGAACCCTGGATATAACGAACCTTCCCTTATAACGAACCCACGCCGATTCCCAATTCCATTCCATTGAAAATACCATCGTTATAACGAACTTTGCGATTTTTAGAATAACGAACTACCCCTATAACGAACCTATTTTCGGTCCCAAAATAATAAAATCTATTTAAAATACTATGCTTATAACGAACTTAGAATTGTAATTAAAAAAAAAAATTAAAACAACAAAATTTTGAGCATATTTCAGCTCGCGGATCGCGATTTCAAAACAATAAATTTAGCGGCATTGTTTGTTTTGATTTTTGCACTTTATTTTTGCTGTATGTTGTATAAATTTTAACACATTATACTTTTTATTAAATAGAATATAGTTGCATCCATTAAATTTGAAATATAAAAATACAAATGGCTTCCAAAATGAAGAAAACAAAGGCATTTTAAAAACAAAAGCGTTATTTCTTTAAAAAAAAAAATGCCATTTTCAGAACTTTTCAAAGTAAAACAACACAGGCAAAATGTTAAGAACATATTAAAATAAGAGAATATAACTTTTCTATTATAAAAGATAAAAAATAAAGCTATTAAAAATTGTTACAAAGAGGAATCAACCTCAACTTTTGCCGAGATCGCGATCATACATTTTAGGGCTAAAAAAAAAAAAATAATACAAATAAATGGTCCCGTGATGAAACAAAAACTATTTTTATGCCTAAACTATGGTGATTTTAAAGTCAGCAATGTTTTGCATGACAGGTTAAAAAAAAAATCGAAATCTAGACCTAGAAGAATATGTGGGAAAATGAAATGGAAGAAAAACACTAACTTTATTTGAATGGTGCAATGCTTGAAGAATGCTTTGAAGCAACAAGGTGTTAGAGCCATTTTTCCAAGTAAACAATGTATTATATATATAATGTGATAATGATGTTTTAAAATCATTTTATATCTTTGAATATATATTTAATAAAACTTTGCCTAGGATTTGTCTTGATTTTTAAATTAGACATAGAGGTACATGTATGTTAATGATAAGAAGAACCTATCATCTAATGATTTCTATTATTATTCAGTATTAATGTAAGGAAATTGGTCAATTAAGGGAATTAAAACAAAGTGACCACTATTAAGAGGAAGCCTCTTCTTGTGTGTATGGCTGTCCTTTAATTATACGGTCTAAAATTTTTGAAAAGCAAAAAAAAAAATAGCCAAACCGTGGCTATAGTGAACCAAAAGCTCTGTTCCATTGGGGTTCACTATAGAGGGGTTTTACTGTAAATAAAAAGTGTGTGACATTTCGGTAACAACGTTGTTACCGAAATGTCACACACTATTTATTTATTTGGATTAAGAGGAAGCCTCTTCTTGTGTGTATGGCTGTCCTTTAATTATACGGTCTAAAATTTTTGAAAAGCAAAAAAAAAAATAGCCAAACCGTGGCTATAGTGAACCAAAAGCTCTGTTCCATTGGGGTTCACTATAGAGGGGTTTTACTGTAAATAAAAAGTGTGTGACATTTCGGTAACAACGTTGTTACCGAAATGTCACACACTATTTATTTATTTGGATTTGTATTATAAACCTTGTGTCTATTAAGAGGAAGCCTCTTCTTGTGTGTATGGCTGTCCTTTAATTATACGGTGTTTATAATCTATAATCCAAATTGTGCCTTATCATAAGGTAACAAGAAAAAATCTCCAAATAAATAAATAGTGAGTGACATTTTGGTAACAGCGTTGTTACTATCATTTGGATCTTGTCTTGTTACCTTAGGTTTCTAATCAAAATTGTTCCTTATCATTTTTACTCTCTTTATAAACACAAAATATCCTGCTGCCATGAAAAAAACAACTTTTGTCACACACAATAACACAGAAAAGGCAAAAATTGTAATTTTTTTTTTTTTTTAAATAATATACATTTACCCATTTCTTTTTCCACCACACAACATACACACTTCAAATACTTTTAAGAGAGCCTATTATAAATATATATATAAAAAAAAATAAACAGAAAGTATGATATTTTCACCTTTAACTTTTTTCTAATCCAATAAAAAAAAAATGTATATAGGAAAAAGAAAATATTTGACATTTAAAAGCAGTTTTTTTTTTCAACCATAAATTTTGCAATCAGGAAAAAAAAAAACTTAAAATAGCCCACAAGGTAAATAAACTTTAGGGGGAAGTTGGGGGAGGTTGACAAATGCAACAGTAATGATGATGATAAGTTTATAACTGGTCACAGAGTAAAAATATATATTTTTTCTAACCATACCATTTTTCTTTATTCTTCTAGAAATGTTTTTATTTATTTTTAAACTCATCATATATTTCTTATAATATTAATAATATATAAATATTAAAATGCAAATTGTTCTCTAATATTATTATTTTTTTGTAATTCATAGAGTTTGTTATCATCATCAAAATTTTAAGTTTACATGTTTTGAGAGTATTTTAAAGTAAATAAAAAATTTGTCACATATAAATAATTTCTTAAATAACTAGTGAGTTTTAAAACATCTATATTGCTTCTCTCATAATTTTTTATATAAAAAAGTAGCTATGATGAATTGCATGCCATTTTTGTTGTTGTTGATGATACAAAAGTAGGAATGATGGAAATGCTGTATTCATTTCACAACCCCCCACTTTCTTCCCACACACAAAACCATATGGCTGATAAAAATTTTGAACTCTATTGTTCATTGTTTTGTAGAAATTTATTTTTCAAGAAAATGTTAGTTTTTTTTTTTCCACTCTTGTGCTTGTTTTGTGAAATTAAAAAAAAAAAAGAAGCTTGTTATGTTTATTTATTCAGTTTGAAGTTCCTCTTAATGTTTTTTCTGTCTATTTATTTATTTTTTAAATTCTCTTTAAACAAGCCTTCTTTGTAAAGGCTTTGTGGGTTGATGGTTTTTGAATATGTGATGTTTTTATTGAAGCAATAATCAATTCAGCATCAACCCTGATAAAAATTGTAACTTTCTGACAAATATTTAGTACATAAATAGTATTTGGTAAATACAATACGGGGTACATAAATTACAATAATTTTTAGTAAATAAATAATAGTATATTGTAATGCAAAATCAATTTTTACAAAAAAAGTTGTTGTTTATTCTGATAGATGGTTTTAAGTCCTCAGCTACATTTTGTTGCATGGAGGTTAGGAAATGCCATTTCAATAATTTTACCACATGATCTGGTACATTTCTCCCCTCTTGTTTTATTTATATATATCAATTGCCATCTTAAAAGAAAATAAAACCTAATCCAAATAATTTATTAGTGTGTGACGTTTCAGCAACAACTATCAATTATTCTTTTGTCTGATGATGGTGACAATGTTGTTGCCGTCACACCCTAATAAATTATTTGGATTAGGTCTTATTTTCTTTTATTATAATCTATAACCCAAATTGTGCTTTATCATCAATTGCCATCTGTTGATAAAATTTATAACTTAATTTTTTGTCAATATGTTTTTTTTTTATGATATATTTATTATATTAAATATTATATCTCTACAGACCTTAGTGCATTATAAATGAAATGATTAGATGAGAGAGGGCTTGTTTCATTAGTGGTGAACCTTCTCACCAGTTTCACCAAGTCAATCTGGAGATCACTCTACTATTGTATCGGACTCTTGTATCCCCTGTATTTACTGAGGGTGTTGAGGAAACCTATGGACACCTTTAAGCTTATATTTATAATGTAGCGTAGCAGAAAGGTAGAGTCGGTGATCAACAAACGAAGAACGTTATTTTATTAACCAAACAAACCGAGGTCAAAAGAAGAACAAACGAGAAATATGAATGAATTAATTAATTATAATTGAGTGATATCTAGAAATAGCTATATTTAAAATAGTAAACAAAGGAGAGAGAGCAAAGAATAAAGTCTCGTGGCCACGCTGCCTCGCAGGGGTAACTTCCACAGGAGGTGACGTCAGCTCCAGGGTTGCTGAGCCAGCAATTTCACTTCGCTACATAAATATTTGTTATTAAGAAATTGTCAAAAAAAATTAATAGTTCCAACCAATATGATAATGTGATAAAGCACAATTTGGATTATAGATACAAGAAAATAAAACCTAATCCAAATAATTTTATGGTTTTGGCAACAACATTGTTACCATCATCAGACAAAAGAATAAAAAAAAAATACATTTTTTAAAAATTCTCTCGTCTGATGATGGTAACAATTCTGTTGCCGAAACGTCACACTCTATTATATTATTTGGATTAGGTTTTATTTTCTTGTATCTATATAATACTGTATTCATTAAATTGTATTTTCATTATTAACCAAACAACACACCTCTAGTTTCAGAGCCAAAATGTACTTTAGAGAGAGGTGTCCTCTCACCAGAGAACAGCTATTTAGTAAAAATGGTAATTTTGGTGATGAAAAAACACTTTTGTTGAAATTTGATAATAAAAGAACAGCTTATGCATACAGGGAAAGGCTTAATAGTGGTTACTTTGTTTGAATTTCCTAAATTGACCTACAGTGGTACCTCGACATACGAGTTTAATTTGTTCCGCAACCTTGCTCGTATCTTGAATCACTCGTATCTCGAAGCAAATTTCCCCATACAAAACAATTGAACTACCATTAATCCGTTCCAACCTCCAAAATGTCACCCCAGTTATTTTTGTTACGTGGTTTTAAATAATAAAAATGTATTTATAAATATCAAATATTTATTGCACAAAAACAAAAAAGAGAATGTAATGAAATAAATTAGATATCCTCACTGGTCTTTGCCTTTTTCGCTACATTTTTCTCGCTTTCACCTGTTGGCTGTTTAGAAAAAAACATGTCCAAGGAGGTTTGTTTCTTCCTCCCTCTTAGAATGTTCCGGAAATGAGTTAGGCAAGTGTCATTAAAAAGGTCAGATGCACGACCTGTTGCAAATTTTTCTGGGTGTTTTTTTTTCCACGAACTGTGAAACTCTCTCCCACATCACAGCGGAAGGAATTATGGGGCGACTGCGTGTTACTACCTGTTGTGTTTTAACTTTAAAAGTACACAAAAATATAATAAACTTGAATTTGTTTATTCAAGTCTCAAAAAACAAAGCTTTGCATATAGAACAAATAATAATGAAGAAGAAGAAAGAAACATTTTAGGAAAAGCAAAAACAAAACAAAAGTACTGGTCAAAAAGAAACATTTAAAATCACAGATTAATATCTTCAACACTACAGAACGAACTCGTATCTCAAATTTCGCTTGTAACTAAAAGCAAAAAATCACTTGCTCGTCGGTTCGTATCTCGAAAAACTCGTATGTTGGGGCACTCGTATGTCGAGGTACCACTGTATTTCCTTACATTAATGCTGAATAATAAAAGAAGTCATTTGATGATGGTTCTTCTTATCCTATGTCTAAGTTAAAAATCAAGACAAATCCTAGGCACAGCTTTATTGATTATGTAAATAAGTTTTTCATTTTTTATTACGCCTTAAGCCAGGCATTACTTTAATCAAATTATGTTTTTTATATATATTCCATAAGTTCAATTAAAGCAATATCTGATCAAAACTATTTTTATTATTATTCTTTCAAGATTTTTAACCACGACTGAATTACCATAATCCTTAACTTGATCAAAAATCAACAGAAATCTTCTCTTTTTTTTATATAAAATATATATATAAAGTGGATCTTTAAAATGACAGCATTGTTCCTCTTTTAGAGTTGTTGTACCCTCCTTGTCCATTGAGTACCAGGTGTCTTCGTCTGATGGTAAAGACTGTGTGTTGTCAGGATGAAAGCCATCTGAGGCACTTCAACCTGAACTGGGAACTAGTCAACAGGCATCTATTCTACAACCTCATCTTCTCCGACCCCTTCCTCTTTGCCGGCCTTCCTGAGGTGATCACACATCAGAGGTAAGACATTCCCCACTGTAGGCTGAGCTGTTATGTATTCTCTGTAAGGGGTCGATGGAAGGATGGTCTTAACTGTTAGTTTTCGACCGCTACGACCTGGGTTCGATTCCCACATTGGGCACTTTTTTCTGATAAAAAAAAAGAACGCTCCAATGGCTCCCGATTCTTGCAAAAGTTCAACCCCATCAGCGAGTGCAAGTAACCAAATGGGGTTTGGCACATTTGTAAGTGCAAAGTCGAACTACTTTTCACATTAGACATGTGGTGTACTTACAATAAAAGCAGTCGCCTACTTCTACCCACCTTGATTATCATGCCCTGTACCACGTGTACTAGGGATAAGCAAAAAAAAAAAAAATGTATTCTCTGTACACTGCAACAAAAACACTTGTTTTTCGCTTTATTTTTATTTTTTAAAGAGATTTTCCTCTCACTGTGAGATTCTAGTGTATATTTTTCTTTTATATCTTAAAGAATCATTATATATATTTATTTATATTGGTGCAGTAACGAAGGTGACGAGTCGTTTGGGTAGAATAGAATAAAAATATATTAGAGATGAGCTTAAATAGCTCAATAGTTTGGGAGATAAAAAAAATGATAAACTAAGTTAAATTAAGAAAAAGGCATCTCCTTATCGTGCAACTGAAAGTTGCTGATGGCTTGCGCCATCTATCGGAATAAATATCAACTATTCTCGTTGATTTCTAATTATTCCAGAATTGGCCAAATACCCATTCTTGATTAATCAAGAAAAAGCTAACCACAGACGCGTGGTTCACATAAGTTAAATTGATAAAAATAATTCCAAAGAACCAAATAGCTAGCAATCGGCTACCATCAAAGATGGCGGCTAATGTTTACAAAACTCCCCACCTAGAATGCGCACCATCTATCGGGGCTTAGGTACACGACACTTGCCAATTCTGCCGATGTTTTACATTTAAAAGTTTTACCAGTTAAAGGCTATGTATATTTTTAGCTTATTGCATTATTTAGCATTTTTAAAAACCCTATTTTCATTAAAATCAAGAAGTTTCAATCTCTTATTGACGATGCTTTATTGAAAACTTGGAAAAGTTCTACTTAAAAATGGTAGAGTAGAGTGGTATATAAAATTATGATATCAATGAAATAGTTCAATGTTAACTCATTGAAAATCGGATGGGTCAATAAAGGTTAGATTATAAACACAAAGTAATAAGACCAAATCCAAATAAATAAATAGTGTGTGATGTTTCGGCAACAGCGTTGTTACCATCTTCAGACAAAAGTACTGAACAAAAGAACAACGCTGTTGCCCCCCCCGAAACGTCACACACTATTTATTTATTTGAATTTGGTCTTATTACCTTGTGTTTATAACCTATAATCCAAATTGTGCCTTATCAAAGGTTAGGTTAGTGTCAGATTGAGGTAAAATTAGGTTAGTTTAATTAAGATTAAATTAGGTTAGCTTCAAAGGAGTTACAGTTAAACCTGTCTATAGCGCCCCCTCTAAATAGTGCCTTCCTTTCTATAGCACCTGATTTTTATTATTAAAATGTAAACATTTTACATTAAAAGTGACCTGTCTATAGCACCCTATTTTGGCGAGTCCCAAGAGGGGGGGGGGCGCTATAGACAGGTTTAACTGTATATTAGTTTAGGTTAGTTTCAGATCAGTAAAATTAGGTTAGTTTTATTGAGATTGAATCACGTTAGTTCCTAATAGGTTAAATTAGGTTAGTTTCAGATAGGTTTAATTAGGTTTTAGTTTCAGTAGATTAAATTAGCTTTAGTTAGGTTAAAAAAAATTAGGTTTGTTTTAGGTTATGTTTTAAATTTCCATTTGTAAGTAAAAATTAAATTATTTTATAGAATTACGTGCTTCAAAGTTTAGTTGTGAATAAGATTTGTATAAAATTTTGGATTCACCCTGAGTGTGGTCATTAATGACTTCTTGACCAATAGTTTTTGTTCCAAGAGATGTAACTGTGTGTGTGGTGCCACCTAGGCTAGGTTGTGTCGCCCCCGTGTGTCCCGTCGAGTGCCACCAAGCCTTGAGGATGTTTGATGAAGAGATGAAGAACGTCTCCTCCTTCTGGCAGGAGATGCATAGTGACCAGGTGGGTGCCTCCTTCAACTGGTTACCTTGTTCAGGCTTCCCCCAACTTGGCTGCCCTTGTGTATCCTACAATGGCAGCTGTCAACATGATAGGCTCTCTTTAACACCCTGATTCTCGCTTCTTCTTTACTTTCAACTCTTAAAAATTTTACACAAATAAATTTACTGGCAATGCGTTTTTTTTAAAATATCATCAAATATTATCTCTACAGACCTGCTGCAATGATACGAGTAATTGAATGTGAGGGCTTGGCTCATCAGTAGTGAACCCTCTCAGCGGTTTCGCCAAATTAATCTCTAGACCGCTCTACTATTATATTGGATTGGTTTGGAATATACCCTGTATTTTCTATGGAAGGCAGCTTAGGGGTATTTAGTGAACTATGGACATAAGCTTATAGGTCTGTAGAGGAACATACATATAATTTCAAAGTATTGCATCGAGCAAAGCTCTTCCGCAAAATATGTTTTCATAACAGATATATATTAGTAAATTAAATTTAATTGCCATCTCTATCATTAATTTAATTTACTTTCAACTCTTTTAAAACCTCCAAGAGAGGACACTCCTGATAGAGAACACAGCTCTCTTACCCAAAGGACAGTTTTCATCACCATTTTTACCTATTAGCAGCTATCTCTAGAAAGAGGACATCTGCAACTTGGTGTTGTATTTAGAGAGAAGTTTTACTGCTCATCACTAACCACACTCTCTGATGGCGAAATGTCAAACCTTATTTACATATTGGCTACATTCCCTCTCTATAAAGGGTGTTGGGTCTCTTTGAAATTGAAAATTTATTTTTTTTTCTCTTGCATGTTTTTTTAAAATGAAATAATTTTCTACTGCCCCCCTTACTCCAATGATAAAAATTGAGTGGGCTTGGCTCATCAGTGGCAAACCCTCCCAGCGGTTTAGCCACTTTAGTCTACAATACTGTTGTAATATTATATCAGACTGTTTGGCTTTTATACTGAAAGTGTATTTTACATGAATTTTAGACACAAGTTTGAGGAAAGTATAAATACATATAATTATATAAACATGCATTGAGTCTGTATGTGACATTTAGGTAACAGTGTTGTTAGCATCCCATTGATATAAAAAAAAATAAAGCTACAATACCAGCCTTTACAAATTGAGCTATCTATTTTGACGGGAAGGGCAACATTTTTCAAGTCAAATTTAAACTTCTACACTCTGATATATATATAATATTCATATTTCACACACACAAGTTAACAATAAGAATCCAAATTACAGTAATGTTTGTGTCATTTCAGTAACAGCATCCTTACCATCATCAGACAAAATACTGAATTAAATAGAAACTTAAGTGATGGCATCAACATTGATATTCACTTTGGAATTCTTTTTATTAATCTCATAGGAAGAATAACTTCTTAAGTCCACTGAAGTCTATTAACCCGTAAGCGGTCGCAATGGGTAAAAATTACCCAGAAGGAACTTTTCGAAAATATTTCTATATATATATATTAAAAAATATATATATTTAAAATATATATTCTCAGTACCTTTCTAAATCTATTTAAAGATTATTATAATAAAACTATAATTTTAATTTTATGACACATATTCATTTTATTAGCATGTTTGGGTCAATTTTACCCAGTGCGACCTTTTGAGTCCTCGTCAATGGGTAATTCTTACCCAGCGCGACCTTTTATCGCTTTTGGTTTTGGTTTGCGTAATTAAGTTTCGAGTTACTTTCTGGCTTCTTGTTGTTTGATTTTTCTGCCCCAAGTGCAATAATACAATCTATTCTTCCAACAATAAGGTAGGATTTATATTTTATTTCCTTTTTTTTATATTATTTTACGTAAAATGCTTTCAAATGCTGATTTTCTTCGTGATGATGATCATATTCCAAATCCCGATGAGGAATCAGAAACTGATGATAATATAGAAGAGAGGAATTGGAGTACAGACACTGAACAGTATACATTATCAGAAGAAGAAAATAATGAGGATCCAAGCTTCAATTACTATATAGGAAAGGACAAAAAGACTAAATGGAAGAAAGCTCTTCCCCCAAAAAATGTTCGAACTCGCAGTGAAAATATTTTCACACATCTACCAGGGTAAAGGGGAAGCAAAAAATGCTAAATCGATATTAGATTGTTGAAATCTCTTTATAGATGACAACATACTTGAATGCATAGTTACAAATACTAACATTTACATTAGGAATAGTCAGCATAACTATGGCAGAGAAAGATATGCTAATTTGACAAACCTACATGAAATTAAAGCTTTATTGGGAATTATTTACTTTCTTGGGGTCGTGAAAGCAAATAAATTGAATACAGATGATGCATGGGCAAGAGATAGTACTGGATTGTGTAGAATAGCTATGTCTGAAAACAGATTCCGATTTCTTGTCAGAGTAATTCGTTTTGATGACAAAGCTACAAAAAATGAAAGACTTCGTCAAGATAAATTAGTAGCTGTGAGAATGATTCTTGATACTTTTGTAAAAAAATTGTCAAAAGCATTATTCTCCTTCGGAATATATAACGGTGGATAAAAACTTGACGCTTTCAGAGGGAAATGCAACTTTAGGCAGTATATTCCAAGTAAACACAATAAATATGGAATAAAATTATTTGCTCTCGTGGATTCAAAAATGTTTTATACTTGTAACTTGGAGATTTATTCCGGAAAAAACCCTGAAGGTCCTTGCAATGTCAGCAACAGTCCAAGTGATGTTGTGGAACGATTGTGTGAGCCAATCAAGTAAACTGGCCGCAATGTAACAATGGATAACTGGTTCACCAGTTATTCCTTAGCTCTAAAACTTTTATACCAATATAGACTAACAATTATTGGTACTTTAAAAATAAATAAAAAGGAAATCCCCTCAGAGCTTGTCATCAGCAGAGGTAGAAATGTGCACACTAGTATTTTTGGCTTTCAAAGTGAAATGACACTTTTTTCATACAAGCCTAAAGAGAATAAAGTTGTACTTATGCTTTCAACTATGCACCACGATGCAAATATAGATGATTCAACGGGAGAATTGAAAGCCAGAGATGATAATGTTTTATAATATGACAAAGGGTGGTGTAGATGTGATGGACGAAATGACAGCTACATATAACTGTGCTAGAAATTCAAGATGGCTCATGATTATTTTTTATTCACTTTTAAATATTGGGGCAATAAATTCCCAGATAATTCATTTTGCAAATGGCAACGCATCAAAGGTTAAATCAAGACGTCATTTTTTTGAAAACCTTATCCTTAGATCTCATTGAAGAGATGGTCAAAGTTCGCACAGTAAGCGGAAGAATGCCATGTGAAATAAAGGAAAAGGCATCTGATATTTTTAATTTGTTAGAGCCTGTTCCATCTAAAAAGCCAAAAATAGGAGAAAAACATCGATGCAATAAATGCCAGAAAAAAAAAGAAGACAGAAAAACTATTCAATATTGCCAAGACTGTTTTGCTTTTCTGTGTAAGGAACACTCTGTAATAATTTGTCAAGAATGTCATAAAGTGCGAAACAAGTCCTAATTTCTATGAAAGGAAGTGATAACTTTCATACAAATTTATATTTTATAACCTATCTTCAATATATATTTTTATTTTCATAAAATAGTCAAACATATCATAAATATTTGATATTTTGATTTTTTATTAATAAAATAAATAAAATATGATTTTTATATCTCAGGATTTTATGTAAAGATATTTAATAGACAAATCATTATTCTAACATAGAATACCATAAAAATATTGAAACGAATATTCGATTTATTTAGGTTTTTAAAAGTGGGTAAATTTTACCCACCGCGACCTTTCAAGGTATAAAAGAGGGCGCGACCGGTGCCGGGTTAAAAATGAACAATTTGGATTATAGTTTAAAAACACCAGGTATGACAAGACCAAATCATTGAAAGGATGTTTCAGTGTTACTGATTTAAGAGGGTTTACAATGAGCCTAAATTCAATAATAAAGCAGGCGGGAGATTAAACTGTCCAAAATGCTCACAAAGGGCTCCCCACTAATGAGCCATCATTGCAGTATATAAGGTCTGTAGAAATAGTGTTGTCAACCATTAAGAACAATTTGCTCCGTAGAAAATAACATGTGTGGGATGGCGCAGGCCAACAACAAGGTCCAGCAGTGGGAGGGCCACCAGGGAGGTCGGTGCGGATGCCTGGGCTGCGCGGAGGCAAGGCTGCGCAGGCCGTCCGAGTTGTGGTTACTGGCCTCCAAGGTGGGGCAAGAGCAGGTTGGGACCTGCTGCTGTGTCTCCCACTCCCAGGAGTGCAAACATCTCGCCTCACAACACCAGTAAGTAACACGACCTCTGTTCCTCATGTCAGAGCTTTTGGAGCTAAGTCACTGAGTTGTTGTTGTTTCTTATCCCCTTGTGTAAAGATTACACGAATTCCATGAGTTCATGCTCCTCGAGCTGGTCTCATGGAATGGGGTGTAGGGGTGCAGCTTTCGTTGATCATGGCACCATGATCCAGTCACACTTTGGTGAAAGTCTGACTTTGCCTGTAGTTTGAGGCCGTTCCTAACATGGAAGCAGACGCCTTTGCTGCCGACTCTAACATGAGTACAGACGCAGCTCCTCCGTATCCCTGGAGTGGGACCCTTGCTGAGGTCTATCAACTGGGTCAGTTGAAATCAGGATTTTTAAAGAGGTCTACTCCTCTTCTAACAATGCTGCTGTTGGTCCGCGACTGCTTATTCGTCAGAGTTATTCTGCTTGTTTCGCAGCTGGCCTTCATATCTGAAGGTCGTTCCCCTATCCGCCACCTGGGGACGCGCCCTATAGCAGTCAGCTCTGCCAAGGGAGTCACTGAGTAGTGCTCCCAGTCTTAATGACAAAGGCAGACCCATTCTACTTCACCCAGTCATGATGGTTGTCAAACAGACACCATCAAAGGTCACAACTTGATATCCTAATATGATTGAGTGGAGATAAGAAAGAAGAAGAGAGTAAGTAACTTACAGCTTGCAGTAACATCCTATGAGAAGAGTTATACAGTAGAACAACCTCCATGAGAGGACACTTGCGCTAGAGAACATCTCTCTATAAAGGACAGTTTTCATTTGCAAAATAAACATTTTTACTATTTAGCAATTCTTCAGTAAGAGGACACCTCTCCCTAAAGGACACTTTAGCTCTGCAATTAGGTGTTGTCCTTTACAGGGAAGTTCTACTGTATATGTAAAACTCTTTTAAGCACAATTTTCCTATTTCAATTCCTACATCTTCAAATTTCTCTAATGCTTGTTAGACATAGTGTTCTCCTCACAGTACACTCAGTGTGATGAGGGTCTTTATTTCAGTGGTTTTTTTTTGCTCTCAGAATTGTAAACTTATAACAAACAAATTGTAGTCAAGTAATATTTACAAAAATATATATATATTGCTATACATATTATTCATATTTTATTACTAATTTATAAAATTAAGGAAAAAAATAATAGAAGATAATATAACGTATATAATATTCAATAAATTGATCAAGAGGGAGCAATATCCTTCGACGAATGGCCCGGGCAACGCCCGGGTTTTACCCGAGTGCGGATATGTTTTTGAAACGTTGTCTAGAGTGGTCGCTATAGACAGGGTGGTCTGTATAGACAGGTGGATGTATCACACTGCTGATAACAGGGTTGTCTGGAATGGCTGCTTTAGACAGGTGTATGTATCACACAGCTGATAACAGGGTTGTCTAGAGGGGGGCAGGGAGGACACGTGTTCGCCGGCAGCCAATGGGCGCGCATTCTATCCGTGAGCTTCAGAATAAGGCAATTATATAAGTAGATAGCAATTTGTTGTTGTTTATTCCTCGAGTCGTTCAAACGATCTCCATTAGGTCCCATTGTCTCAGTTTTTCTATTATAGTCATGGGGTTTACCCAGAGGTCTTTTTTGGAGGATTTGATACAATTTAATAGATGTTCGGACTGGCAGGCTGGGAATCACATTTGGGGTATTTCGGGAATGTTTTGTTTTTCCCATTAAATTTGAGCATTCTAAGATGTCCTGTTCGTAATCTTGAAATCGCCGTTTATTCTTCCCTAGTAAGGGTGTGGAATGAAGATTCGTTAGGAATGGGGGTGTCCCAGGGGTGGTTTAGGGTGGATTTCCAGAGAGAGGTTTGTTTGTGGATGGAAGAAATTTCTGAATAGGTGAGTTGGGAGTTTTCAGACTGGCCCTTACAGCCTTCTTTAGCCAACTGGTCAGCCATCACATTGACATCTATGTTAATGTGAGAGGGGATCCAATAGCAATTTAAAAAGATATTGTAAAACGACATTTGAATATTATACCGCATGTGTTTCTTTTCAATGAAAAATCAAATTTTATTATAAGGAGAAATAATGATTATTTCCAACCTTAGGGATGAGGTATGAAAAGATGAATTGTGAAGAGTAATGATAAACGGGAAAATAAAAGTGTCCATGGATATATGTAAGATATATGTAAAAATAGGGGGTCGGTGGAAGGATGGTCTAAACCGTTGGTTTTGGGCCGCTACGACCCGGGTTCGATTCCCGCATTGGGCACTTTTTTATGTTAGAAAAAAAAATGCTCCAATGGCCCCCGATTCTTGCAAAAGTCCAACCCCACCAGCAAGTAACCAAACGGGGCTCTGGCACATTTGTAAATGCAAAGTCGAACTGCTTTTCACATGTGTAGACATGTGGTGCGCTTACAGTAAGAGCAGTCGCCTACTTCTACCCACCATGATTATCATGGCCTGTACCACGTGTACTAGGGATAAGCAAAAAAAAAAAGTAAAAATGTTGGAGATGTGTTGGAATTTGTTGGTGCTAGTGTGCTGGCATTATTGACTGGGTGTGTGCTGAGGTGTGGGGGGTGCAGGGGCCCGGGAGGCGGGGCCACAGTAGCGGTGGAGGGCAGCGGGGCAGACAGATGCTGCCAGCAGCACCGGCCAGACCTGCACCACCACCACCACCACCATCTCCACCATCACCATGGTGGTGGAGGTGGCACTGCCACAGACTATCCTCTCAACCTGGAGTCAGAGTCCCAGGACATCCTGCAGGAGCAGCTCTGTCTCATGACCTACGGGGATTGGGACAGTGCCTCCCGCCTGCCCTGGCCTGACCACAAGTCCTCCTCCACCTCCTCCTCTAGCCGCCTCGCCAACGGTAACACTCTCTCCAGCTCCTTTCATTTACATAAACACAAGGTAATAAGACCAAATAAATAAATAGTGTGTGACGTTTCGGGAACAGCGAGACAAAAGTACTGAATGTGTATTAATATAATATAATTTGTGTGTGTAGTCTTTACACAAGGGGATAAGAAACAACCACAATATAATTCAGTACTTTGTCTGAAGATGGTAACAACGCTGTTACCGAAACATCACACACTATTTATTTATTTGGATTTGGTCTTATAACCTTGTGTTTATGATCTATAATCCAAATTGTGACTTATCACATTTACATAAATGTTTTTTTAACTATTGCGTGTGGAAATGTTTTTCTCTGACCAGAAAGATAAACTGATGAAGAGAAACAATTTAATAATAAAAGAGAACTTACAGTACTGGTGTGGCAGACCTTGAGCTGAGCAGTGCGGGCGACGAGTTTGACGGCCACCTTCACGAAGGCGAGAGCCTGGACGATTCCAGTTCAGAACCCAGCTCCTCATCCACATCAGGTTCCAATCATCGGGAGAGCAGGGTGTGCGATTGCTGTTACTGCGAGGTCTTTGGCCGCAACTCCGTAAGTTACCTTGTCATTTTGGCCACATAAATATTTGATGGACATGCAATTGTATATAAAGCAACTCTTAAAGCCTCCCCGCAAAAGTTTCTTTTTTGTGAAAAATCAATATTAATTTCAAAGAGAAATATGTACTATTTCTAACTTTTTGGATGACGTATGAAAAGGTTGAATATATGAAGAGTAATGGTCTATATATGATTGGATGATGTATGAAAGGGTGAAAATATGAAGAGTAATGGCGAACGGAAAAATAAAAGTGTCCAGGGGCGGGAATCGAACCCACAACCTTCTGCTTACCGGGCAGGTGCCATGTCCGCTAGGCTACCCTGGACGTATTTTTCTGTTCGTAACTAATACTTAAAGTAACTTATAATACATTATAAATAATACAAATACAAAATAATAATACAATTGTATACACAGTAGAAACTCCCTCTGTATCACCTAGCTACAGGTTAGAGGCAGGGATCCTTAACAGACAGTGTTTGGAGGACTGGTACAGAACCGGTTCAAAATCACTTTATTAGGTACCGCTCAACAAGAGCAACCTAGTTTATGATAATTGAAACAGTGAATAATATATGAAGGTTATTCACATATTAAACAAAATTTTAACGCAGGATTCAATCCCGGTTCATGACTGTCGGGAATCGAAGGTGTTACCCCTTCACCCACCAACTTTTTTTTGTTACAGAACTGAAAAAAATCTGATCTGTCCTTGAAGATATATTTTCACTGGCCTTGCATTTAAAAAAATAATTAAAATTTTATATTATTTCAAAGAATATTATCATGCCTCCTTAATTTAAAAGATTTAATTATAAAAATAATGAATTTTTTCAAAACTATAATTTTGAATTTAGGACAATAGGACCAGAAAATTTTGTTTGAAAAAGTATATGGCTACATAAACCAATTTTTATTCAGTTCCAGACATTTCAGTGACAGAGAACCACTGAAAAGTCTGGTACTGAATAAAAAATAGGTATATTTTTCCAAACAAACTTCCAACCAACAGATGATCTTCAAAACAGAAAAATCTTGGTTTTACATAGTCAATTTAAAGAGTGATTAACACATATTTCAAATATTATAGAGTAAATAAAGCTTCCAGGGTTAAGTTTCTTGTTCAATTTTTTATTTTAAAGGTTCGGACTTGTCAGTCCTTCAACAGGAGTATCACGATACTAAATGGAAGCTTTATTTACTTTATATTATAAATCAGGGAATGGAAGCTTTATTTACTTTAAAACCTATTTCTAATATTGATTTACTAACTAAACTAGAATGAATCCCCAATAACAAGAGATGTGGTGTCCAGACGTCGCTAGAGCCGCGCAGCAAGGGTTACCTAGAGATGAGGGAGAGGTTGAGGCTGGAGCTCCAGCGCAGGAAGGAGGAGGGACTTCTACCGCTCAGGCCTAATGGCTCAGCAGCAGCAGCAGCCGCCGCCACACAGCAGCCCCCTCCCGCAGCAGCACCTCCCAGCCCGGCGTATGACATAGACGAGCTGGTGCGGTACATCAACGGCAGCAATGCTCAAGAACTCCCCAAACCTCCCAAGAAACCCAAGAAGAAGAAGAAGGCAGCTGTCCCCCCTCCTCCTCCTCCCCCTGCCCCCTCCAACTGTGATAAACAAAATGGCCGGCAGCCTTCTCCCGTCATCCAAGCTCCCCCTGTAAGTACACCCCCCTGGTTCTTCTTTGGTGGTCCTTATAACATGTCTCCACTCTTCTCTAGCTTTGATGATATGGTAGTTATGGGTCTGGTGAGAAGAGTAGAATTTATATGTAGTAATTGGGTTCATTTCTTGTTGATGGAACATGTGAGACACACAAAGGGGGGACTTTGTTAACATTTAGCTGGGCTTAGTAGATGGTTGAAAGTTCAATACAACAAAAGCCTGCCTTTTACTACAACTTTTTATCATGCATAGACATTATCATGCAAAAAAAATTGTCAGAAAATAGCAACAAATAAATAGGTAATTATCTATATAAGGTCTTGATAGAAAGACAATAACAACCCCTGGGTGTCTTCTAGTTCATCTTCTATTCTATTTTTAAATGATATTCTCCTCAGCTTTTCTGCTGTACTGCTTGACTTGTTACAGTTTGTCCAGAGATAAAATAAAGATTATACAAAAAAAAAATTGAAATAATGAGATTTAAATAGTTATAATTTATAAGCCATTGCCAGAGAGAGAAATTGTAGAAAATAATGATTCACATTCTCTTAGCACAAGGAGGGTTTCCTTAATACTTTAGTTAAAGTCCACTATGATAAAGCACAATTTAGATTATAGATTATAATACTGATGATGGTGACAATGCTGTTGCCAAAACGTCACACACTAATAAATTATTTGGATTAGGTCTTATTTTCTTGTATTAAAGTCCACTCTATAAATGGGGGTCGGTGGAAGGCTGGTTAAACCGTTTGGTTTTCGACCACTAGGACCCGGGTTCGATTCCCGCATTAGACACTTTTTTCTGTTAAAAAAAAAAAAATGCTCCAATGGCCCCCCGATTCTTGCAAAAGTCCAACCCCACCAGCGAGTGCAAGTAACCAAACGGGGCTCTGGCATTTGTAAGTGCAAAGTCGAACTGCTTTTCACATGTGTAGACATGTGGTGCGCTTACAGTAAAAAAGCAGTCGCTAACTACCCACCATGATTATCATGGCCTGTACCACGTGTACAAGGGATAAGCAAAAAAAAAAAAACTCTATAAATATTAATTCTTAAAGGAATTCCAATGGCAGAAATATGAAGCATTGTTTTTATATGCAGATATTTATTAAATTAAACCAAGTATCCAGCTTTGCTTATATCTGATTAAAAATCTGGTGTAATATGGAAGAGTAAAATATATTTAATTTGGTTAAAAACATTTTGAGACCGTTTAAAATTGAAATTGAAATGAGAAGCCGCATGAGAATGCTTCCCAACCACAAACCTGTAGGTTTATGCAGCCCTTCTTTATCTCAAGTTTCTTCTTTGATTCATCTCTTTTAAAATGAATAGAAAATGGTTCACATATGTAGCAATTTTATCTTTCTCTCTCTCTCTCTCTCTACAAAACAAACAAATGATGTTTACAAGGGAATAAAATCAAATCCAAATATGCATGGTGGCCTGCGATTATAAAACGAATCGATAATGATAATGTTCCCTCAGATTTAATACGGATCATAAAATCTTATTTGAATAATGAAAGGGAGGTGAAATTTACATACGAATCAGAAACCCTTTATAAGAAACTAACTAAAGGATGTCCACAGGGTGGACCTTTATCACCACTTCTATGGAATATTTTGCTAAATGATTTGTTGATAAATTTTGAATCAATGAATGCAGATATTATATGTTATGCAGACGACGTTACAATAATTTGCTGGAATAAGACTATTGAAGGACTAAAAACCACAAGTGAATACATCTTAAATTATGTGATCCAATGGTGTAATAGAAATAAATTAACGATCAGTACAGAGAAAACTAATTTGCTATACCTACATAACAGACAAAAAATACCTATTAAGGTTAATAACAATATAATAATGCCGGTCAAGCAAGTAAAAATTCTGGGAATGATATTTTCAAATCACAAATGGAAAAATAAAGTTAACTTTACTCCGCATGTAAATGATATTCTGTGTAAGGCAGGGTGTATGAAAAATGTATTATGTTCACTAAGCGGCAATATGTGGGATTTAGATACTCAAAAGAGGATAACTTTATATAAAATAATAATAAGGCCTGTACTTACATACGGATCAGAAATTTGGTTTAAATATTTAAACAATTGTTCTAAACAAAAACTGAATTCTATGCAGTACCAGATCATTTTATGGGCAGTTAGAGCATATAAAACCACTTCATCAAACTGTGTGCATAGTTTGGCAAAAATTCCACTCCTAACAGACTATATAGAATCTAGAATAATCAAATATGATCTAGCTCATCTGTCCACTGAAGATCTAATTGCTTACGAACCCCATGCTCCAAGTATAGTCAAATCATTCTTGCACGCAAAAATGAAAGAAATTTTTGATAATACTAATGAAATTTTCAGAAGCTTTTTCGTGTCTGGAATCCCAAGATTTTTCCGTCCAAATTTTTATAATATTCAATTCATTACAGATCATGGTAATTTTGGGCAATTTTTGTCAACTATCGGTGCGGTGAAGGAACCGGGATGCTTCTGCGGAGGTGAAATTCAGGACTCGAAACATCTACTTATGAATTGCCCAATTTTCCGGGTTTATAGGGAAAACAAATTTGGTCGTATTGGACAGCTTGATGAATTTGTAGACGATAAAGAGAGGTGTAAAGGTTTTGATCAATTTTGAAATGGAAAAGGTAGAGGGAAACTTAGAAGGAAAAGAATTGCGATGCTTGCTTTGTGTGTTTTGCTTTGTTGTTTGTTTGTCTCTTCGGATAATTTTCTTTGGTTAATTATGTAAAATAATGAATGGAACAAGATTGTATATAGCCGATTTGTTGTGATGTAGAGAGAGGTATCGACGCAAATATCCCTGAGTTAGGGATATCGCGTTTCATGATGTTAATAAAATTGAAATATATAAATAGTGTGTGATGTTTCGGTAACATCATATGAAAAAGTATTGAATAAGAAAAAAAAAAATCATAGCATGTTTTTGTATATAGTTATTACTGGTATCAGTTGTGTAAACTTATCAATTGTGTGTCTGATGATGGTAACAACCTATGTTCACACATTATGTTAGAATTTGTGTAATCTTTACACAAGGGGATAAGAAACAACAGCACATTATATTTATTTGGATTTTGTCTTATTATCTCATGTTTCTAATCTATAATCTAAATTGTACCTATTTAAATGATGTTCTGTTTGGTGTTCAGAAGAAGAAGCCAGAACCATCTCCTGCCTCCTTAAGTCTGGACTATAAGCCTATCACCCATCCCTCAATTAACAAGACCTCAGACAAGCTCTTGTTAAACAGCAAACTGAATGGCAAGCCTGGTAAGTAATCCCCCAACTGGCAGCTGAACTGAGATCTTGACCCTCCCCTGTGTCTGCAGCATCCACCCATCAGGAGATCAAGCAGCAAAATGGAGTCCACAAATCTCCCAATGGAATCCTCAACAACAACAACAAAGAATCTGCAGTGAGGAATAACAGCCAGCAGTCTAACAGTGAGACCAACAACAATAAAAAGAAGACTTCCAACAATGCTCAACAGGCCAACAACAAGACCAATAACAATAACAACAAGAAGGGGAACAACAAACAACAGGCTGAAGCCAAGCCTTCCCCTTCCAAGAAGCAGCAGCAGCAACAGCAGCAGGCCAATGGGAAGAAATCCTACCCAGAATACCTGACTGGGCCAGATTCCCCCATCAGCATCACACTGCTGGAGGGAGGAGACAAGCCCATGGTGAACATCAAGAGCAAGGGCCTGCCACCCGCCAGCTCAGCCGTCAACATGATCCCTGTGGCCACCCCACCGCCCCCCAAGGAAGAGGGCCCCAGCTACACCAGCACCACAGACGGCAATAGCAGTGTCATCACGGTCAGTCTGACTAACAACAAGCTGCAAGGGACCAACCCACCCCCTCCTGCCAAGCCTCCCATCACAGTCTATGTGGAGAACGGCAAGGATGAGAATGGAGTCAGTCTGAAGGTAGGTCCTCCACTCTATCAGGTGCCATAAATGTGCTGAGATTTTCAGGAGTGTCTGCTGTAGAGCTCATTGATGGATAAGACAATGATGGAGTTAGGTGTTGAAAGTTGACGCCAAGAAACCATTTCATCGGGAGCACATACTTGATGTTTGTTGACAGTTGATGGTACATATACTATTATTGTGCCTTCTACAAGCTTCGGTAAGCTTTTTAAGGCATAACTCATAGTTAGGTGTCTCCGAGCAACCTGCCGCAGAGGAGGGCCAAGTAGAGGGCTGGAGAGTGGACGGCAAGGCCGTGGGCGCCCCGGGGGAGAGGAGGGCTAGTGCACGCCGTTTTGAGGGAACCAAGGCAGCGCCGAGCACAACTCCGGCACTGAAGGCTTCAAAAATATGGGATCATCAGAGATCAAAGGTCTGGCTTTTACCTTTCGACCTCCCGAAGGAAGTACAGTTGATGGTACAGATGAAGTGGCTTTCATCTATGCATTGTCTGACTTCAGTGGGCCAAGTGCAACATATTGCTAATTGCAGCACCCTTTTCTCTCTTTGTTCACTCAAGAAATTACTTGTATAGTTTTCAACAAGGGTGTATAGGAGAATAGTCAGTTCCAGGTGATACAATATGTATCAAGTGGATTGATAGAGGATTTCCTAGGAAAGTAAAAAAATAAATACTCCCAATTGTTGTTAGCCCAAATTAACCATTATGTATTCAAACCAACCTTGATCTCTCTCACAAATTTGCATAATACTTCAAATTGTTTGATGAGACCTACCACGATGGTGACAATTGGAATATTTATTGTTGATTATAGATAATAATCTCATTAAGTTGTACCATATGGATTATTGATGATAATCACAAGATCAAGTAATTATTTTTACCTCTTTTACTCCAGTAAGAATGTCCTAGTAGTGTTTTAATACAGTAGCATTACCTACACAAGGTGATAAGATAGTGTGACGTTTCTTTTGTTTAACAATGGTAACAATGCTGTTACCGAAATGTTCTACACTTATTTATTTATTTGGATTTGGTCTTTTATTACTTTGTATGATAAAAATTTTAACTTTAATATATTTGAAAATGGCAAAAAAAAAAAATTGAACATGTTTCAGCTCATAGATTGTGATTTCAAAACAATCAATTTGTCCCATTGTTTGTTTACATCTACATATTCCATTATTTAATATCTTTACATTATCATCAAATTTGAAATAGGAAAAAAAATGTAAGAGGCTTCCAAAATAAAGAAAAATGTGAAGACATTCTTAACATAATGCCACTAGAAAAAAATGACATTATCAAAGCTTTTCAAAGTGAAACAATACAGGCAAAACTTTAGAACAAGACCATGGAACATTTCTATGATAAGAGGTAAAATGTACAAAAATTGCTACAAAGACAAAATCAATTCTAACTTTTACTGCAATCGTACATGTTAGCATGCCCTTTCAGAAGTGTTCTATATCTCTAGCTAGACACAAGGTAATAAGACCAAATCCAAATAAATAAATAAATAGTGTGTGACGTTTCAACAACAGCATTGTTACCATCTTCAGATAAGAGTACTGAAGATGGTAACAACGCTGTTACAGAAACGTCACACTATTTATTTATTTGGATTTGGTCTTATTACCTTGTGTTTATAATCTATAATCCAAATTGTGCCTTATCTCTAGCTAGAGTTGAACCTAGACTTAAAAATGTCCAAATAAATGGGCCCAAGATGCAACAATAAACCATTTTTGAAGCCAGCATTGGTTTGCATGACAGGTTCAAAACGAAATCTAGACTTCAGAAGAATATGTGGAGACTGGAAATAAAGAAAAATAACCTTATTTGAAAGGGGTAATGGTTGAAGAGTGCTGCTTTCAAGCGAAAAAGTATTAGATTTTTTAAAGTCAATTTTGTATTATAGAATGATGTTTTAAAACAAATTAATATCTTTATTTTGAAAATAGAGCAATCCATAAATAAAATATTTAATTAAAAAGACATATATTGGATCAAAATATCATTTATTTTACCAATATTTCAGTTGGCTGAACGCCAACCTTTATCAAGGTGTTATAATACCTTTTTTTTTTATATAAAGGTTGGTGTTCAGCCAACTGAAATTATTGGTAAAATAAATGATATTTTGATCCAATATATGTCTTTTTAATTAAATATTTCTTTATATATAATTAAGCTTTGCCTATAGGATTTGTTTTCATTTTTTAAATTAGACATATAGAGGCATATCTGCTAATGATAAAAAGAACCTATCATTAAAGGACTTCTTTCCACAAGATATGCAAATTTTGATACACAGCATTAAGGTATAAAAATACAGTATGGCATCATTAATTCAACAGACTACAATTCAACACAGACTTTATTTTTAACCAAAGATTCTGATTCCTTGGGATGTTGGGAAGTTTAGGTGAATTTATGGAATTAAAAAAAAAGTGACCATTATTAACAGGTAGTCTTTTTCTGTGTGTATGACTGTCCTTTAAATATTTGTTGTTTAGTGTCCATCAAGTCAAATTCAACTTTTGGTCACATTCTATGGACAAATATTCTTCAAATTGGAGACTATCACATACAACTCGCAGCTTATCTAGTAGTGCCCTTCCTGTAGCTTCTTGACTGCTTCCTGCAAGTTCATTAGAGGGCTTTCTTCTTCCCAAACTTTTTTTCAGAAATCAAAATAGGTGTGTTGTATAGTTACTTGCCTGCTATCTGAAACTTACAGTTAAAACCTTGTTATAAATATCATAGAGCCCCACATTATAACAACTACAGTACATTAAGATAAAGGCATCATCTCCTCCATTTAACAACCTGATCCCAATACAATTTCACTTTTGTACTGTTTTTTTCAAGTAGAAAAAAATTGTTTTATATGTAGTTCAAATTTCCAATGATTCAATATACAGTTACGAGTGTCATGCGTTCTTCATCTCTTAATCAGTTTTCATCTCTGTCACCGTTTGCTTTTTTTTGGAATGGCGCCCTCCTATTGGTTGGCTACGGTCACGCCACCTTTGCCCCCCCCCCCACTCGCTTTTTCGTTTTTGTAACTATTGTGTTGGAGCGGGTCGCTCCTTAAATAAATGCATATATTAGTTAATAACTAAATGGAATCCTCTCTTTATTTTTCCCAGTAAGAGACGCCTATGGAAGCCAACAGTACATAGACAGATAAAGCACATAGGCTATAGTTATTAACTAATATATGCATTTATTTAAGGCGCCAATTTATAATTGTAACAAATAGTATTTGAATAAAAACATTCAATCGGGTAAAACACGGGCGTTGCCTGGGTCATTCGGCTATTATTGTTATAAGGAAGGAGGTTCCAACCATATTGATAGAGGGGAAAATGTAATGGCAATGTTGTCTAACTGGGGGAACAAGGTGCACTCCTCCGTTTCCAACAAAGCTGGTGTTGGTGCAGAACCTCAAGCTGGCTGCCAACAACACTGGCGGCGGCAAGTCCAAGAAGAAGAACAAGAGGAAGAACCAGTCGGATGCAGCCAACCCCATCTCTCCAGGTAATATTGGCGGCGGGGAAAAACCAGTTTACTATGTTGTTGAAGGTAGTGACGGTGAAATGTAAAGATTTTGTCTTTCTCCCCCCATTTTTTTTTCCCTCCCTTGTCTGCATGACCCATTGTTGTTGTTGTAAGCACTCTTCCCTCTGTTGTCAACTGTGCTGTGGTAGACAGGGAGTTTGTTTTACTGACAGCTGGATGTTGAACACCTTGCCTGTCAGGTTGTGTGCCAAAGATTGTGGTTGTTTGGATAAAAAAAAGCGGTATTGCGCGCTCTCTTGTCCATCGTAGAGAAGTCGACCTGTTTTAGCTTGTCTTGTGGTTTGCTTCTCTCCACATCCTGTAAAAAATATATATATATTTGTTCCCAGTTTTGACCCAAGTGCTCTGTGGTACTAATTGTAGGTGGCTTTTGCTGATGAGTGTTGAGTTTGTTGTTGTTGAGACATGTTGTTGTAGCGGCATTTGTCCTTCCTATCCTGGTTGTCTTGGTTTACCCGGATTGTATTATTGTTGTTTTTATCTCTTTTTTGGTGCTTACTTGTGGGTGGATATATAACTCTCAGAATATTATAGAAAGTTTTTTGTTTTCTTTAAAGAGATTGGTTCCACATACCAGGTCTATTAGTATGAAACGCGAAAATTTTCAGTGAATTCAAAAGTTCACCAATTCCATACAACAAAAGATTTTTTTATTCAAAGTAACTGCCCTGATTAGCTATACACTCGGACCACTTTTCAGGCAATTTTCGAATTCCTTGTCTGAAAATTTCTATTCCTTTTGAGTCGAACCAGTCAACAAGTCATTTTCGGAGTATGTCTCGGAGTTCGAAAATTCCTGGTTTTTTAGGGCGTGTCCTAAAGATGTGAAAAGGTGATAGTTCGACAGCTCTAAGTCTGGTGAGTACGGCGGGTGGGGTTAGAGTTCCCAACCCAAGTCTTTTATGGTGTTTTTGACCACCGTAGCGTTGTGGGCTGGAGCGTTGTCATGCTGCAGTATCAGGTTGTTGTGCTTTTCACGCCATTCCGGTCTTTTTTCATTCAACGCCTCTCTCAAACTGTGCATTTGTTGTTCGTAGCGACTAGTATTGACCATTTTGCCAGGTTTCAGGAGCTCGAAATATACTACGCCGGTCCGGTCCCACCATATGCAAAGCATTGCCTTTTTTCCGAAGCGATTGGGCCTAGGCGTTTGTTTTGGAAATTGGCCGGGCAGACCCCACGACTTTTGGCGCGTAGGATTGCTGAAGTGGATCCATTTCTCATCAGAAGTTACGATTCTGTGCAAAAATGACTTCTTTTCATGCCTGGCGAGCAGCCCTTCGCAGGTTACCAGACGCCGTTATTGCTGCCTTTCGCTCAACTCGTGGGGGACCCATCTGAAAAGCTTTTGGGTCATTCCGAGGCTGTTTAAACGTAGAGAAACAGCACCTTGAGACACCTGGAGCTGTTTTGCGAGTTTCTCCTGCATTTGGGTACTGTCCTCATCCAACAAAGCTTGCAGTTCAGCGTCCTCGAACTTTCGGGGCGGTTTTCCATGTGGTTCATTATCAAGTTCAAAATCGCCACTTTGGAATTTTTTAAACCAACTGTAACACTGCGATTTGCTCAGAGCGTGGTCGCTGTAAACTTCCTCGAGCATTCGGTGGGCTTCAGTGGCACTTTTCTTCCAGTTGAAGGCAATCAACAAAACTTCCCGCAAATGGGCACTTTTTGGCTTGGAAATCGCCATTTTCCACGGGCTCCAGAAATTTTTCACGATTTGAATTTTTCTAAAACTGCACGCATGCTGATGCCACGTGAGTCAAAGAACAAAACGCCTACAACAGCGCCACCGTCGGCTCAAATAAAGTTGCACAGCGGCCTCTGGCGCCCATTTTCGCGTTTCATACTAATAGACCTGGTATATATATATATATATATAAATATGGGGATGAATAGTGAATTGAAATCAAGACCAAATCCAGATATTGTTAACTGCATTACACTCATCGACAAAACTTAGGGAGTTGTACCTTTTAGCATGTATATCGGGATTGAGAATATAACTCTGGAAGATATTACAGTGACCTTTATTGAAGACACACGAGATAACCAATATATACTCATGGACAAAACTTAAGGAAGTTGTACCTTTTAGCATGTATATCGGGACAATAACTCTGGAAGATATTACAGTGACCTTTATTGAAGACACACGAGATAACCAATATACACTCATGGACAAAACTTAGGGAAGTTGTACCTTTTAGCATGTATATCGGGATTGAGACAATAACTCTGGAAGATATTACAGTGACCTTTATTGAAGACACACGAGATAACCAATATACACTCATGGACAAAACTTGGGGAAGTTGTACCTTTTAGTATGTATATCGGGATTCAGACAATAACTCTGAAAGATAATACAGTGACCTTTATTGAAGACACGACATAACCAAGTGTGAACAGCCTCTGTCTCATTAAAAAAAAAAGTAAACTGGCAGCATCAAAGATATTCCACTTCCTTAAGTTTTGTCCACAAGTTTAATTTGACCCATCCATATACAGTCAAAATTCTTTTTTTCAACATCCCAAAGGATCATAATTTTTGGTTGAATTAAAGAGTTTATGTTGTAATTAATTATTTTAAGAAAAGCTTTTTTTTTGGGGGGTTTTTAAATTGTATTTTATTTTTCAACATCCCAAATGGCATACTCTCTTTCAAGGTCCTTGCAAGCAGGCAAATTTCTGTATTTTTCAAAAATAACATTTTGATAAAGATAGTTGTCAGATATTGGCATTTAAACAATTTTTAAAATTAACTTCTGGAGCCTGATCTACTTGCCATCGTCAGGGTGGAGCCTTTTTAAAGCGGGTGTTCCGACCCCTTCACTAGGAGAGCATGCCATCTGGCCCAGGTACCAAATAAAAGAAAAAAAATCCTTTGCATATATATAGTATGAAAAGGGAGAGGGGGTCGGTGGAAGGCTGGTTAAACCGTTTGGTTTTTGACCACTACGACCCGGGTTCGATTCCGCAATGGACACTTTTTTCTGTTTAAAAAAAAAAATGCTCCAATGGGCCCAGATTCTTGCAAAAGTCCAACCCCACCAGCGAGTGCAAGTAACCAAACGGGGCTCTGGCACATTTGTAAGTGCAAAGTCGAACTGCATGTGTAGACATGTGGTGCGCTTACAGTAAAAGCAGTCGCTAACTACCCACCATGATTATCATGGCCTGTACCACATGTACTAGGGATAAGCAAAAAAAAAAAATGAAAAGGGAGAAATAATCACAGTAAAGGTTGGAAGTGGCGAAGGAGGCTACAGGCCCAGAGAAGATGGTGTTGACACAGCCTAAGCAAAAAAGAACATTATCCAGAGTGTCTCTAGTATAGCACTTCATCTCAGACTGCCTTAAAAAGTCTGGAAGGACCTTTATTTATTGCTGGAATGTTAACTACAATGGCTTTGGAATGTCAATGGTGTGTGAAATGGTGGTGTGCCTCTGGAATGTCTATAGTTCAGCTTCAGTGGTTCCATCTTAGATGAAATTAACTCAAGTAGATCCCTAGAATCCCAAATAAGCCAAC
Organism: Cordylochernes scorpioides; assembly: GCA_030710605.1. Lineage (NCBI taxonomy): Eukaryota > Metazoa > Arthropoda > Arachnida > Pseudoscorpiones > Chernetidae > Cordylochernes > Cordylochernes scorpioides. The sequence continues at coordinate 4,160,621 of CP092883.1, read as the reverse complement.
ATAAACCTACTTTGGACACAATTTGAGAACAAATGGATTAGAAAACAATGTTGATTTTGGGGAAAATTGAAGGAAAAAATAAAGAGAGAAAGACTTTCAATAAGCTGTGAGTGTTGTCACCAGCATCCGATTAGAGAATATTCAGAAAAAGTTGATGAATAGTACGAGGGTAAGGTGAAAACTTATCTGCCTGGCAATGAAAGACTAATTTTAAGTTTTAAAAAATTGTATTTTTCTACATAATCTCCCTTGACTTCACCACACTTGGTCCAGTGTTTCTCTAATATCAGTATTCCCGTCTGGAAATGAGAATTTGGAAGGCTGTTAAAATGTTCATCTACAGCCTTCTCAACTTCTTCATTGGACACGCAAAGTGCTTTCCAAAAACAAATTTCTTTAGGTGTGGGAAAAGATGGAAGTCTGAGGGTGCCAAATCAGGAGAATAAGGGGGGTGACTGAGCGAATGATTCCTCAAATCCTGCAGTTTTCCCATTGCCAACACACTTTTGTGAGAAGGTGTGTTGTCCTAGTAAAAGATGATTTTTTTTCTTCCTCAAGCCAAGCCTCTTCTCTTGAATTTTAACCTCCAGCTGGCAAATAGATTAGAGTAATATTCACCTGTAATAGTTCTGCCTTTTTCAAGGTAATCAATTAACAAGGGATTCCTTTGGTATCCAAAATAATCCAGCAGATGCGATCAACTTCTCTTTCTTTGGTACTGAACCACCAGCTTCCATACAATGCATTGACTGCTGTTTGGTTTCTGACATGTAGTGATGGACCCTGTCTCATCCATGGTGACAAATCGCTACACAAAATCAGTTGGATCACTCTTGAACTAACTGGGGGGCTGGGGGGGGGGGAGTATTTGGATTTGGTCTTGTTGTTCTCAACAGCATTACATAGACTCAATGGGAGCAATGGATATTGGCAAGGTCTCTGATAATTTGTAAGTTGAAGAGTTATGTATATAAATAGGTTGTTTACCTGGAAGTTTTAATCCTGCACATTTTTGCATATTTACGAATCTCACTTAAATAGTACTTTTTTTGGCTGGTTGATTGTGTTGCATCTAATTTACACCACTAGTTCCTCTATTTGTGAGTTTTTTTTTATTTTATTATATTAATATATTATTTTGTGAGTTTGCATATTTTTTGAACTCTCTATTATGGATTTTCCAAACTCTTTACTGATTTTTTGAAGCATTCTTATATTTATTTCTGATTTTTTTTTTTTTGCAGTTTCCAACTAATATTTGCTCTCTTGACTTTTATATTTTCTACCATTTGTTGTGAGTCGGTGTTTATAGTTGACTTTCCATTACTCAAGGTTGTTGACATTGCTCTCTTAAATCTCCTTTTTTTTTTTTTTGGATTCTCTTAAGCCAGCTTTCTTGTTTCTTCAAGAGGTCATTTAAGGGAATTTGTTGAATGTATGTGTGCGTGTGAATTGCATTCATCAAAGCTTTCAAATAATGTTAGTCTTTTAAATTCTGTTTTCCCCACCTCCTCTTTCTGTTGCTGTCTAACCCCCTACCCCTCTCCTCTAAAAAAGACTGCTGTATACCAGTCAACAGTATAGGTATTTCTAAAATAACCTCCATTTGTTAATACTGTAGTAGTATTGACACCTCTCCTCATCCTTGAGTATATATATATATAATTGGTATCTCCACCCCTTACCCAACATATCCACCCAATTAGAGTAACATTTACCTCCCATATGTAAAAATGATTTTGGCATCCCATTTGCATAAAGCAGCTATATATTTACATATTGTGGCAATGTCCGTTACACTTATCTATATATATATTGTTTATTCTATGAGGAATCTATATATATATATTTGAGATATTACATGGCCTTGTGTCTTAACCCTCCCCTCCCTCTATATATATATATATAAATATCTATATATATCTCTCTCTCTATATATAAATATTTTAAACACGAGTGGTATATATGGTCACATATCTCAATAAATCCACTTGTATATATATCTGGGTTGGTTTTTTTCTTTCTACCCTTCCTATCACATCTTTTTCTTTTCTTTTGTATTCAGAATTTTTTTTATGCCCCACTCTTTTCCACTGAGTCTTTGTTTTTAAAAGTTCTTTATAAGGGGGATGATGCATGTTAGTTATTAATTGCTTTCTTTCCTAAGCTTTCTTCTAGAAAAGGATGATTTAGGGGAGTAGAAAGACTTCTTTTTTTTTTCTCTCTCTCTCTTTCACCTTCCAAAACTCCTAACCCTCCCTAGTTCATATTTATCAATTGGTTACTTTTCAGATGGTAACAAGACTAAATCCAAATTATTGAAATGTTTGTGATGTTTTGATAACACAGTAATGTTACCATTATCAGAATTATTGGTTACTTGTTGGAGGAAAAATTGTTCCCAAATTTCAGTTTTTTTTTTTCCAATTGATAAGATGAGAGTTTGTCTTTTTTTTTTTTTTGACTATTTCACTATGTTATCAAAGCCTCTCTCTGCTCAGGACTAATGAGATCATTAGAAGCTGAAATCCTGTTGCAAGTAGGCATTCTGAATTTGACAAAGCTGATGTTGTTGCTTTGTCACTGAGATGAGTTTGCAGAGAAGATTAATAGATGACTAATAATTTTTGTGCCTATTTTGATGAGTGAAGTGGCCTTTCTTTCTTCTTTTATTTTTCCCACCAAGATATTGTTGTTAATGTCCATCAAGCTGAGTTTAACTTTTGGTGACACATATTCTTCAATTTTATCTATTATCGAGGGGGGTCGGTGGAAGGCTGGTTAAATCATTTGGTTTTCGACCAGTAGGACCCGGGTTCGATTCCCGCATTGGACACTTTTTATGTTTAAAAAAAAAAATGCTCCAATGGCCCCCCGATTCTTGTAAAAGTCCAACCCCACCAGCGAATGCAAGTAACCAAACGGGGCTCTGGCACATTTGTAAGTGCAAAGTAGAACTGCTTTTTATATGTGTAGACATGTGGTGCGCTTACAGTAAAAAGCAGTCGCTAACTACCCACCATGATTATCATGGCCTGTACCACGTGTACTAGGGATAAGCAAAAAAATATATATATATTATCGAACATCACTTGCATCTCATCCAGTGACCTGTTAGCTTCCTTGACCCAGCCTTCTAGCCAGCATATTGCAAGTCTTCCTTCCATTTTCCCAACATCAACTTTTTAAACCCATTTACTCTCATTATATGTCTGAATTAGGTCAGTTTTTGTTTACATATTTGCCATTTTAGAGGGATCTACTTGAATTAATTTCATTTCATAAGATTGGAACATTTGACCTTTTATCTATCCATAGCACACTCAGAGTAGCATTAATATATAGGGTGAAAAATAATTGGTAAACCACTGTGTTGAAAGGAGGCTATGATAAGTCCCACCTCTGATTAGGAAAAACTTTCATGCCTAGCTTGTTTTGGCATTCTTTGTTTTCTCTCTAAATGTGTGAAAATCCATATTTTTGTTGCTTCCAGATTTATTTACCTGCCTGATTCAGATGCTGTATTTTTTTGCACTCTTAATCTTGCAAATATTTAGATGGAAGTAAAATAAACTTGACACACACACAATGAGAGCAAATAGATTAGAAAAGATGTTGATGTTTGGTTAAAATTGAAGGAGGAAGAAAGAGTGGAAGACCTGCAATGAGTTGGCTGGAAGAGGTAAAGAAAACTACCATATGATCTCTGAGTGATAGTTATCAAGAGATCAAATTGAAGAATAGTGTCCATATTGTCACACTCGATGGACACTTGAAAAAGGTAAATCAAAATGCTAGCACTTCAGAAGAATCCACCATTGAACAAAAAATGTTGACTTCAAAATACACCAGTATCACATGCAACCCCCAGTATAAGTGCAACAAGACCTCCGCCATCTTCTTTCTTTCTTATCTCCACTCAATCATATTAAGGTATAAAGTTTGACAACCATCATGACTGGGTGAAGTAGAATGCGTCTGCCTTTGTCATTAAGACTGGGAGCACTACTCAGTGGCAGGCCGATTTAGCTCCAAAAGAAATGGCCGCCTCTGACATGAGGAACAGACGCCATGTGCAGCCACTCCTAACATGGAGTACAAATGCTGCTCATCCTGTATCCTTGGATCAGGAGCCCTTACAGGGTACTATCAGCCGGGGCCAGCTGAACCCAGGTTTTTTAGTGAGCTTGTTACTGCTCCACCTCCTCCTTTTTCATCCGCCATCTGATAATTCAAAACTGTTGTCAACTTTTGGTGCCACAATGGACATATATTTTACAATTTGATCTGTCAATGACCATAACTCACAGCTCATTGCAGGTCTTCTTCTTTCTTCAATTTTTCCCAATATCAACAACTTTTCTAAACCATTTGTTGCTCATATTGTGTGACTGAAATTAAGGAATAAGCGTGATGGGCACAATTTGGATTATCCCTATATATATATAGTCACGACCGTCTTTCCTCATCGGCCTCTGTCACGGATGCGCGCGCACAGGGAGGTCACGTGCTCGCCGGCAGCCAACGGGCGCGCACCGCCGGCAGGGGGGTGGGGGGGCATTACGTCACTCAAGGTCACCTACGCGCCAACAATGACACGTGATCGTAGCCGTCCAATAAGAGGGCGCCGGCCATCCGTGACAGAGGCGGCCTATGACTGATTGATTAGGATATGCATTTATTTAAGGCGGCAATTTATAATTGTAACAAATAGTATTTGAATAAAAACATTCAATCGGGTAAAACACGGGCATTGCCCGGGTCATTCGGCTAGTAGATTATAAACAAAAGGTAATAAGAACAAATCCAAATAAATAAATAGTGTGCTTACACAACACATAGTGTGTTGTACACACTATTTATTTGTTTGGATTTGGTCTTATTACCTTGTGTTTAAGGAATAAGCTTATTTTATAAATACAGCAGAACCACACACACCTCTCTAAAGGAGAACACCAAATTGCAGAGCAAAAGTGTCCAATAGGGAGAGGTATGTCCATGGAGTTGCTTAATACTAAAAACTGCCCTTTGTAGAGAGATGTCTTCTAACAAGAATGTTCTCTCGTGGAGGTTTTACTGTATATTCTTTTTTTAAAATCTAACGTTGTTATATACTGAAATGTGTTTGTCACAAATAACTACTATTCTAATTAACACAATGGCACTTCCTATAGCCACTTGTAGATGTGAGAGCTGGACTCTCAGAGAAGAAGAAAGAATTGAAGATTTTGATAATTGTGAACAAAGCTACTCGAAGTACTATGTTGTTGTTGTTTCTTATCCCCTTGTGTAAAGAAAGATTACACGAATTCCATGAGTTCATGCTCCTCGAGCTGTTTTATGATGAGCAGCGGCCTCTCCCAAAGGTCCTGTTTAGTGCATCTAATGCAAGCCAAAATGTGTTGAAGTACCATGTACATATAATAAGACCAATTGAACATTAGCCCAACACACATGCGATAGTTCTTTTAAAATAATAATAAGAAATCCCCCCATATCTATCTGTAAAAATGTGATATTATAATCATTATTATAGCTAATTATTTTAGATAGATTTTTGAAAAACTACGAGAAAAGAAAAAATATAATACAGTCGAATTCGGATAATTCGAACCCCAAGGGACCATAAAAAAATTCGAATTATCCAAAAATTCGAATTAAAAACGGAAATTCTATTTATAGGAAATTCTAGGGACCAAGATAAATATTCGAATTAAAGAGGTTTTCGAATTAAAGAAGTTCGAATTATCCAAGTTCTACTGTATATATATGATTGGAGGGCTTGTGGCTCGTCAGTGGTTGAACACTTCTAGTAGTTTTGTCAATTTGATATTCAATGTATACAAATAGCTTACAGATATTTCAATCTTAAATCAATCCTGTTAGATCCCTAGAATCCCAAATATGTGTAAACAAAGACTGACCTACTTTGGACACAATAAGAGCAAATGAATTGAGAAAATGTTTATAAAAATTTATAGAGAGGAAGACCTCCAATGAGTTGGCCAGAAGTAATGATTACTAAAACAGATCAAATTATAGAATATTTGCCCATTTAGTTCGGTGACTTATATTGAACTTGATGGGAAAACAACAATTAAATCCTCTCTCCAAAATAGATTTTTTATTTATAGAAGTTATCAACAGAAGTGTGTGCAATGCTAACAAAGTGATATATTGGAATATATTTTTACTGTCTCTCCTTAAAGAATATCTCTAAGAGTCTCCTTCGCCGAGAAATTATCCAGATCTATAATCAAAATGGCCCAATACAGTATTAGAGAGTCAACATGGTAGATGAAATTGGCAAAACTGATGGGAGTGTTTTCCAATAATGAGCCAGACCCTCCCATATATTTCTCTCACCGAAATAAAGGTTTTAGGTTTTATTTTCTCCCTCCTTCAGTGCCTTCCTCTACTGAGGGTGGGTCACATGGTCTCTCCGTATCTCCTTCCTTCAGTGCCTTCCTTTAATGGGGGTGGGTCACATGGTCTCTCCGTATCTCCTTCCTTCAGTGCCTACCTCTACTGGGGGTGGGTCACATGGTCCTCCATATCTCCCTCCTTCAGTGCCTACCTCTACTGAGGGTGGGCCACATGGTCTCTCCATATCTCCCTCCTTCAGTGCCTTCCTCTACTGAGGGTGGACCACATGGTCTCTCCATATCTCCCTCCTTCAGTGGCTTCCTCTAATGGGGGTGGGCCACATGGTCTCTCCATATCTCCCTCCTTCAGTGCCTTCCTCTACTGAGGGTGGGCCACATGGTCTCTCGGTATCTCCCTCCTTCAGTGCCTACTTCTACTGGGGGTGGGCCACATGGTCTCTCCGTATCTCCCTCCTTCAGTGCCTTCCTCTACTGAAGGTGGGCCACATGGTCTCTCCATATCTCCCTCCTTCAGTGCCTACTTCTAATGGGGGTGGGTCACATGGTCCTTCCGTATCTCCCTCCTTCAGTGCCTTCCTCTACTGAGGGTGGGCTACATGGTCTCTCCGTATCTCCCTCCTTCAGTGCCTACTTCTAATGGGGGTGGGTCACATGGTCTCTCCGTATCTCCCTCCTTCAGTGCCTTCCTCTACTGAGGGTGGGCTACATGGTCTCTCCGTATCTCCCTCCTTCAGTGCCTTCCTCTACTGAGGGTGGGCCACATGGTCTCTCGGTATCTCCCTCCTTCAGTGCCTACTTCTACTGGGGGTGGGCCACATGGTCTCTCCATATCTCCCTCCTTCAGTGCCTTCCTCTACTGAGGGTAGGCCACATGGTCTCTCCATATCTCCCTCCTTCAGTGCCTTCCTCTACTGAGGGTGGGCCACATGGTCTCTCCATATCTCCCTCCTTCAGTGCCTACTTCTAATGGGGGTGGGTCACATGGTCTCTACGTATCTCCCTCCTTCAGTGCCTACCTCTACTGAGGGTGGGCCACATGGTCTCTCCGTATCTCCCTCCTTCAGTGCCTTCCTCTACTGAGGGTGGGCCACATGGTCTCTCCGTATCTCCCTTCTTCAGTGCCTTGCTCTACTGAGGGTGGGCCACATGGTCTCTCCGTATCTCCCTACTTCAGTGCCTACCTCTACTGAGGGTGGGCCACATGGTCTCTCCATATCTCCCTTCTTCAGTGCCTTGCTCTACTGAGGGTGGGCCACATGGTCTCTCCGTATCTCCCTTCTTCAGTGCCTTGCTCTACTGAGGGTGGGCCACATGGTCTCTCCGTATCTCCCTTCTTCAGTGCCTTGCTCTACTGAGGGTGGGCAACATGGTCTCTCCATATCTCCCTCCTTCAATGCCTTCCTCTACTGAGGGTGGGCCACATGGTCTCTCCGTATCTCCCTCCTTCAATGCCTTGCTCTACTGAGGGTGGGCCACATGGAGGGAGATATGGAGAGACCATGTTGCCCACCCTCAGTAGAGGTAGGCACTGAAGTAGGGAGATACGGAGAGACCATGTGGCCCACCCTCAGTAGAGGTAGGCATTGAAGGAGGGAGATATGGAGAGACCATGTTGCCCACCCTCAGTAGAGGTAGGCACTGAAGTAGGGAGATACGGAGAGACCATGTGGCCCACCCTCAGTAGAGGTAGGCACTGAAGTAGGGAGATACGGAGAGACCCACTGAGGGTGGGTCACATGGTCTCTCCGTATCTCCCTACTTCAATGCCTACCTCTACTGAGGGTGGGCAACATGGTCTCTCCATATCTCCCTCCTTCAATGCCTACCTCTACTGAGGGTGGGCCACATGGTCTCTCCGTATCTCCCTACTTCAGTGCCTACCTCTACTGAGGGTGGGCAACATGGTCTCTCCATATCTCCCTCCTTCAATGCCTACCTCTACTGAGGGTGGGCCACATGGTCTCTCCGTATCTCCCTACTTCAGTGCCTACCTCTACTGGGGGTGGGTCACATGGTCTCTCCATATCTCCCTCCTTCAGTGCCTACCTCTACTGAGGGTGGGCCACATGATCTCTCCATATCTCCCTCCTTCAGTGCCTTCCTCTACTGAGGGTGGGCCACGTGGTCTCTCCATATCTCCCTCCTTCAGTGCCTTGCTCTACTGAGGGTGGGCCACGTGGTCTCTCCATATCTCCCTCCTTCAGTGCCTTCCTCTACTGAGGGTAGGCTACATGGTCTCTCCATATCTCCCTCCTTCAGTGCCTTCCTCTACTGAGGGTGGGCCACGTGGTCTCTCCGTATCTCCCTCCTTCAGTGCCTTCCTCTACTGAGGGTGGGCCACGTGGTCTCTCCATATCTCCCTCCTTCAGTGCCTTCCTCTACTGAGGGTGAGCCAAGTGGTCTCTCCATATCTCCCTCCTTCAGTGCCTTCCTCTACTGAGGGTGGGCCACGTGGTCTCTCCATATCTCCCTCCTTCAGTGCCTTCCTCTACTGAGGGTGGGCCACGTGGTCTCTCCATATCTCCCTCCTTCAGTGCCTTCCTCTACTGAGGGTGAGCCAAGTGGTCTCTCCATATCTCCCTCCTTCAGTGCCTTCCTCTACTGAGGGTGGGCCACATGGTCTCTCCGTATATCCCAATCTTCTGCCATCGCTTTATCTCCTCATATGTGCATTTTCAGTCCATCGTTTCAGGTTATTTTATTTATTAAAAAATTTAAATATATTTTTAAAAATATATAAATATATAAAACTTTTCATATATAATTTATAGAGAGCAGAACTTCCATAGAAGACACCTTTCTTCAAAGGATATTTTTCATAACCAAAATTACTTTTTCACTAAGTAGTAACTCTTTGGTAAGAGGACACCCCTCTCCCTAAAGGACACTTTGGTTCTGTAACAAGCTGTCATTATTTACAGAGAGATGTTCTACTGTATACACAAGTTACATGGAGTGAGTTGTGTCTGATATAAACAAGACTGTTGTATTTATATTAAAATGTTCACTAACTGTGTAGTCCACAACAGCAGAGAAAGCCACATTGTCAAGCATTGTTTAAGTAAATATATGTGATCAGTGAGTATGTGTTGTTACATTTATATGCAAACTCTTGATTCTTTTGCTAAGGCACTATTTGGATTATAGATTATAAACACAAGGTAATAAGACCAAATCCAAATAAATAAATAGTGTGTGACGTTTCGGTAACAGCGTTGTTACCATCTTCAGACAAAAGTACTGAATGGCGTTTTGAAAGTACTTTTTGTCTGAAGATGGTAACAACGCTGTTACCGAAACGTCACACACTATTTATTTATTTGGATTTGGTCTTATTACCTTGTGTTTTTTCTTGATTCTTTTGTTCAGAGTGATGACATTTTTTTCATTAGAACACTTTTGTTACCAACTTCAACAGATTTTTTGAGAGGTTCAGTGGAGGAGTGGTATAAAATGTCTATTTTTGACAGCAATGTCCTGAGATTGAATTCTGCACACAAAATGAGTACTATTTTTTTTTTTCTTTTAAAAACAAAATTTCTTCAATGGCCTCTGATTCTTGAAAAGTCCAACTCCACCAATGAGTGTATGTAACTAAACAAGGTTTTGGTGCAATTGTAAGTTCAAAAGTTTAACTGCTTCCTATTGAATATACAGTGTTATATATTAAAAATGGCATATCCTGACCAGGAGCACATGTGCTTTACAGAAGGCAGAACGCCTCTGGTGGAACGGAAATCAACTAAACATTGATTTAGCCTGTTATTGTATTATATATACATGTTATAAAGAAAAATATTGAGAGATTTTCTGCTTAAATTTAGATCATGTTGAGGATTATGGTAATGCAGTCGTGGTTAAAATCTTGAAAATATAAATCCTAAAAATAGTTTTGATAAGAGATTGTTTTAATTAATTAATTAATTAACTTTATTAACATCATGAAACGCGATATCCCAAACTCAGGGATATTTGCGCCAATACATTTCACTGCATTACAGCAATACGGCTATATACAATCCTGTTCAATTCATTATTTTACATAAATTAACTAAAGAAAATTGTCCAAAGAGAAAAACAAACAACAAAGCAAAACACACAGAGCAAGCATCGCAGTTCTTTTTTTTTTTTTCTAAGATTCCTTCTCTTTTTTCCAATTCAAGAGAAAGTTGTATATGTATTTACAAAATTGATCAAAATTTTTATACTTTTCTTTTTTGTCTACAAATTCATCAAGCTGTCCAATACGACCAAATCTATTTTCCCTAAAATCCCGGAAAATTGGGCACTCCAGAAGTAGATGTCTCGCGTCTTGAATTTCACCTCCGCAGAAGCATCCTGGTTCCTTCACGGCGCCGATAGTTGCCAAAAATTTCCCAAAATTGCCATGATCTGTAATGAATTGGATATTATAAAAATTTGGACGGAAAAATCTTGGAATTCCTAATACGAAAAAGCTTCTGAAAATTTCATTAGTGTTCTCAAAAATTTCATTCATTTTTGCGTGTAAGAATGATTTGACTATACTTGGAGCATGGGGTTCGTAAGTAATTAGATCTTCAATGGACATTTGAGCTAGATCAAATTTGATTATTCTGGATTCTATATAATCTGTTAGGAGTGGAATTTTTGCCAAGCTATGCACACAGTTTGATGAAGTGGTTTTGTATGCTCTAACTGCCCATAAAATGATCTGGTACTGCATGGAGTTCAGTTTTTGTTTACAACGATTGTTTAAATATTTGAACCAAATTTCAGAACCGTATGTAAGTACAGGCCTAATGATTGTTTTGAATAAAGTTAACCTCTTTTCAGTGTCTAAACCCCACATATTGCCACTTAGTGAACATAATAAATTTTTCATACGTCCTGCCTTACACAGAATATCATTAACATGCGGTGTAAAGTTAACTTTGTTTTTCCATTTGTGATTAGAAAATTTCATTCCCAGAATTTTTACTTGCTTGACCGGCATTATTATATTGTTATTAACCTTAATAGGTATTTTTTGTCTGTTATGTAGGTATAGCATATTAGTCTTCTCTGTACTGATCGTTAATTTATTTCTATTACACCATTGGATCACATAATTTAAGGTGTATTCACTTGCGGTTTTTAGTCCTTCAATAGTCTTATTCCAGCAAATTATTGTAACGTCGTCTGCATAACATATAATATCTGCATTCATTGAATCAAAATTTATCAACAAATCATTTAGCAAAATATTCCATAGAAGTGGAGATAAAGGTCCACCCTGTGGACATCCTTTAGTTAGTTTCTTATAAAAAGTTTCTGATTCGTATGTAAATTTCACCTCCCTTTCATTATTCAAATAAGATTTTATGATCCGTATTAAATCTGAAGGAACATCATCATTATCCATTCTTTTTATAATAGCAGGCCACCATGCATTGTCGAATGCACCCGCAATATCTATAGCTATCAAGGATGTCAATTCTTTTTGTTTATGTTTCAATATAGTTTCTATAATTTTATCCATTCCAGTAATTGTTGATCTAGATTTCATAAAACCATGCTGCCTTGAGCTCATTAAATTATTCTCTAAATAATAGTTACTTAATTTATTTTTTATTATATTCTCAAATGTTTTAGATAGATTAGATGTCAATGATATAGGTCTATAACTTTTATTTATTTCATAATTCGTTTTGCCTGGTTTTGGAATTATTTTTAAGAATGATTTTTTCCATTCATCCGGATAATATCCCATTTCTATACATTTATTGAATAATTTATGCAGAATTGGGATTATTTTTATTTTAGCCTGTCTAATCATATTGTTACTAATGTAATCAGGGCCCGGTGCTTTTTTAATATTTGTTTTTAAAATTGTTTCCTCTATTTCCTTAGATTCGATATAAACACTACTTTTATTTTTATATTTAGGCGTATAATTTCTAATCAAAATATGATCATCTTTATCCAAACCTCCAATATCATCCTGAAATAGATCGTTCATTAAACTTTTTATTTTGTCGGTCTTTAAATGATCTGGTAAATTATCTATTAGTGGTAATCCTAAATTTCTATTTTTCGATCTCAATGACTTGAATATCCTGTAAGCATTACCAAATGAGCATTACCAAGAGATTGTTTTAATTGAGCTTTAGGATTATATAATAAACATAATTTGGTAAAAGTACTGCCTGGCTTAAGGCGAGTAGAATAAGGAAAACAAAATATTATTTACATAATGTACAAAATTTTTGAGCCGGCTATTGGGATAAAACAACAACAAGTTTTTATAGGGGAAGACTGACCTCTGGTGGTCGATTTAGCAGAGTATTTGAATCTATGAAATTATAATTTAAAATAAAATAATATTTTTATATAACATACATATACTGGAGATATATCAACAGTATACTTCCCATTGATCCCACTCTCCAACCATCTGACATCTACAGTACTACAGCCACAATACTGGAGATACATCAACAGTATACTTCCCATTGATCCCACTCTCCAACCATCTGACATCTACAGTACTACAGCCACAATACTGGAGATATATCAACAGTATACTTCCCATTGATCCCACTCTCCAACCATCTGACATCTACAGTACTACAGCCACAATACTGGAGATACAACAACAGTATACTTCCCATTGATGCCACTCTCCAACCATCTGACATCTACAGTACTACAGCCACAATACTGGAGATATATCAACAGTATACTTCCCATTGATCCCACTCTCCAACCATCTGACATCTACAGTACTACAGCCACAATACTGGAGATACAACAACAGTATACTTCCCATTGATCCCACTCTCCAACCATCTGACATCTACAGTACTACAGCCACAATACTGGAGATATATCAACAGTATACTTCCCATTGATCCCACTCTCCAACCATCTGACATCTACAGTACTACAGCCACAATACTGGAGATATATCAACAGTATACTTCCCATTGATCCCACTCTCCAACCATCTGACATCTACAGTACTACAGCCTAAATATATATACAGACACAGTACTGGAGATACATTAACAGTATACTTATTGATCCTACTTGCAGTTTTCTAAAGATATAAAAAAAAAAAAAAACATTTTTAGGAGTCATAAGTGATACAAAAATGAATCCAAAACATGTATTGGAGAAACCCTGAACAGCATAAAAGATTAAAAGAAGTTCAATTTAGAATTTCCCTAGGTTTTGAGGTGTATCAACGGGAGCTGAACAAATGACATCTACGGTACCTGGCATACCTCACTTAAGTCTGATATATGTCCTTCTTCTTCACCTCCAATACTACTCTTTCAATCTCTCACATATAACTAGGTAGGTAGTTTTATATACAGGATATTCAAAGCCTCAAGTTAGCCCAATAACAAACTATTTTGCATAATTCCCAGTTTCAAAATGATGTGTGATTAATAATAAGATTAAAATTTGTCAATATACACAACTACTGATATATATAATTACATTGTTAAATAATTATTGTTGGGCAACTAGATCAATAATTAGGAAAATTCATATAGGTAGGTACCTTTATAGGCTGTTCTAAGCTGGAGCAATCTGGAGATATAGAAACTGATAATTCTGAACACACCACCATCCTTTCAATGCTGCACAGGGTAACAAGACCAAATAACTAAACTATCTATTTCAGATATTGTTTGTTGTTGTTTCTTATCCCCTTGTGTAAAGATTACACGAATTCCATGAGTTCATGCTCCTCGAGCTGTTTTATAATGAGCAGCGGCCTCTCCCAAATGGTCCATCTATTTCAGTAACAGCACATTGTTAATCTTCTTCAGATAAAATACTGAATGTGTCGAAGTATTTGAAGTTTTTTTTTTTTTTATGGAATTGAAAAAAAAAATAATATATGAAGAAAAAATTTACTTTTTTAAAATGATTTTTCTTCTCTTTACTTAATAAAATAGAGGAAAGCAAGCTTGAATTCTTCAGTTATTTTGTCTGCTAATAATGCTGTTACTGATTTTACATGTTTAGATTTGGTCTTGTTATGTTGTCAAAGTAAGTTTCCTCTTCTTTAATAACCGGCCAACATTTTCTTCCTACCATCCTATTTATGAAGTGTTGTCGCCACCCTTTCTCCATTGCCAAGAATTCACCCTAGGTGTTTTTTTAAAAAAGGTGAGTTTATTATAATTCTCACTGAGAGGATACCTTTTTTCTACAAAGGACAGTTTTAAAATCACCAAAAATGACCATTTTTACTAATTAGGTTTCCTTCGGTAAGAGAGAGATACCTCTTTTTTTAAAAGACACTTCAACTCTGCAACTAGATGTTGTCTTTAAAAGAGAGGTTCTACTACATTATGATATATATATTGGGGGTCGGTGGAAGGCTGGTTAAACCGTTTGGTTTTCGACCACTAGGACCCGGGTTCGATTCCCGCATTAGACACTTTTTTCTGTTTAAAGAAAAAAAATGCTCCAATAGCCCCCGATTCTTGCAAAAGTCCAACCCCACCAGCGAGTGCAAGTAACCAAACGGGGCTCTGGCATTAGTAAGTGCAAAGTCTAACTGCTTTTCACATGTGTAGGCATGTGGTGCACTTACAGTAAAAGCAGTCGCTAACTACCCACCATGATTATCATGGCCTGTACCACGTGTACTAGTGATAAGCAAAAAAAAAAAAAAAAGATATATATATAGATGGTGTCTAGTTTTGACAGGAGAGGTGCCCTACGCTTTTATAGATTAATTTCCTCCCGCCAAATTTTCCATCTATATACAGTTAAACCTGTCTATAGCACCCCCTCTTGGGACTCACCAAAATAGGGTGGTATAGACGGGTCACTTTTAATGTAAATCGCATCATACTATGTATTTAAGAAGGAGGGGGAGCAGTAACAAGCTCACTAAAAAACCTGGGTTCAGCTGGCCCGGCTGATAGTACCCTGTAAGGGCTTCTAATCCAGAGATACAGGATGAGCAGTGTCTGTACTCCATGTTAGGAGCGGCTGCACATGGCGTCTGTTCCTCATGTCAGAGGCGGCCATTTTTTTGGAGCTAAGTCGGCCTGCCACTGAGTAGTGCTCCCAGTCTTGATGACAAAGGCAGATGCATTCTACTTCACACAGTGTGGAGATAAGAAAGAAGAAGAAAATTGTGCGCTATAGAGAAGAAGGCACTATTTAGAGAGGGGCGCTATAGACAGGTTTAACTGTATATTGAAGGATTTTTCACCTATTCTGAAGTAAACATGACACAGATCTAGAAATTCTTGGTAGATAGTGACCAGGCTATATTTGATTGCTTGTCCACACCAAATGTGTATTTAAACTTCTAAAGGCATTTTTACAGTGTAAAAGTGGCAGGTAGTTTATACCTTCCATGACAGCTTATCTCCATATCAGAGCTCCCTATATAATAGTGAAATTTAAGGTTGGCTTGGACTAGGCTAAAATTCTGTTTTAGAAAACCAAAGTGTGAAGAAAAAACAACTAAAATTAAAACACCACTTCTCCAAAGTGATATATTCCAGAATTGAAACAGTGACCTAACTGGTGTAAAGTCTCATGTGGATCAGTCAAATATTGTGTGGAAACTTATGCAGAACATTTATTTATGTAGCTGTGTATTGCTAGCCTACCTATAGCTCAGGATAGGCTTGTTATGGTGAATATAACAACATCTTTCTCTAACTCCATCTTTGACACCAAGGTTTTTAAATTGTTATAACCATAGTTTTAAAACAATAAACACAAGGTAATAAGGCCATATCCAAATAATTAGTGTATAATGTTTCAGTAACAACGCTGTTACTGAAACTTCACATACTATTTATTTATTTGGATTTGGTCTTATTACCTTGTGTTTATAATCTATAATCCAAATTGTGTGCCTTATCAAAACAATTGGTACTTTAGAAATTTGATGTTATATAACCAAGCTGATGTCTTCTTTCTTATCTCAAGTCCTATTCCATTATTCCATGCACCAATATCCAGGCACCAGCCTGCTTTGAGCACCCTAATTTTTTCAAAGTAAAATTGCCGGAGAACCCGATCAGCCGGTAAAAGCCAAACGGGCCCACCAACGTGCTGTCGGTCCCAACGATAGATGCTTTGCAACGCATCGAAGGGAGCACGACCAAGCTGATGTTATAATGAGGTTGTTCCACTGTAAGATTTTTGTGGCTTTCCAAATAACCTTTAGCTTTCTTTGTTGCATATCTCTGGAATGGGGAAACACTCTTCTCCTAGCTGTGGGAGTTATTCCCCACAGAGTGAATGCTGGGGAATTAAATGACTGACAGCTTTGTAAATAAGGTGTCAGAATTGTCTCAGAAAGGTTTGCTTTGTGTGTTTGCCTAATTGGTCTCTTTGAATATAGAGCTTTATTTTAATAGAGATTTTATTACCCCCAGTGAAAATAGGCCTAATTTTTCTTCTTTCTTATCTCAAAGCCATGATAATCATGGTGGGTAGTTAGCGACTGCTTTTACTGTAAGTGCACCACATGTCTACACATGTGAGAAGCAGTTCGACTTTGCATTTACAAATGTGCCAGAGCCCCGTTTGGTTACTTGCACTCGCTGGTGGGGTTGGACTTTTGCAAGAATCGGGAGCCATTGGAGAATTTTTTTTTTTTTAAACAGAAAAAAGTGTCCAATGCGGGAATCGAACCCGGGTCGTAGTGGTCGAAAACCAAACGGTTTAACCAGCCTTCCACCGACCCCCCCAATAGTGGGAATTGAGAAAGAGAGGAAGCCGGAAAAAAAAAAAATAAAAGGTTCCAATTATCACCAGTCCGAAATAAATGAATGAATGTGTATTTAGAATATTCAAAGTATTGGAGAGTGTAGGAAATGCCTTACTCTGAGATACCATCTCCTAGGAAAGGAACATGGTGCTACTATGTGTTGTTGTTGTTTCTTATCCTCTTGTGTAAAGATTACACAAATTCCATGAGTTCTCGAGCTGTTTGATGATGAGCAGCGGCCTTTCCCAAAGGTCCTGTGTGCTACTATGTAGTGGAGGGTGGACAGCGTTCTAGAGCAGCCATGTCAGGGGACTGGGATAAGTCTCCAACTCTAATTTGAAAGAGTACACTCACTTGTCCTTGAAGTTGGAAACGGCTTCTAAAGACGGCTACTGTTAGGTAAAGAGTGTATAGATGGGGAAGACAAGGGGAATCCACCGCATTGTTTTCCCATGGTCAATGAATGGACCATCTTGTCACCATTTGAAAACTATAGCTGTAAATGGATCCTTTAAGTTACCTGACTAAGAGGGCTCACCAGTCTCTTTGGACAGATTCTCCTACGATATTAGATTAGAATTCTTCTACTGTGGTCATTGGAACAATTTGTTGCTTTCTCTGAAAGTTGTTTCAAATAATGGCAGTAAAATATTTTATAATTACCTTTCTGTTTTGTGTGCTTGTTATTAAAGTTTAAAACACATTTAAACTTTATATATTTTATTCACAATGAAGATCAAAATTACATAACCATCACAATTAATTATATATCTTAACTAATAAGGCACAATTTTTGACGTGACAACGTCTTAAATTAGGTTGCGGCTGGAAGTCACTTATGAAAAAGTGTAACGCCCGGTAACGTTACGATGAGTCACCGAACGAGAGTGCTGCGCGCGCAGCGCTAGAGAATTAGGCGCATTGAATCGGCGCATGCTTGTCTCTGTCTTTGTCTTTCTCGAACGTTCTTGGCGTTGGAAAAACAAGAAAGCGTCATAATACAAGTTCACACGTGTGGTGTAAATTATTAGTTTAAAAATAATTAATTAATTAATTATTATTTTACAAATTTTAAATAGTTTCAAATTTATTTAGCAAAAATTTGAACCTTCGATCTGAATAAATGTTTTGATTTTCGAATTGATTCTTTAAAATTACAAATATTAAGAAAAAGTGGCAGATATAAGAAAACTTTATTTAAACTGTGTTGAGCAAGAATTTTAACATCTAATTTAAGTAAATGTTTTAATTTTCAACTTCATCATTTACAATTACAAATTTTATTTAATTTCAAATTTATTTAGCAAAAATTTGAACCTTCGATCTGAATAAGTGTTTTGATTTTCAAATACCAACGCGGCTGGTGGAGTGGCGATCTATCGTAAATTATCATCGACATCTACGGCGGAAGTGTTCCAAGTTGCGATTACAGACGTAACTCGTGTCATTAAAACCAAGGGTGACATGTGCATGACTGAAGTTACTTGCTTCGCCGCTAATACTAGCTTCAAGTTTATACTCGGTGCTGTATATATTCATCCAGGAGCTAGTATGCAGGATATTGGAATGTTACTATGGCAAGGACTCGGTCCGTACATTCACAACAGCCAGTACGTGCCACCGTTCGTGCAAGTTGATTCTAGTATACCGATTCTTCTGTGTGGTGATTTTAACAAAAACGTAAAGCCTGACAACTCGTTTCTTAATTTCATGAAAAATATGTATAATCTTGATTGCGTATCAAACGTTTCTAAGTCAACTACGTTAAAAGGAACAACTATCGACTTGACTTTCGCAAGACACATTACAGCAGAAACACTTCCTTAAACACTC
Source organism: Cordylochernes scorpioides (assembly GCA_030710605.1). Classification (NCBI taxonomy): domain Eukaryota; kingdom Metazoa; phylum Arthropoda; class Arachnida; order Pseudoscorpiones; family Chernetidae; genus Cordylochernes; species Cordylochernes scorpioides. Next base: position 4,141,679 of record CP092883.1, on the reverse strand, counting down.
AAATAGGAATTAGTTAAGTTTACATGTACAATGTTTTAGTAAACAAAATATATTTCTATAGTTAAAATTTGTGCAATTCTTATTTTCATTCAATTCCTTGTTCCTATTGTGCAATTTAATTATATTCATATCAATAAATATTCTACCGTTGTCACGTAAAATCTTCGCCCGTAAAACCGACTTTACAGGCAACCATTGTTTTTGGATTATAGATTATAAACACAAGGTAATAAGACCAAATCCAAATAAATAAATAGTGTGTAATGTATGTGTATAAATGTAAATGTACACACTATTTATTTATTTGGATTTGGTCTTATTACTTTGTGTTTATATCATAACTACATAACATTAAGCCATCTATTTTAAGTTTTGTTTTGTCACCAGTCCAATATTTTTATTTTCACAGACAGATTAATTTATAAATGAAATATTATGCAAAACAAATAAATAACTATATACATCACTTTCTACCATTTTTTACCTTGATGAGAGTGTTTGACTAGATGGAAGTTGGGAATATACCAGGTCATTGGTTTTCACTAGTCAGAAGAATACTTAATCTGAATAATTTTCAACCAACATTAGAAATTTAATTGCCATCTAATGATTAAATTTGTAACATCGTATTATCAGATATTATCTCTACAGACCTTACTGCAATGATTAAAGTTATTGAATGAGAGGGCTTGGCTCATCAGTGGTAAACCCTCTCAGCAGTATCGCCAAATTAATCTCCGGACCACTCTAATATTGTATTGGATTGCTGCTCTTATCTACTCTTTATTTATTAAGGAAGTCAGATTATGGGTGTTTAGGGAACCTATGGACTTATAGGTCTGTAGAGATGCATACATATAATGACATGAATTGTATATGTAGTCGAATCTCTCTTTTACAACATCACTTAACCAATATTTTGTTGTTATACCCACAGTTAAAACTCTAGGGACTTGAAACCTAGTACTTAAGCATTAAATTTATTATAATAACCGTGTTGCTGTTTAATTTTTTTTTCCCTTGCTGATCCCTAGTACACGTGGTACAGGCTATGATAATCATGGTGGGTTGGTAGCTACTTTTACTGTAAGTGCATCACATGTCTACACATGTGAAAAGCAGTTCGACTTTGCACTTACAAATATGTCAGAGACCCCTTTGGTTACTTGAACTTGCTGGTGGGGTTGGGCTTTTGCAAGAATCGGTGGCCATTGAAGAATTTTTTTTTTTAATAAGAAAAAAAGTGTTAAAATGCGGGATTCGATCCCGGGCTGTAGTGTTCGAAAACCAATGTTTTAAACCACCTTCCCACTGACCCTCTTGAAAATAAACTGTTGAGATTTCACTGTATATAGAGGGGGTTGGTGGAGTATAAACTGTCGATTTTCTGACAGCCATGACTTGAGATCAATTCCTGCACATTGGCCGCTTTTCCTAATAAAAAAAATGCTCCAATGGCCCTTGTTTCTTGTAAATTCCAACCCCACCAGCACCCCACGGGTCTCTGGCGCATTTGTAAGTGCAAAATTCCAACCCCACCAGCACCCCTGGCACCTCTTGCACACTTGTAAGTGCAAAAGTCTGACTGCTTTTCACATGTGTAGACATGTAAAACTTACAGTAAAAGCAGAGGCCAACTTCTATACACCATGATTATCATGGTCTCTACTGTAACGTCCTCGTATTTGTTGGTTGACGTTAATCAGCAAGAAGTACTTGGAAGTTTAAAAAGAAAGACTTTATTTCTTTTAGACTAACATCAGATATAGCATATTAATTATCAGACATAAGTTTACATGTGGTATATATTACAATCAGTCAAAAGGCAACTGCACAGAGTATCATCAGTGATAAATATGTGCTCACTGATAATTTACTATATAGGCATGCCAGCTGCCGTTACATCTACTACATGTACTAGGGAAAATACTAAAACAAAACTCTATATAGATATAGTGTTGATTGGTAGGATACAAATATGGAGGATTTTGCCAGTCATCAGACAAATTTGCATTCTTCACGCACTATGACTCCTTCCAAACCTAAATAGTATATTTGGTGCGTGACATCAAAAGTAGTTCAACATTTTGAAACTCCTAACCTTTTTAATTATCAACTCCTTAAAGGAAAGGGTGTTTCCTTTTAAATCTGTCTTTCTCTCAACATGGGTATTGATTATTATATACATACAAGTTCATTAAAATAGGTATTGAATTATAATTTGTGTTTTTTTTAAATTTCCAATCCATTGAATCCAAAATGAAATGGGTCTAAAAATGTTTTAAATTTTTTCAAATGATTTTTTAAAGAATATATAGACATTTTTCATAAATATATATTTTTTTAAACACAAGGTAATAAAACCAAATAAATAAATAGTGTGTGACGTTTTGGTAACAACGCTGTTACTGAAACGTCACACACTATTTATTTATTTGGATTTGGTCTTATTACCTAGTGTTTATAATCTATAATCCAAATTGTGCCTTATCATATATATTTTTTAAAAACTTGATAAAAATAAAAGTGCTTTAATCTAAGTTTGATACACAAGGTAATAAGACCAAATCCAAATATATAAAGTGTGTGACGTTTCGTTAACAGTATTGTTACCGAAACGTCACACACTACTTATTAACACATGTCTTACAAGTTTTCCTTATTTTGGGAGAGTAAATTTTAGTGGGAACACCTTTTTTTCCCCCATTAATATAGTTTTCTCAGACATCTGATCCTGTTTAACATATTCACAAAGCACCTAAAGACTAAATGTATTGAATTTCCTGTATTAGGAGGATCAATTTGTAAGTGCAAAGTCGAACTGCTTTTCACATGTGTAGACATGTGGTGCACTTACAGTAAAAGCAGTTGCCTACTTCTACCCACCGTGATTCTCATGGTCTGTACCACGTGTACTAAGGATAAGCAAAAAAAAAAAAAAAGAGGATCAATAAATTTATACATGAGAAAGTTCAGGGTTTATTGTAACAAATCTTATTCATCTCCTCAGAATCAACCTCCTATCTTATTTGGAACCAAATGGAAACTCCCAAGACGCTGTAGTTATTAAAGAGGGTGTTATAACAAAAGGTTCCACTGTATTTATCTTGTGGTAACTCCATCTATGTTTCCTTTCTTCCTGTGGTGAATCTGTATAAGACTGGTGGTCTTAATAAAGCTGTATGTGTGTAATTATGGTGTGGTAAATGGATGGTAAAATATATGTGTGTACCAAAAAAAGGCACCTCTCCCTTTATTATGCATTAGAACAATTGCATTATACTTATCATCCCAGTAATAAAATTTGTCTTCTTCTTTCTTATCTCCACACTTGGTGAAGTAGAATGTGTCTGCCTTTGTCATTAAGACTGGGAGCACTACTCAGTGGCAGGCCGACTTAGCTCCAAAAGAAATGGCCGCCTCTGACATGAGGAACAGACGCCATGTGCAGCCGCTCCTAACATGGAGTACAGACACTGCTCATCATGTATCCCTGGAGTCCTTACAGGGTACTATCAGCCGGGCCAGCTGAACCCAGGTTTTTTAGTGAGCTTGTTACTGCTCCCCCTCCTCCTTTTTCATCCGGGCTTGGGACCGGCAAGGGCGGAGTTAATACTATATAATCTATATTAATAAAATGCAAATTTCATAAGTGGTGTTTGCTAAAAACCTTCGTTACAATGCATCAATTTCGACCAAATATTCAAAACAAGCAATTTTAAGATAACACCATATGTAAAACAGTCGGCAAAGAAAACAGCAACGATATTACATCTTTCTCACATATTCACACACAATCTTGATTAATAATTAAAACTAATCTTTAACATTGTTTATTATACTTCATAATATATAATATTCGTTAGGCAAACTTTCACTCGGATAAAACCCGGGCGAAGCCGGGTACACATCCGCTAGTACTATAAATAAAACTTGTGGTGATAAGGAAGGGGCTACACCAGGTTTGTTCAGACAAAAAAAAACAACCAGTATACCATGGTTTCTGGCTTTGGCCTTCATCAGTACATTGTGACTTCAATTTCTTAACATACGGTACAAGAGGTGTTAGGATTCAGTCATACTTTCCATGTTAGAATACATATACAGGAGGATGGTATTCATGTACCAAAAGAGACACCTCTCCCTTTAATCAGGTACATGAATACCCTCCTCCTGCAACTTTACTATATATTTATATATGTTTTTTTTTTTTTTTTTTTTTTTTTTGTTTTAAGCCTATTTATGCAAGTTTGGCCTTAAATACCCATTTCTTGGTTTTTCAGGAAGCCACTGGGATCAAAAAATCTTTTTGGTCGCAGTGGTACAGCCTACTCCACGCTGACGAGCGCAAAATGCGTTCATGGATGGCTTTTCTTGATTTATCAAGAAATTGGGTTGGCCAAATATCAGGGAACAGGTTAAATCAATGTTTAGTTGATTTCTGTTCCACCAGATGGCGCTCTGCCTTCTGTGTGGTAATTTGAGCTTCAATCCATCCTGTAGTGATAAAGCACAATTTGGAATATAGATTATAATACAAGAAAATAAGACCTAATCCAAATTATTGTGTGACGTTTCGACTTTTGTCTGATGATGGTGACAACGCTGTTGCCGAAACACACTAATAAATTATTTGGATTAGGTCTTATTTTCTTGTATTCCATCCTGTAGTATAAATCTGAAAGCACACAAGAAAACCTATTGTACAAGAACCACTGTTGTCTCCTGAAGTTTTCCAGTATAACTAAATCTCCTGATTGTGCAACTGAATATTGCTGATGGTCCACTGCCATCAATGGAAAATTATTTGTTGGTCATTTTATTTTTTCTGCCCATTTCTTTATTGAAATATCCAGAATAACTATGATCAGGAAGTGTTCTTTTAGAATATTCTATGTCACTCTGATCCTTTTCTTCTTTGTCTACTCTAGAACTACAAGACTAAAATAAATAAATAAATAGTGTGTGACGTTTCAGTAACAGTGTTGTTACCATCCTCAGGCAAAAGACTAAAATCCTAAAAAGTCTTAGTCTTTTGTTTGTGAATGGTAATAATGCTGTTACCAAAATATGACACACACTATTTATTTATTTAGATTTGATATTATTATCTTTTGTTTCTAACCTGTAATCCTATTTCTACCTTATCATTTTTCTACTCATAAACTCTAAGCACAAGGTAATATGTCCAAATCCAAATAAATAGTGTGTCACGCTTCGGTAACTATGTTGATACCATCATCAGACAAACAACTATTCAGTACTTTTGTCTAAAGATGGTAACAATGCTGTTACCGAAATGTCACACACTATTTATTTATTTGGATTTGGTCTTATTACCTCGCATTTCTAATCTATATTTCAAATGAAGATGGTAACAACGCTGTTACCAAAATGTCGCACACTATTTATTTATTTGGATTTGGTCTTATTATCTCGCGTTTCTAATCTATAATCCAAATTGTGCCTTATTAATCTATAATTCAAATTGTACCTTATTATACTTGTAAACTCTATTTCAAACATGTTTTCCACCTATTTATTCCACTATATATAACACTGCTATATACATGATAATAACTGATGGATGGTAGAGATGTGTGTGGGGGTATAAAAAATGATGCACAGACACTTGATAATAACTGACGGATGGGTATAAAAAGAAATGGTGATGTGCAGATGAAGTGTTCATGCCGATGGAGAACATTGACCTGGAGAATGGAGACCTGGATGAAAGTGACCGGGTCATTGAGGCCTTCAAGAGGTAAAAAAACCTTTCTCTTCTCTTTATCCCCCCATTTATTTACTTAGAGCAGAAATTCTTTTTACAACAACAAACAACAACAAAGCCTTTATTTAGGGCCCCTCGCCCTATACAGGATTCGCCAGTTCACAAGGGATGGGGAGAACACTGTGTGGCCTTTTTTCGTGATATAATCCTGTGGAATATCGCCACCGCTATATACCTATTCTTTGATTTTTCATTAATTAGTGCCGGAAATGAAGGACAATTTTATCATTTAGTTTTTGTCTTTCCTCAGACAGAGCAGCACAATCAAATAAGTAGTGCAACATCTCCATTGTTATTCCTGATCCACAGAAAGTACATTTCAAGTCTTCACCTCTTATTAAAATCAGAAATTCTGTTTAAGTATGTGGGAAACCTCTTTAAACATCCTATCTATGTGGAGTTTATGATTCTTCCAATTGATCCAACATTGCACTTATTTACCAACCGGGGTTGGAGGACTTTTGACAAGTCAAGATTGATGGGGTTTTCTTAGGAAAGATAAATAGAGTGGTAACACAAATATTTAGACATCTTCTGATCATGCAACTAAAAGTTTCTGTTGGCTTAATTATTTCAGAATTGGCCAAATACTTATTTATTCCGACACATGGTGCAAGCCATCAGCAACTTAGTTTCACAATCAGGAGATGCCTTTTTTTTTTTAATTTATCTGCCTGTGATCCCAGTATAATTTCACTTTGTACTATTTTTACAAATGTTTAGTGTTATTTTCTATAGTACAATCTCTGATATGGAGAAGATTGGCCATTGTGAAATGTTGTAGTACAACTCAAGCAATGTAACTTAGATGTTGTATAAAAGTATGACTGCTTTTCATACGTGTGGTGCACTTACAGTAAAAGCAGTCGCCTACTTCTACCCACCATGATTACCATGACCTGTATCATGTGTACTAGGGATAATCAAAGAATAAATAAAAGTCTGAATCCTGGTTTGTGATCCAAGTTGTCTCTTTTATATTTTAGAGTTGCCTATCAAGACATTGAAATTTCTTGGTTTGAAATGACAGTTTTCATTCTTTCAGATAGTTTTCTGAGACTTAAAGAACCTCCATCTGTCCAGTCTTCTACCTTTTTTAAAAGCAGTCTAAAACCGCATTTTCACATAGTAATGTATTTGTATTCATCTGCCATTTTATGAGGCCATTCATTGTTTAACTATGTCATTTAAAGCCATAAAATTGTGATGGTAAGCCTGTATAAATGGGTGATGTATATTTTCAACACTTACAAAGATACTATTTCAATAAAATAATCTTTTTTTTTATATAAAGGTGAATTTCCAAATCCATATTCCTATTTTCCATAGGATCATTCAAATAATAATCTATATATATTTATCATGTGTATATAATCCTTCTCCATTTTTACCCCTTTGTATATTTCCCACTTTCATAGGTTTCTCCGTCTTGTAACTTCAAGGAGAATCCTCTGTAAGACCAGTGTGTCTTAATAAAGGTTTTTGTGTGTGTGTATTTTAAGGTGAAAATATCAGGTTTCCAGAGTTTCTTTTAAAACATTTTGAATAACAAATCTCTAAGCTTCGGGCACAAAAAAGCCCTTCCACACCCAGCATGTTTTCTCCTGTAGAAGGGCTTTCATACTCAATAGCTCAAAATTTGTGAATTGAAATGTTTTAAAAGAAAATTCTCCCCGGGGGGGGGGTGGGGGAAGCCTGATATAAAAATCCCATTGATAATGCACAATGGGCTCTTACCGAAACTTCGCACACTATTTATTTATTTGGTCTTATTACCGTGTGTTTAAAGATCCCCATTGTAAAATGTAAAGGATTCTAAAAGAGCAGCATAAAGTGATCTTTTTATCCAGATAACTCCCACAGAAGTTACAAAAAAAAATATTGTTCGGTCTCTCATAAGATTCTTTTTGAATTTATCCATTGCATTAAGGGCAGTAGAAATTGTTTAATTTCAAAAAGAATCTTGCGCGTCTAAAATAGTTTCTAATTTTCAAAAACATATCTAGAATCCAGATTTGAAGGTAGCAATACACCAATACCTCGCTTTGCGTCGTTTCGTTTTGCTTTTTTTTTTCGAAGTTGCGTCGCTGCTTAATTTTTACTGATTTTCACTGTTAGATTTTCGAAGTTGTTGTTTTGGATTCGAGTCTTTAATTTTTTTTTCCTAAAATATGGCAACACCTTTGTTTTTGATTGCGCCATGCCATCAAAATTTTATTTTCACTTTGCGTCGTTTCAATTTGCATCTTTTTTTTTTTTTTGGAACGTAACCCCGATGCAAAGCGAGGTATGGGTGTATATGGTACCTTCCAAAGTCCCAGGTAGCATTGTCCTGAGACAGGTTGTGTGTTGCCAGGTTCTGCCTGGACTCCAAGCCCCCAGCCCACAAGGAAAAGGTCCAAATCAACCTCACCAAAGACCTGGTACTCGCCAAGAAGAAGACATCGACCAATAACGACAACAATGTGCAGCAGCGTTGCTGAATCCTCCTTCTTCTTGCACACATGTGCATTATATATATATATATAAATATATATATATATGAATTCTATATATATATATAAAAACCTACAAAAAACATTAGCAAGTTTATGGTACCCCCCCTTCCCCTTTTTTTATTTCACAACACCACAAGACTTTGTCTCATAAGGACTCTATTTTATTCTCCCCTCAGTTTGTAATAAAATTATTTAATTTATATATGTTCCGCTCTCTCTTTTGTTGTGGTGATCCTCCCCCCTCTTGGATTGATGGTTACAAGCTTTATACTTGGTGGAAACATATATACTGGTGCCAATATAGGGGAACACTGGTTTCACCCTCAACACTGACAACTTTCCATAAGGTAACAAGAAATTATACCTTATCATCACAAGGTAATAACAGTTCTGTTCTCTCAAGAGAACAACAGTCTTTGATTTCCAGACTTAAGTCTGGTCATCTACGGACAATGACTTTCCAGAATGGTTGCAAGGTTTTCCCACTATGTACTAAGTGTCAGCCTGCAACCCCAAGACATATTATTGACTGTATTGACTCACCCATTGATGAGCTCTACTCTTCCTTGGCAGACACCATCAAAAATCTCAAGCTTTACAAGCTTGATACCTTAGTGTGATTGAGTGGAGATAAGAAAGAAGAAGAAGACAAGGTAATAATACCAAATCCAAATAAATAAATAGTGTGTGACGTTTCAGTAACAGCGTTGTTACCATCTTCAGACAAAAGTACTGAATGATAACGCTGTTACCGAAAAGTCACACACTATTTATTTGGATTTGGTCTTAATACCTTGTGTTTATAATCTAATCCAAATTGTGCCTTATCATGACAACATTATGGAACCAGAAGGTTTGTTTGATCAATGTTTTCTCTTATAGTTACAGATCAAGGCTATTAAGAGTCATATCTGTCTTTGATATGAAATTGGAAAACCGACATAATAGTTTTGACATCTCATTTTTAAATTTTATTTTTAATTAAAAAAAAGCCTTAACACTGAAACAGACTGATAAGGTGGGATTTATCTATCTCAAGCCCAGAACTTTGAGAGATTTACCTCTTCAATTAAATTTTACATCTTTTAAGTGAACTGTGGAACCCCATAAGCCTTGGCTTGGCTTTTAGATGACTCTTTCGTTGGATTGCTTTCAACAGGTGTAGACATGTGGTGTTTGTTTTTTTGCTTATCCCTAGTATACGTGGTACAGGCCATGATAATCATGGTGGGTAGTTAGCAACTGCTTTTTACTGTAAGCACACTACATGTCTACACATGTGAAAAAGCAGTTCGACTTTGCACTTACAAATGTGCCAGAGCCCCCGTTTGGTTACTTGCATTCGCTGGTGGGGTTGGACTTTTGCAAGAATCGGGGGCCATTGGAACTTTTTTTTTTTTTTTAAACAGAAAAAAAGTGCCCAATGCGGGAATCGAACCCGGGTCCTAGTGGTCGAAAACCAAATGGTTTAACCAGCCTTCCACCAAACCCCCAAACATATGGTGTACTGGTACTACATGCATTTCTTTTTAACCATCATTTGAGTCCCCATTGACCTTATATAATAAAATAATAAATTTTGTATATTTTTTATACTGATACCTTTAAAGATATAGATTAAAAAAAAAAAATTATATCCTAAGTGGTTATTCTATATTTAAAAAAAACCTACTATAGACTTTTAATTTAAAAAATTCCACAAACTTTACCCTGGTCGAGAGGCGGGGGAAAAAAAGGATTGAGAAAAACACTGTTCCAATGAGTAAAGCTCATGTCTGACAGTGGCCATACCTCCACCCACAAACACATCCTGTAACTTAAATGAATGATAACAATCAACTTACACTCTTCCAAAATTTGATAAACGATATTTTACCACAAATTTATTTGAAATAAATAAAAAAACATCTCAAAACTCTACAAATGTAAAAAAAAAAAAAAAAGATATTGAAATCATAATTAAAAAAGGAAATAGAGAAGGCACAAGAAGTATATATTCAGAGAGTATTTAAAAAAAAAAAGAATATACAAATATATTTATTGTCTCGGTGGTGTGTTGTTGTATGGATAACGTGCAACTAGGGGTGGGGTGGGGCAACCTAGCTGGGCTTGCAGTCCGACACCTCGCCCTCGTTGATGGCCTTCAGCTGGCTGAGTTCCTGCTGGATGTTCTGTTCCAGCTCTAGGATGGACGGAGGCTTCTGGTACTGGAACATACAGTACATGGTGTGTGTGTAGCTTGGACAACATAGCTTGGATACTGTGTAGCTTCTTTGGTAGTTCATGGTACTGGAACGTACAGTACATGGTCTGTGTAGCTTGGACAACATAGCTTGGATACTGTGTAGCTTCTTTGGTAGTTCATGGTACTGGAACGTACAGTATATGGTGTGTGTAGCTTGGACAACATAGGTTGGATACTGTGTAGCTTCTTTGGTAGTTCATGGTACTGGAACATACAGTACATGGTGTGTGTGTAGCTTGGACAACATAGACATAGGTTAGACACTGTGTAGCTTCTTTGTCAGTTCATGGTACTGGAACATACAGTATATGGTGTGTGTGTAGCTTGGACAAAATAGGTTAGACACTGTGTAGCTTCTTTGTCAGTTCATGGTACTGGAACATACGGTACTTGGTGTGTGTAGCTTGGACAACATAGGTTGGACATCTGTGTAGCTTCTTTGTCAGTTCATGGTACTGGAACATACGGTACATGGTGTGTGTAGCTTGGACAACATAGGTTAGACACTGTGTAGCTTCTTTGTCAGTTCATGGTACTGGAACATACAGTACATGGTGTGTGTGTAGCTTGGACAACATAGGTTGGACACTCTGTAGCTTCTTTGTCAGTTCATGGTACTGGAACATACAGTACATGGTGTGTGTAGCTTGGACAACATAGGTTAGACACTGTGTAGCTTCTTTGTCAGTTCATGGTACTGGAACATACAGTACATGGTGTGTGTAGCTTGGACAACATAGGTTAGACACTGTGTAGCTTCTTTGGCAGTTCATGGTACTGGAACATACAGTATATGGTGTGTGTGTAGCTTGGACAACATAGGTTAGACACTCTGTAGCTTCTTTGGCAGTTCATGGTACTGGAACATACGGTACATGGTGTGTGTAGCTTGGACAACATAGGTTAGACACTGTGTAGCTTCTTTGTCAGTTCATGGTACTGGAACATACAGTACATGGTGTGTGTAGCTTGGACAACATAGGTTGGACACTGTGTAGCTTCTTTGTCAGTTCATGGTACTGGAACATACGGTACATGGTGTGTGTAGCTTGGACAACATAGGTTGGACACTGTGTAGCTTCTTTGTCAGTTCATGGTACTGGAACATACGGTACATGGTGTGTGTGTAGCTTGGACAACATAGGTTAGACACTCTGTAGCTTCTTTGGCAGTTCATGGTACTGGAACATACAGTACATGGTGTGTGTGTAGCTTGGACAACATAGGTTGGACACTGTGTAGCTTCTTTGGTAGTTCATGGTACTGGAACATACGGTACATGGTGTGTGTAGCTTGGACAACATAGGTTGGATACTGTGTAGCTTCTTTGGCAGTTCATGGTACTGGAACATACAGTACATGGTGTGTGTGTAGTTTGGACAACATAGGTTGGACACTCTGTAGCTTCTTTGGCAGTTCATGGTACTGGAACATACGGTACATGGTGTGTGTAGGTTGGACAACATAGGTTGGACATCTGTGTAGCTTCTTTGGCAGTTCATGGTACTGGAACATACAGTACATGGTGTGTGTGTAGTTTGGACAACATAGGTTGGACACTCTGTAGCTTCTTTGTCAGTCCATGGTACTGGAACATACGGTACATGGTGTGTGTAGGTTGGACAACATAGGTTGGATACTGTGTAGCTTCTTTGGCAGTTCATGGTACTGGAACATACAGTACATGGTGTGTGTGTAGTTTGGACAACATAGGTTGGACACTCTGTAGCTTCTTTGTCAGTCCATGGTACTGGAACATACGGTACATGGTGTGTGTAGGTTGGACAACATAGGTTGGACATCTGTGTAGCTTCTTTGGCAGTTCATGGTACTGGAACATACAGTACATGGTGTGTGTAGCTTGGACAACATAGGTTGGAAACTGTTTAGCTTCTTTGGTAGTTCATGGTACTGGAACATACAGTACATGGTGTGTGTAGCTTGGACAACATAGGTTAGACACTGTGTAGCTTCTTTGTCAGTTCATGGTACTGGAACATACAGTACATGGTGTGTGTAGCTTGGACAACATAGGTTAGACACTGTGTAGCTTCTTTGGCAGTTCATGGTACTGGAACATACGGTACATGGTGTGTGTAGCTTGGACAACATAGGTTGGACATCTGTGTAGCTTCTTTGTCAGTTCATGGTACTGGAACATACAGTACATGGTGTGTGTAGCTTGGACAACATAGGTTGGACACTGTGTAGCTTCTTTGCCAGTCCATGGTACTGGAACATACAGTACATGGTGTGTGTAGCTTGGACACTGTGTAGCTTCTTTGCCAGTCCATGGTACTGGAACATACGGTACATGGTGTGTGTAGCTTGGACAACATAGGTTGGACACTGTGTAGCTTCTTTGCCAGTCCATGGTACTGGAACATACGGTACATGGTGTGTGTAGGTTGGACACTGTGTAGCTTCTTTGCCAGTCCATGGTACTGGAACATACGGTACATGGTGTGTGTAGCTTGGACAACATAGGTTGGACACTGTGTAGCTTCTTTGGCAGTCCATGGTACTGGAACATACGGTACATGGTGTGTGTAGCTTGGACAACATAGGTTGGACACTGTGTAGCTTCTTTGCCAGTCCATGGTACTGGAACATACGGTACATGGTGTGTGTAGCTTGGACAACATAGGTTGGACACTGTGTAGCTTCTTTGTCAGTCTATGGTACTGGAACATACAGTACATGGTGTGTGTAGCTTGGACACTGTGTAGCTTCTTTGCCAGTCCATGGTACTGGAACATACAGTACATGGTGTGTGTAGCTTGGACAACATAGGTTGGACACTGTGTAGCTTCTTTGCCAGTCCATGGTACTGGAACATACGGTACATGGTGTGTGTAGGTTGGACACTGTGTAGCTTCTTTGACAGTCCATGGTACTGGAACATAGAGTACATGGTGTGTGTAGCTTGGACAACATAGGTTGGACACTGTGTAGCTTCTCTGTCAGTCCATGGTACTGGAACATACAGTACATGGTGTGTGTAGCTTGGACAACATAGGTTGGACACTGTGTAGCTTCTTTGCCAGTCCATGGTACTGGAACATACAGTACATGGTGTGTGTAGCTTGGACAACATAGGTTGGACACTGTGTAGCTTCTTTGCCAGTCCATGGTACTGGAACATACAGTACATGGTGTGTGTATCTTGGACAACATAGGTTGGACACTGTGTAGCTTCTTTGCCAGTCCATGGTACTGGAACATACGGTACATGGTGTGTGTAGCTTGGACAACATAGGTTAGACACTGTGTAGCTTCTTTGGTAGTTCATGGTACTGGAACATACAGTACATGGTGTGTGTAGCTTGGACAACATAGGTTGGACACTGTGTAGCTTCTTTGCCAGTCCATGGTACTGGAACATACAGTACATGGTGTGTGTAGCTTGGACAACATAGGTTAGACACTATGTAGCTTCTTTGTCAGTTCATGGTACTGGAACATACAGTACATGGTGTGTGTAGCTTGGACAACATAGGTTAGACACTATGTAGCTTCTTTGTCAGTTCATGGTACTGGAACATACAGTACATGGTGTGTGTAGCTTGGACAACATAGGTTAGACACTGTGTAGCTTCTTTGTCAGTTCATGGTACTGGAACATACAGTACATGGTGTGTGTAGCTTGGACAACATAGGTTAGACACTGTGTAGCTTCTTTGTCAGTTCATGGTACTGGAACATACAGTACATGGTGTGTGTATCTTGGACAACATAGGTTGGACACTGTGTAGCTTCTTTGTCAGTTCATGGTACTGGAACATACAGTACATGGTGTGTGTAGCTTGGACAACATAGGTTGGACACTGTGTAGCTTCTTTGGCAGTTCATGGTACTGGAACATACAGTACATGGTGTGTGTAGCTTGGACAACATAGGTTGGACACTGTGTAGCTTCTTTGTCAGTTCATGGTACTGGAACATACAGTACATGGTGTGTGTATCTTGGACAACATAGGTTGGACACTATGTAGCTTCTTTGCCAGTCCATGGTACTGGAACATACAGTACATGGTGTGTGTAGCTTGGACAACATAGGTTAGACACTGTGTAGCTTCTTTGTCAGTTCATGGTACTGGAACATACAGTACATGGTGTGTGTAGCTTGGACAACATAGGTTAGACACTGTGTAGCTTCTTTGTCAGTTCATGGTACTGGAACATACGGTACATGGTGTGTGTAGCTTGGACAACATAGGTTAGACACTGTGTAGCTTCTTTGTCAGTTCATGGTACTGGAACATACAGTACATGGTGTGTGTAGCTTGGACAACATAGGTTAGACACTGTGTAGCTTCTTTGTCAGTTCATGGTACTGGAACATACGGTACATGGTGTGTGTAGCTTGGACAACATAGGTTAGACACTGTGTAGCTTCTTTGTCAGTTCATGGTACTGGAACATACAGTACATGGTGTGTGTAGCTTGGACAACATAGGTTAGACACTGTGTAGCTTCTTTGTCAGTTCATGGTACTGGAACATACGGTACATGGTGTGTGTAGCTTGGACAACATAGGTTAGACACTGTGTAGCTTCTTTGTCAGTTCATGGTACTGGAACATACAGTACATGGTGTGTGTAGCTTGGACAACATAGGTTAGACACTGTGTAGCTTCTTTGTCAGTTCATGGTACTGGAACATACAGTACATGGTGTGTGTAGCTTGGACAACATAGGTTAGACACTGTGTAGCTTCTTTGTCAGTTCATGGTACTGGAACATACAGTACATGGTGTGTGTAGCTTGGACAACATAGGTTAGACACTGTGTAGCTTCTTTGTCAGTTCATGGTACTGGAACATACAGTACATGGTGTGTGTAGCTTGGCTAGTTATCATCCATGGTACTGGAACATAGGCTTTAAGGTTGAATTAAATGGCTAGGAGAACATCACCCTGACAGCGGAGTAGTAATTCCTGTAGCTCATTATGACATCACTTTAAAAAAGTTCATGCAGGTATAAATATCTTCTCTGTAAATATGTAAATTTGGCCTTAAAAATCCATTTCTTGATTTCTCAGGAAGTCTCTGGGACCAAAAATGTTTGATTGTAGTGGTACAGTCTGCACCACGCTGACAAGGGCCAACAGCCCAAAAAGCGTATGTGGTTGACTTTTCTTGATTATCAAGAAATTGTGTTGGCCAAATATCTTTGGAACAGGCTAAATCAACGTTTAGTGATTTTTGTTCTGCTAGATGGCGCTCTGTCATTTAGAATGCTCATATGAGCAGTCAGGAAATGCCAATTTTTGTTTTTAATATATATATGGCAATATAATAAGGTGGGAAGAGAAATAAGGACACCACAAGTTGGAAGAGAAGGAACCCAGGCAACCAGAGAGAGAGAGCGAGAGAGACAGGCCTGCCACCGCTGAGCGGCCGTTCGTGTCGCACACCATCACCAACTGTCTTAAAAGTCCCAAGGTATTAACGGACGGGCCCCATTTGCCGCCCCTTGGAATGTCACAGCTGTCTCAAGTGACCGGACTTTACATCCCGTCTCTCTCTGGGCTGGCTCTAGGTTTGCTTTATTATTCCTCGAAGAGTATATATTATGACTTATCTCTATATATATAAAAGTCACACAATTTCTGTCTGTCTGTCTGTTTCGCGATAAACTCAAACTACTGAACCAATTGGTACCAAATTTTGCATGTCGCTTTTTATAAACCTGAGGAAAATTTTCGGCTGCATTTTGATTAGTATTTTTGGCTATTTCTTTTTTTCATTTGAAGAACTATTTTTTACGCGGACTAATCCGGAATGGAATGAATACCTAAATATGGCCATTTTTTTAAAGCATCGGTGGTTCAGTGGTAGAATGCTCGCCTGCCACGCGGGCGGCCAGGGTTCGATTCCCGGCCGATGCATTTTTTTTTAACAATTTTTAAAACTCATTTATATTATATCTTCTATATATATAAAAATGAATGTTTGTATGTTTGTTTGTTTGTTTGTTTGTTTGTATGTCCGGTATACAAATTTGCAGTAGTTCACTAATTCAAACCAAAATTTCCATACATAGGTAAAAAAATACGGGGAAGACGATAGGCTATTTTAAAAAATATATAAATCAATTATTAAAACTATATATTATTAGTCAGAAAATCATGATGACGATATTGCTGTATCATGTAAGATTATCAGATACAAAATTATATCAGGAAAAATTCCAAAAAGCAGAGACCACGGGTAAAACCAGCTCATTATTTTGTACGCAGGAACAAAATTCTAACAGAAAAACATTCATTCGAGCAGAAAACAAAAGCCAGATCATCTTTCTATAAAAATATCGCTTCTCAGACACAAAGTTTGGAGTGGGACGTTTCACAAGAGTGACATCCACGCCGCCAATTTATAATTGTAACGAATAGTATTTAAATAAAAACATTTAATCGGGTAAAACCCGGGCGTTGCCCGGGTCATTCGGCTAGTATATATATATAAAAGCATGGGGTACCTCTCCCATTAAAATAAATGTCAAAGCTAGACATCTATTGACGATCACCGCAAACTAGCAGCCTCAGGTCAGTGACAAAGCCACAACACCAGCTTTGGTAAAATGAGAAGCGTCCACCTAGAGACCATGGTTTTGGGCTAATGGCTCTTGTCAGTCCAGGGCGGACTTTATTCCATGAGATCCACAAAGGATCTAATGGAATCCTTCAGAATCTGCCAAAGAGGTGTTTAGCTGGTAAAGTGACTAGGCCAAATCTATTAACAAAATACCGATGGGAATTTTGCCGGGAGGATATTGATCTATAAAAATAAAAGTCCACCTCTACGGTCAAAATAGATGTTAAAACTAAAGGCCATGTACAAAGTATGGTATTTTGTTTAGATATGTTGTCTTCAAATACCTCTAGAGTTCCAGTATAAATCTGAGAAGATGGTAAAACAAGAAGAAGGGATTCCTTCACTCACAGAGATCAGCAGGGTGTTGTTGGCGAAGGAATGAGACAATTTGCTGGGGTCCAGCGGCTCTGCGATCCTCTCCAAGTCCGGGACTGTCAGCTTCTTGAAATACCTGGACACACATGGCGGATTTTTTTTTTCTACAAGGATACCTCAGTTATAAGCCTAGTGTAGCTTGTAAAACACACTAAAGAGAGGAAGGTTCCCAACTGATGAGCCAAGGCCCTCACTATTTTCTCATTGCAGTAAAGACAGCGGGAAGTTGTTTAAAAAACAATAATAAGCTCTAAAATA
>CP092883.1:4036581-4123457 GCA_030710605.1 Cordylochernes scorpioides | reverse complement strand
TTTTCATTTTACCATTTTTGAGAAGGCTGCATCCATATATAAATATATTAAGAAAAGGCATCTCCTTATCGTGCAACTGAAAGTTGCTGATGGCTGGCGCCATCTATCGGAATAAATATAAACTATTCTCGTTGATTTTTAATTATTCCAGAATTGGCCAAATACCCATTCTTGATTAATCAAGAAAAGCTAACCACGGACGCGTTTCGGGCTGTTGGCCCTCATCAGCGTGGTGCAAGCTGTAGCCTCAACGGCCAAAAAAATTGGTCATTAAGGCATCCTGAAAAATCATGAAACGGGTAGTTAAGGCCAGAATTGCGTGAGGACGCTACACAATGTGAAAAAATATGGCGCCAGCCATCAGCAACTTTCAGTTGCACAATAAGGAGATGCCTTTTCTTAATTTATGCACCTTATCCCAGTACAATGTTACATTTGTACTATTTTTTCATATAAATATATGTACGATTTAATTAAAGGGATTTATATACAAAATTAAAATACATAATTTTCTTTGCAATTAAATAGTTTATAGTGGCATAGTTATGTACTTCATTTTTAGCACGACACTTGAATTACTTTTAGAAATTTAAATACTTATATTTACTATATTATATATATTATATAATATATGACATTCGTATTAGATATTTTGAATAAAATAATGAAAGTAATTGAAAATTGCGAAACAAAAATGATAATTTTGAATTTATGAAAAGGCCACAACTTGGGCCAGAAAAGGCCACATGTGGCCTTAAGGCCGCACGTTCGCCACCCCTGATCTAAACCATGGTTTTCGACCGCTACGACCTGGGTTCGAATCCCGCATTAGGAACTTTTTTTTTTATAAAAAAAAAAAATGCTCCAATGGCCCTCAATTCTTGCAAAAGTCCAACCCCACCAGCGAGTGCAAGTAACCAAATGGGGCTCTGGTACATTTGTAAGTGCCAAGTCGAACTGCTTTTCACATGTGTAGACATGTGGTGCACTTACAGTAAAAGCAGTCACTTACTTCTACCCACCATGATTACCATGGTCTGTACCACGTCTTAAAAATCAACAATTTAGTTGATATTTATACCCAACAGATGGCGCAAGCCATCAGCAACTTTTAGTTACACAATCACACACAGAGGAGATGCTTTTTCTTAATTAACCAAGTGTCAATATTGTATATATAAGAACCAGAGAGATGGGCTGATGCCTAAACCAAAACCGCTACAGGTTGTTCTCATGCCCATACTACCAATCTTACTTTTTATTGGTGGTCCGCACCAAGATGGCGTCGTTCTCCACAGACACCTGGTAGACATCGGCTGGGTAGGTGAGGTTACGAATCCTCCATTGGAAGGCCTTGGCGATATCCTTGCGCAGACAGATGGGCTGCACAGCACGTACGGTATCTATTAGTACTCTACAGTGAAAACTCCTCTCTCTTTATAGGGAACTCTAAAGAGAAAATTGAACTTTTGGTTTACTGTAGCCATGGTGTCACTATATCCATATCCATCTAATTAATTTGTTCTTTTTTTTTTTTTTTGCTTATCCCTAGTACACGTGGTACAGGCCATGATAATCATGGTGGGTAGTTAGCGACTGCTTTTACTGTAAGCGCACCACATGTCTACACATGTTAAAAGCAGTTCGACTTTGCACTTACAAATGTTGCACTTACAATTTTTTCTTCCTTTCATTCATTACTTACAAATATGCCAGAGCCCCGTTTGGTTACTTGCACTCGCTGGTGGGGTTGGCTTTTGCAAGAAACGGGGGCCATTGGAGCATATTAATTTGTTCTTGTTACCTTATGTTGTTTCATCCTAGAGTTTTTGCATCTAGTTTGTGAAAAAAAAAGAGGGGGGGATGATGGAGTGAGAAGAGTTTATTCTTTGTTAGATTGGATTTAGCAATTTTTTTTTTCTGCTCAGGGATCTGTTAGCAATTAAAAAAAAAAAAAAACATGGCCGCCAGACTTACAGTGTTGCATTGTTACTGAAACATCACACACTCTTAATTTATTTGGATTTGGTCTTATTTACCTTGTAGTTCTAATCTCTAATCCAAATTGTGCCTTATCCAGCCATGGTCTCATTATAACCATGGTTTCACTATAACCATGGTTACCACAAAGTAATAAGACCAAATCCAAATAAATTAAGAGTGTGTGATGTTTCAGTAACAGTGTTGTTACCATCATCCGAAAAAAGAAATGAATGATAAAAAAAAAGTACATTCAGTACTTTTGTTTGATGAGAGTAACAATGCTTTATTTGGATTTGGTATTATTACCTTGTGTTTATAGTCCAATTATCCAGCCAAGGTTTTACTATAGCCCTGGTGTCACTCTAGCCAAAGTTCACTCTACTATTAGATAAAAAATAAGGGAATTATATTTTAAGGAAGCAAAGGTTCGCTATATAACCCTGGGTTCATTTTATCAGGGCCTTACTGTAGTTTATGTAGAAGCCTTTGTTTAAAAGAAACTACTTTCCCAAAAGAAAAAATTTATTGGCTCTGAATCTAGATGTTGTTCCTTGGGGGGAAGTTTGTTTTACTGTATTTTAATATCTATATACAGTAAAACCTCCCTGTATAGGACAACTAATTGTAGAACCAAACTGTCCTTTATAGAGAGGTGTCCTCTAGCGGGGTGTCCGCTAAAGGAAGGTTCAACTGTATTTCAATATTTAATCTTTTTATACCATGTTGAAAATCAGGAAAGTGTCAAACTTCAGGATGACACAAAAAAAATTATATGACACAAGAACAAATTTATAATAATGATAAGGCACAATTTGGATTATAGATTATAAAACAAGGTAATAAGACCAAATCAAGAAAATAGATGTGAGAAAAAGAACTCAACCTTTTAATGCTGTGTTTTCTCAACTTCTTGAAATAGAGGAGATTTTAAAGAGTTCAGGATCTGAAGCTCTCCTCTATTTCAAGAAGTTGAGAAAACACAGCATTAAAAGGTTGAGTTCTTTTTCTCACATCTATTTTCTTGATTTGGTCTTATTACCTTGTTTTAACCCTTAACTGGACAGGTGGATTTTTCTTACGTAACAGGACGGGTTGGGTAGATTCAACCCACCTATGTAACTTTATGAAATAAGCGCTAAATAATTATTGAAATCAATAATTTAAAAATTATTTAATTAATATATAGTTAATATACAGATTGTAACTTTAAAAAATTCTGAATATAATCTATTTACAGTTTTCAAAAATTATTTAAAAATGTTATTGCAAACGCTTAGTTGACATACAGAGCAAAGGGTTTTTATTTTTTACTGCGTTTTTTGATGGACATCATTTTGGAATATCAGATTGTTGTGGCATCGTAGATTCCCTTGAGGTACTTGAACCATCATTTTTGACGTGACAACGTCTTAAATTAGGTTGCGGCTGGGAGTCACTTATGAAAAAGTGTAACGCCCGGTAACGTTACGATGAGTCACCGAACGAGAGTGCTGCGCGCGCAGCGCTAGAGAATTAGGCGCATTGAATCGGCGCATGCTTGTCTCTGTCTTTGTCTTTCTCGAACGTTCTTGGCGTTGGAAAAACAAGAAAGCGTCATAATACAAGTTCACACGTGTGGTTAAAGTATCGTCAGCTGTGTCTGTAGTGAAAATGTGGAGTGCTTAGATTCGTCATTTACAACAACTACAACAATAAAGGTAAATAATTGTACACTGATATTTCATTATCGTAAACTATGATTGATTGATTAATTGTTAGATTGACACAAAAGTTGAGAAACTGAGTTTATAGGTTATGTCATACTATTGATAAATGTTGATAGTGTTAAGTAAATTATTAGTTTAAAATTAATTAATTAATTAATTATTATTTTACAAATTTTAAATAGTTTCAAATTTATTTAGCAAAAATTTGAACCTTCGATCTGAATAAATGTTTTGATTTTCGAATTGATTCTTTAAAATTACAAATATTAAGAAAAAGTGGCAGATATAAGAAAACTTTATTTAAACTGTGTTGAGCAAGAATTTTAACATCTAATTTAAGTAAATGTTTTAATTTTCAACTTCATCATTTACAATTACAAATTTTATTTAATTTCAAATTTATTTAGCAAAAATTTGAACCTTCGATCTGAATAAGTGTTTTGATTTTCAAATACCAACGCGGCTGGTGGAGTGGCGATCTATCGTAAATTATCATCGACATCTACGGCGGAAGTGTTCCAAGTTGCAATTACAGACGTAACTCGTGTCATTAAAGCCAAGGGTGACATGTGCATGACTGAAGTTACTTGCTTCGCCGCTAATACTAGCTTCAAGTTTATACTCGGTGCTGTATATATTCATCCAGGAGCTAGTATGCAGGATATTGGAATGTTACTATGGCAAGGACTCGGTCCGTACATTCACAACAGCCAGTACGTGCCACCGTTCGTGCAAGTTGATTCTAGTATACCGATTCTTCTGTGTGGTGATTTTAACAAAAACGTAAAGCCTGACAACTCGTTTCTTAATTTCATGAAAAATACGTATAATCTTGATTGCGTATCAAACGTTTCTAAGTCAACTACGTTAAAAGGAACAACTATCGACTTGACTTTCGCAAGACACATTACAGCAGAAACACTTCCTTTCATTTCATATTTCTCCTATCATCGTCCTATCCTCAACAAAATCACTCAAATAGGAATTAGTTAAGTTTAAGTTTACATGTACAATGTTTTAGTAAACAAAATATATTTCTATAGTTAAAATTTGTGCAATTCTTATTTTCATTCAATTCCTTGTTCCTATTGTGCAATTTAATTATATTCATATCAATAAATATTCTACCGTTGTCACGTAAAATCTTCGCCCGTAAAGCCGACTTTACAGGCAACCATTTGTTTTTTTCTTGAATTGTCGTCTGTGATTCCCGCGGGAGAGAATTGAGATTACGTGTGGCCAGGTGTTCATCAGTCAATGCTCTCCCAAGATCAACAATAAAATGACTCCTTTCTTTTTTACCTTTTTTATCAATCTGATTACCGATTTTCTTTTTTCTTTTTTTTTTTGGAACATAGGAGACTAAAGTGGTTGTTCCAGAGAAACTAAAAATAGAGGTTCCTGATTCTCTATTAGGGTGCGGTTGAAATTGTGGTGAATCTAAGCTTTGTTCTTTCTCATCGTTCCTAAATATGTAAGACCATGTTCTTTCAACTTATCAACTAATTTTACTGAGGTGAATCAATTGTCTGCTGGAATATTTCTTCCAAAGTGTGGTCGACTAATCTCTAAAACATATATATTTTGGGATGGCAGGGATAGTTCTCTCTGTTGACTTGATTGATCATTCTACCCATCCAAAGAAAGAAGTGTTATTTTATAAAAAAGGAAGCTAAAAATAGCGGAAGATAGAGACTAAAGTATGAGCCACGAGCTAACACTGACACGAAAAATTCTCACGCTTCTGGACAGGCTGGGCGGAATCCGCCCACACATGCAAATTTAACCCTCGTCCCAAACTGAAATTTATAAACGATGGATGGAAAATGTTTGTATCACTGTAAAATTAGAATACATGAAAGCTGGTAGCTCGAGATAAATTAAAAATATATTTTTTTCCTATATTAAATTTATGCATGGGCAGAATCTACCCAACCTGTCCAGTTAAGGGTTAAAATTTATAATAAAAAATACAAGAGAAGGAATAAGGGAAGTTTACAGAATAGCAGAATTTTAATCAATATTTGCTACAATATATATATATTATATAAAAATGAATGAGATTTCTGTTGTATCTTGATTGTTGAGGATTATGGTAATGGTGATGCAGTCGTGGTTAAAATATTGAAACTATAATAATAAAATAGTTTTGATCAGAGATTTCTTTATTTGAGTTAAGGAATATATATGAAACATAATTTGGTAAAAGTAATGCCTGGCTTAAGGCGAGTAGAATAAGAAAAACAAAAGATTATTTACATAATGTACAAAAGTTTTGAGCCGGCCATTGGGATAAAACAACAACGAGTTTTTATATGCAAAGCGTGACCTCTCTGGCGGTCGATTTAACAATATTTGAATCTATGATATATATTTTAAATAAAATAATATTTTTATATAACATATATATAGATCCAAGTACGCTTTCTTTGGTAATCTGTATGATCCCAATTTGGGTTGAAGATTAGGTTAGAGAGCAAGACCAGATTGTGTGTGTTGTTTAGGTAACAGTGTTGATAAGGCACAATTTGGTTTATAGATTAGAAACACAAGGTGATAAGACCAAAATTCAAATAAATAAATAGTGTTTGACATTTCAGTAACGGCGTCCCATCATCAGACAAAAGAAATGAATGATAAAAAAAGTACATTCAGTACTTTTGTCTGATGAGAGTAACAACGAAGCTGTTACTGAAATGTCACACACTATTTATTTATTTGGATTTTGATGTTATTACCTTGTGTTTAGGTAACAGTGTTGTTACCATTTTAAAACAAAATTACTGAAAGGGAATTCTGTTACTTTTTCCTGACGATAGTAACAAACAAATCTGTTACTGAGAAGTCTTGTGTACAATTTCTTAATTTGTCCGATTGTTGTTTTTTATCCCCTTGTCTGTTGGTTTAAGCAATCAACTGATGGATTAGAAAAAAAAAATTCCATGAGTCCCTGCTCCTTGAGTTGTTTTATGATAAGCAGAGACCTCTGCTAAAGGTCTTGTATAGTACATCTGATTATGATAAGGCACAATTTGGATTATAGATTATAAACAAATAAATAAATAGTGTGTGACATTTCGACCAGTACTTTTGTCTGAAGATGGTAACAATGCTGTTACCGAAACGTCACACACTATTTATTTATTTGTTTATAATCTATAATCCAAATTGTGCCTTATTGTGTGCATCTAATTAATTTGTTCTTGTTACCTTATGTTGACTTATCCTAGAGTATTTGCATCTAGTTTGTGAAAAAAAAGGAAGATGATGGGGATAGAAGAAGTTTTTCTTTGTTAGATTGGATTCAGCAATTTTTTTCTGCTCAGGGATCTGTTAGCGATTTAAAAAAACATGGCCGCCAGACTTACTGTGTTGCCGGATACCTGGAGTCCATCCACCTCGAGCTTCCAGTCTTTCTCTGCCGGGTCCCCCACCTCCACTTCCCACTTGCCATCTCCCCGGAGGACAGTTCGTCTCTTCAGCTTCCTTACTGTACACACACAACACACACACACTGTAAACTCTTTTTAAACTCTGTAAACTCTCTCTTGACCGTTGACTAGATGTCAATAAACTATTTTTAATTGTCAATTGTCACATACACATTTAGCATCTTTATATCTCGTCCTTGCAAAACCGAAGAGGCCACTCCCCAACATATACTAAATTGCATTGGAAAGGACAAAAGATCCCTGTACAGAGAACCAAGAAGAGTTCTTGAGCTTCTTTACGAGCACGACCTCCAAGATCTTGTCTAATTTAGACTAAAAGGATAAGTAAAAAAATATATATCGCGTCCTTTAATATTTCCAGCTAACCTACACAATTTAAAAGAGAAAACAACTCAGCCTTTGCCGGTCCCAAGCCCGGATGAAAAAGGAGGAGGGGGAGCAGTAACAAGCTCACTAAAAAACCTGGGCTCAGCTGGCCAGGCTGATAGTACCTTGTAAGGGCTCCTAATCCAGGAATACAGGATGAGCAGCGTTTGTACTCCATGTTAGGAGCGGCTGCACATGGTGTCTGTTCCTCATGTCAGAGACAGCCATTTCTTTTGGAGCTAAGTCATCTTGCCACTGAGTAGTGCTCCCAGTCTTAATGACAAAGGCATACGCATTCTACTTCACCCATTCATGATCTCAAGCTTTACAAGCTTGATACCCTAATATGATTGAGTGGAGATAAGAAAGAAGAAGAAAAAACAATAGACGAGTGGCATAAACTATCAATTTCCAATAACCACGACCTGCGACCGAATCCTACATTGGACACTTTTCTTCTGAATAAAAAAAAAAAAGACACCCAATGGACCCCCAGATTCTTGAAAAAGTCCAATCCACCACCAGGGAGTGCAAGTAACCAAACGGGTACACTTGTAAGTTCAAAAGTTGAACTGTTTTATACATAAGAAGGCGCAAAATTTGGATTATAGATTATAACTACAAGGTATTAATGCCAAATTCAAATAAATTAATAGTGTGTGACATTTTGGTAATAGCATTGTTACCGAAACATCACACACTATTAATTTATTTTGATTTGGTCTTATTACCTTGTTGCTTTATACATGTGCAGACACGTGGCTGCACTTTAAGTGAGAAGCAGTCGCCAACTTTTACCCACCATGATTATCATGGCCTGTACCACACATGTACTAGGGATATATATATATATTTGGTCTTATTACCTTGTGTTTAAATATAAATATGAATAAATAAATTTAAATAAAGATAAATATATGAATATATAAATAAATGAAAAATAGGGGGTGGGTGGAAGGATGGTCTAAACCGTTGGTTTTCGATTTACGACCAGGGTACGATTCCCGCATTGGGCACTTTTTTCTGATTAAAAAAAAAAAAAATTCTGCAATGGCCCCCGATTCTTGCAAAAGTCCAACCCCATCAGCGAGTGCAAGTAACCAAATGGGGCTCTGGTACATTTGTAAGTGCAAAGTCGAACTGCTTTTCACAGGTGTAGATGTCATAATTTGTATATAACTAGATGTAACCCCACCACAATATATATGCAATGTATGATCCAAAAGGTTTTTAATAAAGGTTAGGCTTAAGCAAACTGGGAGAGAAGCCATCAGAGAAGAAACAACCATTAACAGAATTTCATTATCCAGGAAGCAAAAGTTATTACCCAGGAACTAATAAAACTGAGTTCCAAAACATTCTTCTTCCGGGAGCATGTTAAAACATGACAAAGACAATGGAGTTAGCTACCTCCAATCAGAGTCCAGCAGGACTAGCTAAGATCCAATCAGAAGTCGCCACGAGACGATAGTCAACCAATGAGAGCACTGGAGAGTTAACAAGTTAAATCTCGGACTCAAGTTAGTCAGTAGGGAGCTGGACCTGCCAAGGAACAGTTGGGAGCTCGCCACCACCTTCTCATCACCCAGATAAGTCCATGTTCAATATGTGAACAGTCTAGCCATTAGTCAAACACGCCAATAGTCTAAAGCCCTTCTCTCCCTTGATCGCTGGCCTATTTCTCAATCCTATCCTGTGTCCTTTCTCATTATTTCCCCTGTGAGAAAACCTACCATTTCAGCCAAACGACTGCGTCCACATCAACCACCAAGTAGGTCAACAGAGTCTTACCACTCGCAAACAAACAACCATCCAAAATCAATCACCCAAAAAAAGTTCCAATTATTATATAGACATGTGGTACACTTACAGTAAAAGCAGTCGCCTACTTCTACCCACCATGATTATCATGGCCTGTTCCATGTGTACTAGGTATAAGCAAAAAAAAAATAAATTAATAAATGTAAAATATAAACAGCTTAAAGGAGAGTAGAGAGTTACATATGAATGTATATTTGCTGAAAAGTCCTTTCTACTCACAGAGCAACAAGTTTGTCTTGAGGCAGTACTCCTCCACCATTTCTTCCCCTTTAGGGAAGGTGTAATGGATCTTACGCCGTCCTGCACACATCCAGTCAAATTGTTATATATACTCACAATCACCATTACCAGAACATAGAAAGCAAGCAACAACGATTATTCCTGGAAGCACTGGTATCATTAAAAATAAATAGCATCAATAGAAAAATTGCCCTTCCAACCCAATATAACAATATCCCTGACAAATAATCTAAATATTAATGACTATTTGTATATATATATTTCATCCCAGTAGAGCTAATCATGGATGAGTGAATACAGTCAATAATATGTCTTGGGGTTACAGGTTGACACTTAGTACATAGTGGGAAAACCCTGCAACCATTCTGGAAAGTCATTGTCCGTAGATGACCAGACTTAAGTCTGGAAATCAAAGACTGTTGTTCTATTGGTAGGACAGAACCGGTGCTTGTCCTTCTTGCTCTGTTCCAGTCATGTGCAGCATCAGATATGAAACATCCTTTAGTCCATGAGTGTACCCATCTTACAATTACCTAATTGTAAACTTAATTAAATAAAGAACCTCTGTAAAAGGATACTCTCTCATTAGAGAGGACACCTCACACTATAATGGTCAGACTTCACCATCAAAATTTATCAGTTTTACAATACAGCAACTCTCTGGTAAGAAGAAACAGTTCTCCCTAAAAGGACACTTTGGTGTCGTCCTTTACAGAGAAGTAGTTTTACTGTATTAATTATTATTTATTATTACTTATTATTACTTTGTGTTAGTGCTCCCAGTCTTAATGACAAAGGCATTCTACTTCACCCCAATCATGACTTTACAGAACTCCGCCTTTTCCCATCCCAAGTCCGGATGAAAAAGGAGGAGGGGGAGCAGTAACAAGCTCACTAAAAAACCAGGGCTCAGCTGGCCCGGCTGATAGTACCCTGTAAGGTCTCTTAATCCAGGGATACAGGATGAGCAGCGTTTGTACTCCATGTTAGGAGCGGCTGCACATGGCGTCTGTTCCTCATGTCAGAGGCGGCCATTTCATATTGGAGCTAAGTCGGCTTACCACTGAGTAGTGCTCCCAGTCTTAATAACAAAGACAGACACATTCTACTTTACCCAGTATGGAGATAAGAAAGAAGAAGAAGATGACTTTACAAAGCTTGATACCCAAATATAATTGAGTGGAGATAAGAAGAAGATTTATTTTGTGGTTGGAATCAAAAGGTAATGAGACCAAATCCAAAATTATTGAAATGTTAGTGACATTCAGCATTGGGACAAAGTAATAAAAAATAATAATAAGATTTATTACCAAAAATTATTACTAAAAATTAATAAGACCAAATAAAATAAATTAATATTGTGTGACCTTTCCATAACAACGCAGTTACCGAAACTTCAGGCATTATTAATTTATTTAGATTTGGCCTTATTACCCTGTAGTATAATCCAAATTGTATTATCATTCATATTAGGTAGTAGTTGGTAACTTCCTCTACTGTAAGTGTGCCCCACAGGTCTACATATGGGAAAAGCAGTTTGACTTTTGCACAGAAAGTGTGCTAGAGCCCTGTTTGTTTACTTGAACTCGCTGGTGGGGTTGGACTTTTTTAAGAATTGATCTTTTGCAATATACTTTAGTAAAAAGTCAAAACAAAGGTATTTACAAATAATTAAATAATAAATAGTTTTAAATAACAATAAATTTTAGACACATTTTAAAAAAATGTGATATGCTGTGATATTTTTTCTTGTTTATTCTTTTGTCTGATGATGGTGACAATGCTGTTGCCGAAACGTCACACACTATTAAATTATTTGGATTAGGTCTTATTACCTTGTGTTTAAGAATGATGTTTGATAAGATACAATTTAGTACTTTTGTCTGATGATAGTAAAATAACCCTCATCAAAGACGTTTTTTTTAAGAAATTGACACTCCTTCAACAACGCACACTGAACTACAGACCTTCAAAATATACCTACCTAATCAGAGACCCCTAACAATTGTGAACACTTATCACCCACCCCAAAAATCAGGCCCAGAAATAGACTTAATTGCACATCTACTTAACCCCAATATTTTAGATAAGAAAGAAGAAGACACAACACAAAACACAACACAACAACAACAACACACACAACATAACTGTTATCAAAATATCACACATTACTTTAATTATTTGGATTTAGTCTTATAACATTGTGTTTTAGAACCATATATTTTTTTCATTGATAAAAATGTTCTAAACTCAGGTAAGATTAGGCTTAGGTTATATATTCAGTATACGCATTAATCAATTTTAATGATAGAGGTATCTCCAGAGATATGACCCAGCCACTTTGCCAGCTAAACACCTCTTTGGTAGATTGTCAATATTCCATTAGATCCTGTGTGGATCTCATGGAATAAAGTCCGCCTTAGACTGACGAGGGCCATCAGCCCGAAACCATGGTCTCTAGGTGGACGCTTTTCAGTTTGCCAAAGCTGGTGTTGTGGCTTTGTCACTGACCCGAGGCCGCTAGTTGCGGCAACGGTCAATAGATGGCGTCTGGTTTTAGATGTCTATTTTGACGGGAGAGGCGACCCTTGTCTCTTTAGAGGTATCTCGGTCGTTGACACATTGTAAATAACATTGCTGCGTAACTATTGTATATACCCTCTTCTACGTGGAGAAGTTGTATAAGACCAAAAGGTCATAACAGGGACTTTTGTTGTTGTTACTACTGTTATTCTTGTATGTACCCTACATTTCTGTGCTTGGAGAATCCGTAAAGGACTAAATTGTCTTAATAAAGTTTTTTGTTGTTGTTGATAGAGGTATCAAATCAAACATGTAGGCCTTTAGATCTATAAGCCTTGCAAAATTTACTACTAAATTCAACTAAAAAATATTCTTCCAAACAGCATGGTTTTATCCCTATATATATAAAAAAAGTCAGTGTATGTATGTATGTTTGTAGGCTATACACGTCCACAATACGTAACTAATCTGACTGAAATTTTAACAGTATATAGAGTAGAATCTGGAAAAACTTTTAGTGAAAATTTCAGGTCTCTATCCCAAATATTCTTCGAGTTATTTTCAAATTTGCCCTTTCGCTCGCGAGCTGCACCTCTAGCGGTGATGATGGGAGGTAATATCAGCTGACCACAGGTAAAGTTTGGAGCGGGACGTTTCACAAGAGTGACATCCACGCCACCAATTTATAATTGTAACAAATAGTATTTGAATAAAAACATTTAATTGGGTAAAACCTGGGCGTTACCCGGATCATTCAGCTAGTATTAAATAATGATGTGATATATTTTAATTTGTTTCATATTTTAAGGAGAAAATGAAATTTGTTTTTCTAATTTTAAAATAGATTCTAATATAGTGCATGGAGTAGGGTATAACATTTATAATCTAATGAAATATTGGAACAAATTAAAATATTCAAAAAAAGGCAATATCGTAAAAAAAAAAATTATATTGATTTTAAATTTCAAGAAAAAAAACTATTAGAATTTACGTTTTTCTAAAATATACGGAAATGGTTTGTGTCATAGGCTTTTATTGATTTTTTTTTTTACGTGTAGCTTATGTAATTTATGAAGTAGTCTCATAAAAAACATGCAATTATTAATTTTTTGTTTTTGCTGTCTGGTATTTTTAAGTAAAAATTAATTCTAACCATTTTGAATGATACATGTTTTCTGAGCATTTTTTAGAGAATCCACATAATTGTTTAACGCCATGTTTACAAAACATTCGAACAGTGTTGTCAAAGCTTGGAATATTAGTAAGTTTGAAATTTTATCGAAAATGAGAAAACGTGAGTCACACAAAGAGTGCGAAAAGCTTTAAAAATAAATAAAATTATTTTATTCTTCCCAAGTTCAATATAGGAAGAGTAAAAATAATTTTAATTAAACAAAGTGCAATATATAGGAATTTTTAATATTTATTCTTTAGGAAACATATTTTTAAAGTTTATCAAATTAAAGACTATTTTTTAAAAAATAATTGATATAAATATAATAATCGACTTCAAGAACCTGAGTTAATAAATATAATATGTAGGAATTACTACATTATCTTTAATTTAAAAGAATGGGAAGAGAGTACAACAACAATGAAAAATGCCTAGATTATAATCAACTAGTTTTTTTCTTCAATTTTTTTTCTGGAATAAATTGAAATGTGAGAATGTGCGTATAATATTTTTAAATATTTTCGAAATGTTGGCTAAAAATAAATAAATATATGACTTAAATGGTGAATTTTCAATATGAGTATAAATTAAAATGTCACCTTAGTCTGTTGGTGAAGGCCTTAACATTCAAATTAAAATTAAGAAACAGTTGTCATCATAAAAGTAACTTATCAAAAAGGTTATAATTTTTAATTATTCTTATTTTTGGCATTGAATGAATGTGTATAAATATTTCTCTTTATATTTATTATTATTTTTCTTTTAAAGTGCAGATTTTGAATTTGAATGACTTTATGAATAGAAGGTTTACACACTTGTTTGAGTGTTACTTTTGAATGATACTTTCAAACAACTTTAATAAGTTATTTTATTTTATCTAATTATTTATTGCACACGCACACATATAAACAATTAAGTAGAATTACAATTTAAATTAAGAAGTAGAAATCAAAACATTCTTCCTTATGAGGTCAAATAGAATCGTTTTTCGTGATATAACAATGAACAATCTCTCATCATCCTTTTTTTTTTTTAATAAAAATATTATTTTTAGTATAATTTATCATTTTAGGGTAAGAAGGAATATAATAATTTCATTAATAAAGTATAATCTCAAGTTGATATTTTTGAAATTAAATGATTAAATTCCATTCTTTTAAATAAATAAAAATATTTTTCAAAGATATTTTTAGAACCATCTATATTCATATATTAAATATCTATAACACAATGGAATTTAGAGATATTCTGCTCTAAATATTTAATCTGTTCATTCCAAGACATCTATATTATAATTTATATGATATTTTTTCGAAATTAAAATTTTCATAAAAAAATTCACTGACACCTTTTACCTGCATTGTGATAAATTCTTTTGGAAAATCTTGGAACTCTGTTGCATAGCAAGCTCAAAATAACTAAATGTTTTAGATTATATTTCTTTTATATAAAAAATAAAATAAAAGCTAATGTCTGCATTAATATAGATAATTTTTAAACTCTTGACTGTTATCAGGTCGTAATAATATAATAATAGCCTAGATTTTTAGGCTTAGCCTTACTTTGACAAATTGTGTTTATAAACAACACTCAACACGGAGGAGGTAAATTTTATTGTGAATTTTTCATTGTTGGTGTGTTTAAATATTTAGATGTTTTCCTTAAAATTCAAAGATTTTCGAATGCATCTATACTTAAAATGTCTTTTATTTTTAAAAGTTTTCTGCATAAATCACTTGGAGGTCATCTCACCGGACCATTATAAATGGAATGCTGTTTTTATATATATATATAAAAATTTAAAAATAAATTTAGCGAATAAAATTCTTGCAAACCAGTAAACATGAATGAAACTTACGGATGGAATATTTAATAAATGAGTCAAAACATACCTTTAATATTGCATTGATTTATTTAATATTTTCACATGACTTGAAATTTAAAATAGATAAATAACGATGAGAAACACCCATAAATAAATAAATTATTTTTAACATATAACTTCTTAAATAATATGAATATATAAAATAACCACCACACTTGACATTTACCTAGAAAAATATTATTAGCATTGTACCAAATAATACAAATTAGAATTCCAATATTATACAGACGATTATGATTGCCTAACCTATACATTGACTGATACACCTAGTTGATTGGCATCTGTCATAGCTTTATATTACGAATTAATCACCATAAAATTGTGCACTAACCATTAACTTCATTATATTAAGTAAAATTATTAATAGTTATTCAAAAATTAATAAAAAGTTAGCAATAATTATCATATTTATTATAAAAAATATAAACTTTCAAGCAAAATTATGCTCTTCTACTTTCTTATCAAAGCAAAGAATACAGACTATTTGTAAAAATAAACAAAAAAATAACAATATATAATGAATTTTTAGTTAATTTTTAATTAATCTATAAATAATATTACAATCCAATTTTTTTACATTCAAAATTTCATTTGCGATTTTCAAATATGTTTGAATTTTGTAGATGACATTTCTTCTCTTCGTCTTTCTTATCTCCACTCAATCATATTAAGGTATCAAGCTTGCAAAGCTTGAGACTTTTGATGGTGTCTGCTAGGGAAGAGTAGAGCTCATCAATGGATGAGTCAATACAGTCAATAATGTGTTTTGGGGTTGCAAGTTGACACTTAGTACATAGTGGGAAAACCCTGCAACCATTCTGGAAAGTCATTGTTCGTAGATGACCAGACTTAAGTCTGGAAATCATGAGACTGTTGTTCTCTTGGGAGGACAGAACTTGTCCCTCCTGCTCTGTACCAGTCATGTGCAGCATTAGATTTCCATTCCTGCAGGCATAGGTGACATTTCATTTTTAGATTTGACTAAAACATGGGTAGATGTTAGTTAGGACTACTCTGTTCCACATTATAAAGAATTATTCTTCTTCTTAGCTGGAAATGTTTTATACCATGACCATTGTACATGTGAATTTGACATGGGAAAGTTTTTTTTTTTTTTGATTATAAAGTGTAATGCATTATTACAGCCTCTCTTTTAAAATAATATAACATTGTTACAAGATCATAAGGTCTCAACTCCTAAGGTCTCAAATTCACGATTGTTTTAATCGAAGTTAAGGTGACAATTTGATTATAAGATTATAATTCTAAGGTCTCAAGTTTCAAGTCCAAATTTTTTTACCCATTGTTAGGGCAACAACTTGGGTATAACAATAACTTTAAAGTCTCAAGTTTCAATTGTTTTACCCATTGTTAGGGCAACAACTTGGGTATAACAATAACTTTAAAGTTCAAGTTTCAATTGTTTTACCCATTGTTAGGGCAACAACTTGGGTATAACAATAACTTTAAAGTCTCAAGTTTCAATTGTTTTACCCATTGTTAGGGCAACAACTTGGGTATAACAATAACTTTAAAGTCTCAAGTCTCAATTGTTTTACCCATTGTTAGGGCAACAACTTGGGTATAACAATAACTTTAAAGTCTCAAGTCTCAATTGTTTTACCCATTGTTAGGGCAACAACTTGGGTATAACAATAACTTTAAAGTCTCAAGTCTCAATTATTTTACCCATTGTTAGGGCAACAACTTGGGTGTAACAAGTTGATATCCTTGTTCCATGTAATGTTAGAGTCAAGTACAAAAAATTCTATTTATTTTTGAATATCTACATTCCTTTTTATATATTGTTGGTCAATATAGTTTTTCTTAATCAATTCTAACAAAAGCATAACCTCTTTAAATCCAACTGAATCTAAATATGCCACTTTAATTCAACAAGAAGTTCCCTACACTTTTGACTTAAATTAGGTCATTTGACTTCAT
Source organism: Cordylochernes scorpioides (assembly GCA_030710605.1). Lineage (NCBI taxonomy): Eukaryota > Metazoa > Arthropoda > Arachnida > Pseudoscorpiones > Chernetidae > Cordylochernes > Cordylochernes scorpioides. The sequence goes on along the minus strand of CP092883.1, from coordinate 4,106,363 downwards.
ATATCCCAACTCACTTCAACAAATGGATGCTGTGACCAAATGTTTCTCTATAATGTTCACTGAACTTTCATACAGTCGTCATGATGATAATGAAAATAAAAAGATATAAAATATAAGTTCCAAAGCACTTGCAATAAAGAAATTTGAGATTATCTTCAAAAGGAAATAATAAAAACTTCAGTATCTTCACTCAAAAAAAAAAAAAAAACATTTTTTTTTCAAACAACAACAAAAATAACACAACTTCCAAAAGCTGCTCAGAAACAGCCGAATCTGTAGGACCTTTCTTTAGCCTGTACATATGCAATTATGATGGAAAGGAAGTAAAACATGGGTCATCATAAAAACAGGAATATTCCAATTGGATGGTATATTGAGATGGGTACCGTAGAGATAGAACAATGCCTATATTAGAAACATAAGGTAACGTGACCACAAATTCACAAATAAATAAATATAAAAATAAAATAAATGGATTTTGTCTTTTTATCTTTATGTTTTTCTAATCTATAATCCAAATTGTACCTTATCGTAATGCTTACATCATTGTTAAAAATTGTTATTGATCCTTGAGGAATTACATTCTTTGCAAGAAATTGAGGAGATTGTGTGAAAAATGTCGATAAGGCTTAATTTGGATTATAAATACAAGGTAATAAGATCAAATCTAAATAAATAATTAGTGTGTGACGTTTCGGTAACAGCACTGTTACCATCATAAGACAAAAGTACTTCACTTTTGTATGAAGATAACAACGCTGTCACCGAAACGTCACACACTAGCAATTTATTTGGATTTGGTCTTATTACCTTGTGTTTGTAGATGTCATCCTTAGTGTCAGAAATATTGTGGTAATGCTGGTTTATAGTTTTTTTGAAGCAAAATTGCTTCAATTATTGATAAGGCACAATTTGGATTATAGATTATAAACACAGGGAATAAGACCGAATCCAAATAAATAAATAGTGTGTGACGTTTCGGTAACAGCGTTGTTACCATCTTCAGACAAAAGAACTGAATGAGAGAATTTTACCACAGCATGCTTTTAATCTTGATAACAGGAACTATTTAAAAGCATGCTGTGGTAAAATTCTCTCATTTAGTACTTTTGTCTGAAGATGGTAACAACGCTGTTACCGAAATGTCACACACTATTTATTTATTTGGATTTGGTCTTATTACCTATTACCTTGTGTTTACTTCAATTATCTTTCCTGTCCCTCATTCAATATAGCTGGTGGGGCAGAATTTGACATTGAGGTAGAAAAGGGGTGTTGGGATGATTGAACGGCATGTGGATCCTGTTCTTAATTACAAGCACAGCACAGGTCTTTAACAGGGTATTATGGTCTGGAGTGCCATTTCATTTGATAGCAGGACCTTATTTCTGGCACCCTGACAGCACAACAGTACGTAGATGACATTTATTGCTGTTCCTCTCATATCGCCTCAGGCTTAATTTTCAATAAGATAATGCCTGGCCACATATGGCACATGGTACTATGGATTGTCTTCAATCTTGCCAAACTCTTCCATGGCCAGAAAGGTCGCTTAATCTCTCACCCATAGAGCACATCTAGGATGTGATGGGAAGGCGATTGCAACCATCCCGGAATGTTGACTATTTATCCTGACAATTGGAGCCAATTTAGCAAGAAATCCTGCAGCACACCATCCGGAATCTTCATCAGGCCATGACACGGCAGCCTGTATCCAGGCCTGTGGGGGTCCAATGACATTTTAACTGTTTCAATTTGTGACGATCAAACTCTGGAATAAGACAATTTATTGTGTGTGTGTGTTCTGAAATTTCAATCACTTTTTTCTCTATAAATGTTCTTCACTTCACCAATTTTTGTCCCAATAGGATAATTTCTTGGGGCATCAATTATTTTGTTATAGAGTGTATATATAGTACAGCCATTTATGATAAGCAGTTCTGACATCACACACATATAGAATGTGGTTTCACCCAGTTCTGTACAATTCACCTCTTCCTATCTTCTAACTCCAGACCATATTCTATTAGATTATCAAACACCAATTCTACCTCTCCCTTCAATCCCTCCACTATAGTGTCAATAGACACAATGTCTGCCATCATGGAACACCACCCTGTTCTGTACAATTTACCTCTTCCTATCTTCTAACTCCAGACCATATTCTATTATAGATTATCAAACACCAATTCTCCCTTCAATCCCTCCAGTATAGTGTCAATAGACACAATGTCTGCCATCATGGAACACCACCCTGTTCTGTACAATTCACCTCTTCCTATCTTCTAACTCCAGACCATATTCTATTAGATTATCAAACACCAATTCTACCTCTCCCTTCAATCCCTCCACTTTAGTGTCAATAGACACAATGTCTGCCATCATGGAACACCACCCTGTTCTGTACAATTTACCTCTTCCTATCTTCTAACTCCAGACCATATTCTATTAGATTATCAAACACCAATTCTACCTCTCCCTTCAATCCCTCCAGTATAGTGTCAATAGACACAATGTCTGCCATCATGGAACACCACCCTGTTCTGTACAATTTACCTCTTCCTATCTTCTAACTCCAGACCATATTCTATTAGATTATCAAACACCAATTCTACCTCTCCCTTCAATCCCTCCAGTATAGTGTCAATAGACACAATGTCTGCCATCATGGAACACCACCCTGTTCTGTACAATTCACCTCTTCCTATCTTCTAACTCCAGACCATATTCTATTAGATTATCAAACACACCAATTCTCCCTTCAATCACTCCAGTATAATGTCAATAGATAATCTTCAGACAATCATCGTAGTACATGTTCTGAAAACTTCTATTACCTCCATTTAGAAGGCAGCAATACTCTCCCTTAACAAATCTTATAAAGCAACTTGTTCAAACATTAGGTAACAAGGCCACATATCCAAATTAATGAAATGACATTTTTGTAACCACACTTCTCTATAAAATGACCATTAACAAAGAATATTGTGATGAATTGTTGATCATCATCTTAACAGACTTTTATTTCTCCCTTGAGGTTAATTGTAGCACATTTCTTTTGAATGAAAAAGGCTTCTTCACAAATTGTCTTTTAAAGAAGCCTTTTTCATACCAAAGAAATGTGTTACAATTAACAGAATGGAAGAAAGAGGAAATATCAATGATATTTATAGATATGCTCTCCCTTGAGGTGTTGAATTAAAGAATTTGTTTACGGAAATTTCAATTAATTTGTTGTAGAATGGTATCAACAAAATTAGAACAAAGGGGGAAAGTGAACAAGATCTGGTTTTTAAATTGAGAAAAAGGCTTCTTCTGATTGTGCACCGGAACATTTTGATGGCTTGTGCCATCTACTTGACATTAAATACCTGTTACTTGATTTTCAGGAGCCTCTAGGATCTGCTTTGTAGAATCTCCTACAGGCTTAGTTGGTACTAGACAAATTACCCAGCAGCATCACCCAGTTATGCAGAACAAATGAAATATGCAAATTGTTATCAAATACATTTGCATATTCTGGTAGTGAAACCCTCCAAGCCCCATCTCCCTATCATATCAAAGTTTCAACTGAATATCTCAGATATTGTAGAAAATTATTTGGAACAAAGTGAAACTCTGAAAATTGGCCTGTTATCCTACCGATTTGCATATTCCCGGGTTTACAACATGACACGGACTCCTTCCAGACCTATCTCATTGCCATGCTGCGAAAACACCCCCACAAACTTTTTTTTTAATGTACATAGATTATAAATGTTTGCAAACATATCAACAGTCCAGAATTTCCAACATTGCAGCATATCTTGCCCTCTAATTTCTCTGCTGCTATGTAAATATTCAACAATGTAAATATATATATATATCCTGGTTTTATTTCCTTCAGGTGCTTGCGTGGGTCCCACCACATTTGTGTTTGTGTACAGCCTCCGAGGAACATGGTTGCCCAGACCACGACCATAGAGACGGTCACCGTAGTGCGGCCTTTAAAGGTGGGTGGTACCCCTAATATAACCCCTAACACACTGGCGGCCCACACCATGGATTCAACCCAGGCCTAGGGATCTTTCAGTCTATGACAAGTTGGCACTTTCCGCAATTAGCTATTAACCCTTAGTTACTGGCGCCTATTCTCCTTACACAATTACTGGCGTTCGGCCTCTCAGGCCGTCTTTTAAAATCAATAATAAACCATGTTATTTATAAAATAAAAAGAAATTAAACGTATACACATAATTTACAAAGAATAAATATTTTGTTTTTTTCGAATAAACAGAGCTCTAAACAAAATTAAATGAAAAAATATACAATAAACTCTTTCTATCTAAATATTCTATATATATTCTAAAAAATTCTATCTAAAATATTTTATTCAAGATTAGGTGCACAATTCAAGCATATTTCAATAGAATGATCTTTGCAGATTGGTTCTTTGCATTTTTTGAATTGCATTTGAGTTCGACGATCTTTTTTACATAGGTAGCATCTTTTGCGTTTTTTGGACCAAGGACTGCCGCTTGTGGATTCCTAGATAACACATATTATTGATATTTCGTTTGAATATCAAATAAATATTTGCCTACCTCAAGTGATGAAGTTCCAGCATGCTTCTGAATTAATACTTGCAGATCTCTTGACAAATTTTTGGCTTGATTTCTCATATTCAAGGCATCTCTCATTAGTTGTAGAGCAAGCTGATTTATAAAATCTTTTCGAGCCATTCCACCGTCTTGCTTGACAGCCTTATAAATTACTGCTGAATTTATTGCAACCACATCCAAAAAGTTGAAAAATAAACACAGGGGCCATCTTTTGGTTCTTCTTCCAACTGAATACATGTCTGATCAACTACATCTACACCACCTTTGGTCATATTATAAAATGTGATTATCTCGGGCTTTTATTGTTCAGCAGTTTCTTGATCAATTGTTGTGGTCGAATGCATTGTGGAGAGTAATATAACAGATTTTCCAATTTTAGGGACATAGGATACCAAATTTTTGTTTTTTGAAAAACCAAAAGTGGAACCGAACTTCTATTATATTATACAAAATTACAATCACAAAACACAATTTAGAATGCATATAATTGAAGCAAGAGTAATAAAAAAACGAATGCTCAACTTATTTGTTAGGTTTGAACGTCTATAAAACCAAAAGTGAAACGGCCAATAATAGTGGCGCTAAAATTTCCAGTGACGTAATTACTGGCGCTCGGCTTTAAAGGCCGTTTGATTTAATAACTCGGGATATACAAAATAGATTTCTCTTAAAATGAAAAGTTCTTCAAATAAATGCATTTTATTAAGATACCTAAAATTTTGATGAAAAATATTGCCTTTTGAAAATTTCGCAAACATTTTTAATTTTCACACGGCCTTTCAAGCCGAACGCCAGTAATTACGGGTTAAGTAATAGATTCGAAGCGTACGAGGATGCGTATCTTATAATTATAAGATACGCATCCTCGTACGCTTCGAATCTATTACTTACATTCTTTAGAGGATTTCAACCTTCTTTGCAATTAGCTATTGAACAAAATTTTAAAAATTCAAGCAATTCTTTTTTTTTTTTTACATTTTCATTTTTTTACAAAGCATTGTCATCTTTATCTTTAGCACCATGTATAGGTGAAAATTGTGAACCGAAAATTTAAACACTACTCAAAAAAATTTATATGATAATTATAAGTGAACTAGACGAATGGCCCGGGCAACGCCCGGGGTTTACCCGAGTGCGAATATATTTTAAAAACGTTGACTTGGGTGAAGAGTGTTTTTTGTTGCATCATGCTGTGACTCACACGATGACCCAAGGTCAACAGGGGTGGCGCAGCAAGCTTTAGCCTATCATCGTCTGGCGGCGCTGCTTGCGAGTTATATCTATAATTCTGCAAATAACTCTAAGGATATTCAAGATATTCAAGAAATTATTTTTCGAAAACCTTTCCGGGGATATACCTAATAATATCCCAGAATTTCATGGCGATTGGATGTATGGTTTTTGAATAACAGGGTTGTCTAGAGGGGGGCAGGGAGGACACGTGTTCCCTGTCAGCCAATGAGCGCGCAATCTATCCGTGAGCTTCAGACAAACAGACAAACAGACAACCAGACAAACAGACAGAATAAGGCAAATATATAAGTAGATTACAATTTCTACAGATCTTATACTGTACACAATGATATAATTTAAAAGGTGAGGGCATAACTCATCAGGTGTGAACCCTCCCAATGGTTTAGCTCATCTAATCTACCCTACCATTATATAGAGATATAGTAGGTTCTGATTTATCTTATATATTCTGCAGGTGTATTAAGGAATAACACAGAATGGTTGCTAGGTTTTCCCACTATGTACTAAGTGCAATTCTCAGCCTGCAACCCCCAAGACATATTATTGACTGTATTGACTCTTCCATTGATGAGCTCTACTCTTCACCGGCAGACACCATCAACAAGCTTTACAAGCTTGATACCTTAGTGTGATTGAGTGGAGATAAGAAAGAAGAAGAAGAAGAGGAATACACAGGAGGTAAGAGGGGTGTTTTAAACTTGCATTAAATCATTATTTAGCTCTCCTTATTTCTGTAATCATTTTTGCTCTACACTCATGAACCAAACTTAAGGAAGTTGAACCTTTCAGCATGTGTATATCGGGATTCAGACAATAACTCTGAAAGATATTACAATGACCTTTATTGAAGATAACTATGCAAAACACCAAAAAATTGTTGGTAAATGGTGAAAATTAATTTCATAACAATACCCATCAATTTTGATTGAAAATATTTTCATATTAAGAAATAAAAATTATTGATTTAGAAACACAAGGTAATAACTCCAAAAATAAGACCCTGTTACTGAAAGGTCTTACTATTTATTTATTTGAATTTGGTCATATTACCTTATGTTCATATAAAAGAAAATGAATCACAATTTTTTTTTTTTTGCAACGTGCAACCAAGAGAAAGAAAAAAGAAAGAAATTCTGAAAATAATAATTGCAGCATTTTTTTAATGGTAACATTATTAGTAGAGAGGTAATCAGAAAATGAATAAACTGAGAAAATTGCATGGAATGTCAGATGTAGGTGTTTTTATTCAAAACCATGATATCTTAAAACAGCTTTAAGTCTCATTATGACGATAAAAAGCTGGCTAGAACACAGCTTCTTATCAAGTGAGATAAAAATAACTCCTAAGACAGGTTTCTATTGTGGGATAAAATGTACAATTTGGATTATATATTAGATATTTTAGAAGGTAGCAAGAGACTACAAATAAATAATACAAATTGTACCTTATCAATATTTTAAACCAAGTTCATAAATACATGTCTATAGATAGATAAAAGATAATTTAGTCTCTATTGACAAGACAAACCTATAAGAGAAATTTATTTTCCTCGGCTTTACCCAGACCAATCTTATTATGAGCTTGATTGTCTTAATTAACTTTTCCCGTGTATATCAATTTCATTATTACCTTTATAAATGGGATTAGATTTTACTCTTTTTTATTCTTTTCATTTTGCAGAGAGATTCTGTTTTGGTGTGACAAGGCAAACCACTAATGGATATTTCTGACAGTCTGTCATGAAGAATGATACTGTGTATCTACTCTAATACTGCAGCCATGGTTATTTGGACGAAGCTTCCTCAAGGCAGTCAATAAGAGCCGGCAGTTATCATACCCACGTAACCCCCTCACACTTAGGTTGACCCAGAAACCGATGACAATGGAACCGAGAGATAAAAGGAGCCGTCTTGGCAGACTGCCCACTCCCCTCACTGTCGCCTTAGTCGTACACCGTCTCCTCCATTTACTTTAAACACTTTGTTTTTTCTTTCTTTCAGTAGTTGATGTACAAGGTTGACATGCTACTCCACTCTTTTAATTGTTCTCAACTTGAGCGGGAAACATTCTACTAAATTGGGGGAAGACACAATTACATATATATATATATTTTTTTTGCTTATCCCTTATCCCTATTGTGCCTGGATCATGGTGCCATGATCAACGAAAGCTGCACCCCTACACCCTATTCCATGAGATCACTCATTGAATTTGTGTAATCTTTACACAAGGGGATAAGAAACAACACGTGGTACAGGCTATGATAATCATGGTGGGTAGTTAGCGACTGTTTTTACTGTAAGCGCACCACATGACAATACATATTGATGAGACAGGGATGTACTACTCAGAAGGTTTATTTGGTGCAGTATCCAGTCCAGGATGGTCATGATGTTCGGGGTCTCGCTGGGCCGGTTGTAGGAGGGGTTGGAGCTGTAGCTGGACATATCTAATCTCCGGGTTAAAAATCCAAAACTAGACGAAGGGTAAAAACGATAACTGGCACGTATACTGGCACCGCAAAACGGTGGTCAATGGTCAAATACAATTTATACCCGTTATCTCTTTGGTGCCATTTCTCTGATTCAATAATTAATTAAAATAAGCAAAAATTAAATCATTTTTACTGTTCCCGTGTACCATTGGTCGGCTACTTGTTGACACACAACAATATTCTACCAAGTTCATATACATGCTAAAGATTTGGATTATAAATTAGAAATCTCAGGTAACAAGACCATATTCAAATATATATATATATGAACTACTCGATGAGGAAAGAGTTTCTTTAATATACAATATTAGATCACAAGCTTTCGGGCATAATCACCCTTCTATGAATGTTCCTCCAATATTATGTTAATTTCTCTGGCACAATTTTACATATCTGTCTTATTTTCTTACTTTTTGTATATATATATATATAGCTGATTGCCACTAATAATTTTGTCTCGTTTTACACCAGTAGAAGGGTGATTATGCCCGAAAGCTTGTGATCTAATATTATATATTAAAGAAACTCTTTCCTCATCGAGTAGTTTGTTATTAAAGTTTAGTGAAGGAATTATTGATTCAATATATATATATTTTTCGAATTAGCATCCCTAGTACATGATGTAGTAGAGGCCATAGTAATCATGGTGGGTAGAAGCTGGCATCTGATTTTACTGTAAGTGTATCACATGTCTACATATATAGGAAGGAAGCAGTTTGACTTGTGCACTTACAAATTTTACCAAGAGCCCCTTTGGTTGGTTACTTCTACTAATCGGTGAAGTTGAACTTTTGCAACAATATTTGGGGTACAGTTAGAGCAATTTTTTTTTTTTTTTTATTCAGGAAAAAAATGCCTAATGTGGGAATTGATCCTGGTTCATGGCTATTAAAAATTGACAATTAATATTCGTTTCTTCATTTAATAGGTACCGCTCAACAAGAGCAACCTAGTTCATGATAATTGAAACAATGAATAATATATGAAGGTTATTCACATATTAAACAAAATGTTAACGCGGGATTCAATCCCGGTTCATGACTGTCGGGAATCGAAGGTGTTACCTACTTGTCCATCGACTTATTTAGACAATTAATATTATTCATCCACAGATCTCACATTCAAATAAATAAATTATATAAATGGTATTTTGATAATAGTCTTTTTATGATCTTCAGACAAGAGTACTCCACGTCAGCAGATTTTTGTCTGAAAATTTATTCTTCTAAAAAGCCACATTTCAATTGCTCCTTTTGAAAAAAAAAAAAATATTTAGGGTTGCCTTAGTTGAATGTCCATGTTCCAGCTCTGTAAAAGCCAAACTGGCCACATGTGGCACTTCTTGTATACCTTCAGACTTCTTCTATCTAAGACCCAAACAAATGTCACAGGGTAACAAGACATAACAAATTAGGACTCTGGTCTATCATAGTTGATGTCTTTGCCTTGGTGCCATCTTCAGACAAACATACAAAAATGTGAAAAAATAGTACAAATGCAATATTGTACTGGGATAAGGTGCATAAATTATATAAAACGCATCTCCTTATCGTGCAACTGAAAGTTGCTGATGGCTATTCATTCCGAAAGATGGCACAAGCCATCAGCAAATTTCAGTTGCACAATAAGGAGATGCTTTTCTCTTTTTCAAACTTTATTCCTCCTAGAATTGTATTAATATCTCCGTCCGTTTTAGCTTTATTTTTGTTTTAAATTTTATTATTACCATAATTTTATATTTTTACAAAATTAGTTATACAAAGCAGCAATATTAATTTTGATTCATTTTATCATTACGCCATCTATATCATATATGCTAATTATCTCATAGATCGATTCTTTTATATAGTTCTGTCTACTCACATTTCATTGTACCTGTTGAAGGGCTTGACAGCCCGAAAGCTTGTCACGAATCCGTTCATTAAAGAAACGTTTTTCTCCTTATTTTATCATATATTATAATCAATTCAGGAGAAATTTCTTATAAGTCTTTTCAAAACAGAAATGTGTTAAGATTATTTGAAGATGGGTAAAACAATGCTGTTACCTATGTCACATATAAGTTTAGTTATTGGGGGGATTGGTTGACGAATGGTCTAAACCGTTGGTTTTTGACTGCTACAACCCAGGATCAAATCCTGCATTGGGCACTTTTTCTAATTAAAAAATATTTATATCCAATGGTGCCCCTGATTCTTGTAAAAATCCAACCCCACCAGTGAGTGCAAGTAATCAAATAGGGCTCTAGCACACTTTTAAGTGAAAAAGTCGAACTGCTTTTCGCATGTGTAGACATGTGGGTGCACTTACAGTAAAAGCAGTCGCTAACTTCTTACCCACCATGATTATCATGGCCTGTATCACATGTACTAGGTATACAAGAAAATAAGACCTAATCCAAATAAATTAATAGTGTGTGACATTTAAGTAACAGTATTGTTACCGAAATGTCACACACTATTGCATTTATTCTTTGTCTGATGATGGTAACAATGCTGTTACCGAAACGTCACACAATATTAATTTATTTGGATTAGGTCTTATTTTCTTGTAGCTCTAATCCAAATTGTGACTTTTATCTGAAGATGGTAACAACGCTGTTACCAAAATGTCACACACTATTTATTTATTTGGATTTGGTCTTATTACCTTGTGTGCTTTATCGTGTACTAGGGATAATAAAATAAGAAATTATTTTATTAATTAGGATTTGACAAGGCACAAATTGGATTATAGTTTTGGTCTTATTACTTTGTGTTTTTAATTAGGATTTGTTGTTCCTTTGTGATCTCTAATCCACCTTGTAAAATGCGATTTTAATTGAGACAAAGAGAGGCCATTTTTATCTTCCGGTAAACACCTGTTTGTGACGCTCCTTTCTTCCTTGCCTTGTGGTTTATCCTCCCTGGAGTAATACAATGGAGGGACTTATCTCCAGTCTCTCTACTTATCCTGAGATAAGTTTGGAGGAGGTTTTATATCCCCTTATCCTGGCCTGAATAGCCAGCTTGTTGGCTCAGTCTTTCTGGGAACACAAAACTTCCTTTTATATCCCCCTAAGTTAACACATCTATATATACAGTAAAACCCCTCTATAGTGAACCCCAATGGGACAGAGCTTTTGGTTCACTATAGCCACGGTTTGGCTATTTTTTTTTTTTACTTTTCAAAATTTTTAGACCGTATAATTAAAGGACGGCCATACACACAGGAAGAGGTTGCCTCTTAATAGTAGTAGTCACTTTGTTTTAATTCCCTTAATTGACCAATTTCCTTATATTAATACTGAATAATAATAGAAATCATTAGATGATAGGTTCTTCTTATCATTAACATACATGTACCCCTATGTCTAATTTAAAAATCAAGACAAATCCTAGGCAAAGTTTTATTAATCCTTAACTGGACGGGTAGATTTTTCTTACGTAACTGGACGGGTTGGGTAGATTCAACCCACCTATGTAACTTTATGAAATAAGCGCTGAATAATGATTGAAATCAATATTTTAAAAATATTTAATTAATATATGGTTAAAATAGATGAAAAATAAGGAGAAAAACGTTTCTTTAATGGATTCGTGACAAGCTTTCGGGCTGTCATGAATCCATTAAAGAAACGTTTTTCTCCTTATTTTTCATCTATTTTAACCAATTCAGGAGAAATTTCTTATGTCTTTTCTAATATACTAGACGAATGGCCCGGGCAACGCCCGGGTTTTACCCGAGTGCGAATATATTTTAAAAACGTTGTCTTGGGTGGTCGCTATAGACAGGGTGGTCTGTATAGACAGAGGTGTATGTATCACACAGCTGATAACAGGGCTGTCTAGAGTGGCCGCTATAGACAGGGTGGTCTGTATAGACAGGTGTATGTATCACACTGCTGATAACAGGGTTGTCTAGAGTGGCCGCTATAGACAGGGTGGTCTGTATAGACAGGTGAATGTAACACACTGATGATAACAGGGTTGCCTAAGGTGACCGCTATAGACAGGGTGGACTGTATAGACAGGTGGATGTATCACACAGCTGATAACAGGGTTGTCTAGAGTGGCCGCTATAGACAGGTGTACGTATCACACAGCTGATAACAGGGTTATCTAGATTGGCCGCTATATACAGGGTGGTCTGTAAAGTCAGGTGGATGTATCACACAGCTGATAACAGGGTTGTCTAGAGTGGTCGCTATAGGCAGGGTGGTCAGTGGTCGCTATAGACAGGGTGGTCTGTATAGACAGGTGGATGTAACACTCTGCTGATAACAGGGTTGTCTAGAATGGCCGCTATAGACAGGTGTATGTATCACACAGCTGATAACAGGGTTGTCTAGAGGGGGGCAGGGAGGACACGTGTTCGCCGGCAGCCAATGGGCGCGCATTCTATCCGTGAGCTTCAGACAGAATAAGGCAATTATATATATAGATAGTTAATATACAGATTTTGACTTTTAAAAATTCTGAATATAATCTATTTACAGTTTTCACAAATTATAAAGAAATATTATTGCAAATGCTTTGTTGACATACAGAGCAAAGGGTTTTTATTTTTTACTGCGCTTTTTGATGGGCATTTGTAGCACCTTTTTAGAGTATCAGATTGTTGTGGCATCGTAGATTCACTTGGTTTACTTGAACCATCATTTTTCTTGAATTGTTATCTGTAATTGCAGTGGGAGAGAATTGAGATTACGTGTGGCCAGGTGTTCATCAGTCAATGCTCTCCCAAGATCAACAATAAAATGACTCCTTTCTTTTTTACCTTTTTTATCAATCTGATTACCGATTTTCTTCTTTCTTTTTTTTTTTTGAACATAGGAGACTAAAGTGGTTGTTCCAGAGAAACTAAAAATAGAGGTTACTGATTCTCTATTAGGGTGCGGTTGAAATTGTGGTGAATCTAAGGTTTGTTCTTTCTCATCGTTCCTAAATATGTAAGGCCATGTTCTTTCAACTTATCAACTAATTCTACTGAAGTGAATCAATTGTCTGCTGGAATATTTCTTCCAAAGTGTGGTCGACTAATCTCTAAAACATATATATTTTGGGTTGGCAGGGATAGTTCTCTCTGTTGACTTGATTGATTATTCTACTTATCCAAAGAAAGAAGTGTTATTTTATAAAAGGAAGCTAAAAATAGCGGAAGATAGAGACTCAAGTATGAGCCACGAGCTAACACTGACACAAAAAATTCTCACGCTTCTGGACGGGCTGAGCGGAATCCGCCCACACATGCAAATTTAACCCCCCTCCCAAAACTAAAATTTATAAACGATGAATGGAAAATATTTGTATCACTGTAAAATTAGAATACATGAAAGCTGGTAGCTCTAGGTAAACAAAAAAAATATTTTTTTCCTATTTTAAATTTATGCATGGGCAGAATATACCCAACCCGTCCAGTTAAGGGTTAAATATATATTCAAAGAAATAAAATTATTTTAAAACATCATTATCACATTATATAATACAATGTTTACTTCAAAAAATGGCTCTAATACCTTGTTGCTGTTGCTTCAAAGCATTCATCAAGCATTGCACCATTCAAATAAAGTTAGCGTTTTTCTTCCATTTCATGTTTCCACATATTCTTTTAGGCCTAGATTTCGTTTTTTTTTTTTTTAAACCTGTCATGCAAAACATTGCAGTCTTCAAAATCCTCATAGTTAATGGCATAAAAATACTTTTTTTTTCATCACGGGACCGTTTATTTGGACTTTTTTTTTTTTTTTAGCCCTAAAACGTGCGATCGCGGAAAAAGTTTAGGTTGATTCCTCTTTGTAACAATTTTTAATGGCTTTATATTTTATTTTTTTTTATAATAGAAAAGTTATATTCACTTATTTTAATATGTTCTTAACATTTTGCCTGTGTTGCTTCACTTTGAAAAGTTCTGAAAATGGCCTTTTTTGTTTTTAAAATGCCTTTTTTTCCTTTATTTTGGAAGCCATTTGCATTTTTATATTTCAAATTTAATGGATGCAAAGATATTCTATTTAATAAAAAGTATAATGTGTAAAAATTTATACAACATACAGCAAAAATAGAGTGCAAAAATTAAAACAAACAATACCGCTAAATTTATTGTTTTGAAATCGCGATCCGCGAGCTGAAACATGCTCAACATTTTGTTGTTTTAATTTTTTTTTTAAATTACAATTCTAAGTTCGTTATAAGCATAGTATTTTAAATAGATTTTATTATTTTGGGACCGAAAATAAGTTCATTATAGGGGTAGTTCGTTATTCTAAAAATCGCAAAGTTCGTTATAACGATGGTATTTTCAATGGAATGGAATTGGGAATCAGCGTGGGTTCGTTATAAGGGAAGGTTCGTTATATCCAGGGTTCGTATTAGCGGGGTTTTACTGTATATATTTTTTGCTTATCCCTAGTACATGTGGTACAGGCCATGATAATCATGGTGGGTAGAAGAAGGCGACTGCTTTTACTGTAAGTACACCACATGTCTATACATGTGAAAAGCAGTTTAACTTTGCACTTACAAATGTGCCAGAGCCCCGTTTGGTTACTTGCACTCGCAGGTGGGGTTGGACTTTTGCAAGAATCGGGGGCCATTGGAGCATTTTTTATTTTTTTTACATCTATATATAAAATACAGTAGAACAACTTCCATGAGAGAACACTCCCACTAGAGAATACCTCTCTACAGAGAACAGTTTTTTTTTCTTTTTCATTGCCAAATTGACCATTTTTACTATTTAGATACTCTCTGGTAAGGACACCTTTCCTTAAAGGACACATTTATTCTGTAAAGTGTGTCCACTCATAGACAAACTTAAGGAAGTTTCAGCATGTATATCGGGATTCAGACAATAACTCTGAAAGATATTACAGTGACCTTTATTGAAGACACACCAGATAACCAAATGTGAAAAAAATTGCCTCTGTCTCCTTAAAAAATATATACTACTGGCTTTCCACTTCCTTAAGTTTTGTCTCCATGAGTGTCTATAGACTGATTGTTAAGTGAAAAAAAAAATTGATTGAAGTAGGTATTGGATTATAGTCATTTTAAATCACTTCATTGCAACATTGACTATTAGCTGATCATTTTTCTAGGACATTTTCTTGTCACAATAAATGGAGCTGTTGAAGTAATTATATCTGGTTTTAAATTAAATAGGCTGATTTAAAGAAAATAATGTTTAATTGTATGTTGAATTAAATATATGGTAATAAGAGCATTGGGCGCCTCTCCCATCAAAATAATTGTCAAAGCTAGACGCCATCTATTGACCGTCGCCACAAGCTAGTGGCCTCGGGTTGGTGACAAAACCACAACACCAGCTTCAGCAAACTGCAAATATATGGTAATTTGATAGGGAAATGGTTTGGGATTAAAAAAATTGGTTGAAATGAAATAAGTGTTGAATTAAGGAGGTTATACACTCTCAAACCTTGCCATGACAAGATCACTTGGGACAAGGAGTTTATAAAACAACACTTGAAGTTACACCGCATGAGTTTCTTTTCAATGAAAAATCAAAATTTATTTCAAGGTGAAATATTGACTATTTCTAACCTTTTTGGATGAGGTATGAAAGGGTGAATTAGGAAGAGTAATGATGAACGGAAAAATAAAAGTGTCCAGGGAAGGGAATCGAACCCACAATGTTCCGCTTACCAGGCAGATGCCATGTCCACTAGGCTACCCTGGACGTATTTTTCCGTTCATAAATAATACATAAAGTAACTTATAATACAATATAATACACTGAGGCTTGTGATTGTAAAACAACACTTAAAGTTACACCGCATGAGTTTCTTTTCAATGAAAAATCAAAATTTATTTCAAGGTGAAATATTGACAATTTCTAACACTTTATGTTTCTATAAACAGTTTAGTTAATTGGGACTTAAAACTTGGGATCTTTGAATTATTGTCACCGTAAAATCACTCTAAAAGACAACACCTAGTTGTAAAGCCAAAATTTGTCCTTTAGAGAAAGGTGTCCTCTTACCAGAGAGCAGCTAATTGGTAAAAATGGTAATTATGCCAATTTAAAACTGTCCTGAGTGTAGGGTTGAATATGTTGGTAACATGGGAATGGCAGAGGAAGGAAGATGAGAAGTATCTGAAATGTGGTGATATATGGAGGAGAATGGAGAATATAAGATGATGTTGACAGGAATGACAAAGTCTTAATAAAATTGGGAGAGGAACATGGAAAGTTATTAGAAAAAGACTGTCCTTTGTAGAGAAGTGTCTTCTAGCGGGAGTATCATCTCTTGGGGGTTCTATAGTACTACATACGTTAATTTCTTCCCCCCCCCCCCTCTTATAAATCTAAAAAAATAATAATAATAAACGAGTCCAGTTAGTCTAGTTAGTCTGCGCGGACTGGTAGTTGGGCCATAGGCTGAAGAATTGGACGGGACATATATTCAGACTGAATGGAATTGGTCAAAAAAGTTTTCTGGAAGGTAAAATGAAGGGAAAGAGAATGGTTGGGTAGAATTGGACTGATGGACTAGAATGGGAAGCAATAAAGAGAAGCCACTGGAAACCATTGAAACTGAAGACGACAGAATCGCCCTCTAGCCGTGGAGAGCAACAGCTCCCCACTTGGCAGATGTCCAGGCCGGCTGCTTGACTGGCCTTCCACACAAGGCCACCACCGTACACTCTGTCTGTTTGTCTGTCTCCTTCAACTTGATTTTGCTTTCGTTGTCTATTTATTGAGTTTAATCGTCTATCACTTTTTTTTTCTTAACCTCCTATATCAGTTCGCTATTTCGGTTAGATAATTCATCTGGAAAAACACACGGGGGAAGTGTCTTACTGCAAGATTTCGCGAAAGAAACGATGTCTAGTTCAGACCACATTTATATCATGTCTTATCCACCCTTATACCAAGTCTTTTGAAGACCTCAGGAGGAATGCAAAGAACTTAACTGGAACATCAAGTAATATATGGACATCTGTAAAATAGCTTAAGATTAAGTTGTGCTTTATCAGCTTAAGACAGCATTTAGAGTGAGCAAATTCTGACATTTGAGCAACAGTCCTAAATGGAGTACTCTGGGATAATGACGGCCTCAGGTTGGATGATCATAAATTCTATCTGAGTTTAAGGCTATGTTAGGTGTATATAAGCAACTCGTAGTTTAAAAAGAGAATTTTATGGTTGGGAGTTTATTAAAAAAAAGAATCTACTTACATTAACCGTCTTTAAATTTCTTTATTTCCCGATTTTTCGGCGAATCACAGTCGCGTCATCCTCAGTAGGAATGTAACAGGGCGTCGTCGAAAAAAAAAACGCTCATGATATCTTTATTTCCCGACATTTCGTCCCTACAACTGCAAACTATCGAATGTGAAAAATTCAATTTTGAAGGAGAGAGAAATGAAGAGACCATGTGGCCTACCCTCAGTAGAGGAAGGCATTGATATCATATCATTAGCTATTAAAGATATCATGAGCGTTTTTTTTTTTTTTTATGTAGCCACATCTTCTTTGTTAAATCTAACTCAAAGGTATCCTTGAAACTTATCCCACATTTATTTCTTTAAAAAGAGGGGGGGGGGGGGACTTCCTTGACCATGCAACCGAACGTTACTGATGGCTTGCATCCGAAGAAGTATTAATAGATCGTTGATGTGCCCCCGAGGAATCAAGAAAAAACAACCGGCAATACAGGCTGTTGGATTCTGTCAGCGTGGTGTGTAGGCTGTACTTTTAATGACCAGGACAACACCTAGTTACAGAGCCAGTGTACTTTAGGAAGAGAGGTATTTTCTTACTGGAGAGTTGCTAATTAGTAATAAAGCTAATTTTGGAGATGAAAATGTCCTTTGTAGAGAAGTGTCCTCTAGCGGGAGTGTCATCTCTTGGGGGTTCTATAGTACTACATAAGTTAATTTCTTTTTTTTTTTCTCTCTCTTATAAATCTAAAAAAAAAAAAAAAACGAGTCCAGTTAAATATTTCCGCGCGGACTGGTATTGGGCTATAGGTTGAAGAATCCCTCAACTAGGAAGGACTGGGTGGTTTCAATGCGATCTCTCGATTTCCCTTCCCACCACCCAAAGTCCTACGACAAATATTGGACTGCACATTGTCAAGAAGAGGGTCGCTCCGTCATACCTCGTCTTTTCTATCTCACAGAACAAATCAAAGCATTTGTGTGGATGGCGTAAATGGATACCGCTTCTATTTGGAACACTGTTCATACCAACACACTACGATACTCTAAAGGTGGTTGGTGTCATCGATTGGAAGAGAGGGTATGTTGTCCAAAATTGTTGTTTTTTAAGACTTCTGGTCTGGTTCAAATCACATAAATAGGTACCGCTCAGCAAGAGCAACCTAGTTCATGATAATTGAAACAGTGAATAATATTTTTTTGAAAATAGAGCAATCCATAGATAAATCTTTAATTAAAAAGGCATATATTGGATCAAAAAAATATTTATTTTACCAATATTTCAGCTGGCTGAACGCCAACCTTCATGACACACTTTAAAATGTTATAACACCTTGATAAAGGTTGGCGTTCAGCCAGCTGAAATATTGGTAAAATAAATATTTTTTTGATCCAATATATGCCTTTTTAATTAAAGTGAATAATATGTGAAGGTTATTCACATATTAAACAAAACTTTAACGCGGGATTCAATCCCGGTTCATGACTGTCGGGAATCGAGCGTGTTACCCTCTCATCCACCGACTTATATCGGGAATCGAGCGTGTTACCCTCTCATCCACCGATTTTTTAGCGCGTTAATGGCGTAGACTTTTTTAAAGCAATAAGAAAACGATATTTAAAATATTACTCTTTCTAAAAAAAAAAAAAAAAAGACTCGCAATAAGCTTCTCTCGCTCTCTCTCTCTCTTTTTTTTAAAGATAATTTGTTGGTTGGAAGTGTGTTTGGAAAAATAAATAGCCACATTAGCTTTTACTTAATTCTCGACATTTCTCACTGTCGCTCTCCTCTTCCCCCGTCACGTCGGGAATTTAATGAATAATTAGTTGATGTAGCTATATATTTTTCCCAAGCTTCTCTTTACTAGACGGGCAGTTGGCGTTTCTTGCGCTCCAGGGGCCTGGGTTATCCTTATTTCTCTCTTTACTCTATCGTCAACTGGGGCGAACTTTCGAGCCACGAGCTTATTAACAACGGGTCACTACCAATCATCCAATATGTGACTCGTGAGATGGTATTTGCATATCTCCCTCCAACTCGTAGAGTTTCGATTTTATAGTACGCTGAATTCTCTATAACTGAATTATGATATTAAAGAGTTCCTTCATTTTTTAACAAGGGACATCTATATATTACAAGTTCAGGACTACCTATAAGCCCTATTTAGGTTGATTTAGAGTAAGGTATCAGTCGATGGATCGGAAGAACAAATTCTATAGGTCAGTCAGCAGGATAGAAGGAGAAGAAGGAATGATCTAGGAAAATACCGCATTTAAGATGTTTAGCTATAATGGGGCTTAGCGCGCTTTCGGTACGTGATGTTTGAAACCGTTTTAGCGCGACCTTTTCTTCTATAAAAATAAAACACATCTTTCTACTACCCTTTCTTGGATGAACAATATTTTTATTTAGGGAGGGCTTGGCTCATTAGTGGTGAATTCCAAGCGTTATCGCTAGTTTCTGGTTCAAATCACATAAATAGGTACCGCTCAGCAAGAGCAACCTAGTTCATGATAATTGAACAATGAATAATATGTGAAGGTTATTCACATATTATACAAATTTTAACGCGGGATTCAATCCCGGTTCATGACTGTCGGGAATCGAGGTGTTACCCTCTCATTCACCGACTTTTCTTTTTTTTTTTTTATTATCGCTAGTTTAATATACCCCTACAAGCCCGACGCAATAATATATGGCCGGGATGGGGGTGTTTAAGAAGGAATTAACGTGATTGCTGAAGAGGAGGCTGCTATCGTTGCAGAATGGTTGCTGTTTGTGAGTTGAGAAAAAGTTTGAACTCTACTGTATTAGACTGAGAGTTTAGCCTGAATGGTTCCTGTCTCACCTACGATGATCTACATAACTGGAGAAGGGGGCAAAATCACCGTCAAGATTGTGGAAGATCGATTCTTCCATCGTGCTAGTTGACGAGGCCCGATCTAAGGTATTTTATACAGCGTACAGAAGCTCGAGTCACGGGTCCGTGAACACCGTGCACGGGCATTACCGTGCGTGACAGTGCGACAAAAGAAGCTGACGGGAAGAGCTGAAGCAGCAGACACGCGTGGTTAGCGCGGACTTACGCAACACTCGATGCGTTGACACATTGCTCTCTTTGGTAGTTGACACCGGGGATTACTCAACCCTCGCGTTCTTCTTTCTTTCCCGGCACGGAGGGGCGATGGAATGAAAGCATCAGTTTATCCCCCGCCTCTCCATAGAAAAGAATATTCTCCGCAATGTGCAAATGACACGTCGGGATTTATCTTTGACCGATGTGGTGGGCCTGTGGAATTCTTAAGAATTTACCTCACAATATATCTCCCCCTATTATATTGTAACGTAGAAAATTTGGTAAGGCAAACTTCAGGATGACACGACAATTTATTTAATGTAAAAATCAAATTAAAACTGATAAAATAGCAGAGAGGCTGTTAAAATAAATGTGTTTCAGCAACTCTGGCTGTGCAGAAGAAAGGAATGTGATTAGCCCTAATGTTTACATTTTTGTTAGTTTTGATATTCTCTAATTAATATGTTTGTAATTTTGGTAAAGATAATAAAATATTATCTTGATTTGTAGTATGTTAAATAAACTACAAAATAACAGAGGCAATAAGAAAATTTTTAGAGTGTATCAAAAAACAAATATCGAAATTTAAAAAAAAATCTTTTGATTGATTAATAAATAATGTGCTACAATATTAACCACTCTGATGCTTCACATCGAGCTGAACGGCTAGACCTTTTTCACAAAGTACGATGATCATCTTGAACAAGGTGTCAACACAACTTTATTAAAATTTTAAGATTTTCTTTTAAAAATAGACAGATACTCCTCTGCACATTCCCTGGATCCCTTATGCATCCTGGATCTACTATTATATAACTTTTTTTTTTTTTTTTTATTTAAATCTTCTGAGAAGCTTGTGAAGACTACATCATCGCATCGGACGAAAAGCTAAGTAATATTTGGAGTCGAACATTCGCGGATTTTGATATTTTCAATGACGTTATTCCCACGCCCCCTTCTTAATAATTTCTATCCCCTCCCTCGCCGTCCGTCAAAGATCCCATTGTTTCTCTCCTCTGTCTCGATGAACTGAGGTTTGGATGGGGTTTGTAAAATCCGGCTGGTTCTTACTGGTAAGTGAAGGAGTTTGTCGGTGGGGTTCATCCGGGCTTTGCTTAACCGATGTGTATACCATATTAGCATATATTCGCCTCCTGATCGTGGCACTGATGAGGCCCCACTGACATCTATCAGAATATATATTAACTATCTGATTTTTTAAAATTTATTTTTCTTAGAGTTGACTTATTTTTTTAACCCTTTTCTTTTGAAATATCAAGAATAAAACAACCACGTATTCAAATCTTAAACTCTTTTTAAACACAACAGCCACTGTATCTAAAAAAAAAAAGCAAATCATTTTTCAATACGTTTATTTTATTAACTTTAAACGCGAACTTCTGAGCACTCGACGAGCGAGTTGACGAGCGAGAACTCGAAAGCTCGCGGTTCAAGTTAATAAAAGAAACTTATTGCAGAGGGATTTTTTAAATTTTATTTTAGATACAGTGGCTGTGTTGTGTTTAAAAAGAGTCTAAAAGTAGATTACGCGCGTAGTTGGCTTCCCCCCCCTTGACATTTGTTAGTGGTTTTGCAGTCATTCTCCGAGTTCTTCGCTGATTATTATTATTATTATTTTTTTAATTTTCGGTTTTGTGTAGAAATCTATTGTAGATCGCGCGCCATTTTTTTTATTATGAAACATTCGTCTCTCGAAAGTCAGGGTCGTCTCCTTCCCCTTTCTTTCATTATTATTATTATTTTTTTTTTATATTATCAAAGAATATCACTTATTTTATTTTATTTTTTATGTAAAAGAATATAATTTTTCGAGGCAGAGAGTGTTTAACAATTTTGCAGAAACGTCTCTCTAAACTACGCCCAAAAATATACCCTTAAAAATATCCTTTTTAAAAAACTTTTTGTCGAACTTTTGTGTGTGTATGTGTGTAAGGGAGTGTTTGTGTTGATAATTAGGGCTAATTAAGAAATTTAAAATGATTATTGATGATGATAGCTTCTCTCTCAGTAGAAATAACCGTTTGAGATATCTACGACCGACTTTAGTACGCTCCAGGAATCCGGGTGAGAGAGAACTATCTACGAAAAGAAAGCTTCACATTTTTTACGTGTCGTTCTCTAATCAAGAGGAACATGTTAGGGCACGGCTTTTTTAAGGTTATTATTATTTTTTTTTATTCTACCGACATTAGGGCGCTTTTTTTTTTTAGACGAGAGAAGACGACAAAGGAAATAGAAAATGTCTCAACAAAAGAAAAAAGAGCGTCAAAGAAAAAAAAAGACGACGCGATTGTTTCCACGAAGAATTGTTCTAATTTAAGTAGTTTTCTCGTGGCACAGATTTGAAATTTTTTTTTTTCCTAAGGTTTTTTTAAAGAGAATAATTTTATTATATAAGTGAAGATTTTCCAGGAATATACATCAGAGATCTCCTCTCTTAACACCAACATAGCAATTCTGAAATAATAATAGAAACTGACAATGATAGAAACTTCTGGGATGTTCTCGATTTAGAACATTCTATTCTTCTTCATTGTTACATTTTAATCCATTGTTACTGACCTTTCCATATTGAAAAATAAATATTATGTTTTATATTTTAACCTGAAAATCGGTCCCTGCCACTTCACCAGTTTAAACATCTTTTTCTTTTTTTTTTTTTTGGAAAATTCGACCGATTCCATAACCCTCTCTCGTAGAATGTTATGAAATCGAAGCCATCCCTCTACTGATGAGCCTGGAACCATGTTTATAGATTGTTGGCTTTTGGTCAGAATTTGCCAAAAACTGCTGTTGTAGTTCCTTCCTTTTCACCACTAGTAAAGTTTTTTTTTTTTTTACCAGGTTGACAATTAAAATAATTTTATTGACATTTTGTCAATACATGCAAAGTGCACAGTCTGCACTATTAAAAAAACAAAAAACAAAGAGATAATATGGATTATATTAATTATGTACAATGAATATGGCGCCTCTGCCAGCGCTGCAGAGTTTGGTGGAGAATCACCAGCAGGTCTCCAGCGACACCACGCATTTCGCGATCTACGAAGAATACGTAGATTGCGTACTTCGCCGCTGAGGAGATGGTGATGGCGTGGTCCTCGACCAGGTTGATAAACAATGCATTGTCTTAATGCATAATTAAAGGGAGAGATGCCTCTTTTTTTGGTGCATGTTCACAATACTCCACGAGGTTGGTGTAATTTTGATCATTAGAGAAAGGAGTAGTGTGACGCCTAGTCTCGAGCTTTTAGCAGAAGTTTTCCGAAGGCCCCATTTTAATTAATTATCTTTTTTTTTAAATCACATAGAAGAATAGTATGGGTGTATGTATTGTTAAACAAGAGCGTATAAGCTAGGGGGGGAGCGTAAAGACGAAGGAAGGTGATATTAATCGAGGTGGAAAAAGCTAAAAAAACAAAAAAAGGCGACGGCGCCCGTTGACCTCCAGAGCGTTCGCGCCGACGCCGTGCGAGCGAGCGGGCGGGCAGGGGAGCGAGCGGCGG
The DNA here is from genome assembly GCA_030710605.1 of Cordylochernes scorpioides. Lineage (NCBI taxonomy): Eukaryota > Metazoa > Arthropoda > Arachnida > Pseudoscorpiones > Chernetidae > Cordylochernes > Cordylochernes scorpioides. The sequence continues at coordinate 4,082,245 of CP092883.1, read as the reverse complement.
TGGGGAGGGATATGCCCAGGGTTCCCGTCCCGAGACCCCACGTGTACGTGCCTGAGCAGGATCCAGACCTCACGGCCGAGTGCTGCTGCTATTTCTCGAGGCTGTGCCAGCGGGTAGCGCCCGTGCGCGTAAGTCACTTGTTGGTCTCTCCCCGACATGTTTCTTCTCTTTCTTCCCCGCGCCATCGATCCCGCCACCGCCGTCCGTCCCTACTGACCCACTTTTCCTGGGTCACGGCCATCATCCCAGCCTTGCCAGCCAGCCCGTCCGTTCGCTTGTTATTATTGTACCCTCTCTCATCAGCTAATTCTTATCATTGTTGTTCAGTTTTATCAAACCATTATTTTTCTAGACTTCCCCCTTATTTCTGTTTATTGCATATTTAAATGCATTTAAGGATTTAGTTATATTTTCTTTGTGTGGTGTTATTTTTAGAGTTCAAATTATGACAATGTATTTGCACATTTGCAAGAGGTATCACTAGCCAATATGCATATAGATATATTTTTGTTTTTTTTCTCTCTTTTTTGAAATTTTAGTTTGCATGTTGTGTTTTTTTTTTTTTTTTTTTTAGTTTGCATGTTGTTGCATTTAGCATAGAAGTTATGGGAAATCCTGACAATGAGAATGCAACCTAGTTTTATCAGCATTGAGTGTCATCTCAAGACAGAGGGAGACCATCATGGAACATCATTTCGACCTCAAGTAAGCCAATGTTCCAATAAATACTAGAGTGATACATGGAGATATGTATATACAATAAATACAGAATATGTACAGAAGTTTTGAAAATAGAGCAATTCATAAATAAATCTTTAATTAAAAGGCATATATTGGATCAAAATATCATTTTATTTTACCTATATTTCAGTTGACTGAACACCAACCTTTATCAAGGTGTTATAACATTTTAAAGCCAACTGAAATATTGGTAAAATAAATGATATTTTGATCCAATATATTCCTTTTTAATTAAATATACAGAAGTGATCATCTATTTTTTATTTTTTTCAGCTAGGGAAGCTCCCTTACCTTGGGATGGTCTTTCCTCCAGACAGGGAGATGTCTTATGTTGTTGTTAATGTGCATTAAGTAAAGTTCAACTTTTAGTAACTATATGGGGGGACAAATATTCTTCAATTTGATCTTTTAGAGACCACTCACAGCTCATCGAGTGACCTTCTGGTAGTTTTCTTGACCCCTTCCAGCCAGTTCACTGCAGTTCTTCCTCTCTTCCTTCTTTCTCTGGCCATCTCTAGATTTTCAGGCCAGAATACAACATAAAGTTGGTGGAGGATGATATTCATGTACCAAAAGTGGCACCTCTCCCTTTAAAAACATGTAAAAATAATGGCTTTGCCACTTTACCAGTTCATCGCAGGTCTTCTTCTCTTCCTTCTTTCTCTGGCCATCTCTAGATTTTTATACCAGAATACAACATAAAGTTGGTGAATGATGACATTCATTGTACCAAAAGTGGCACCTCTCCCTTTAAAAATACATAAAAATAATGGCTTTGCCACTTTACCAGCTCATCGCAGGTCTTCTTCTCTTCCTTTTTTCTCTGGCCATCTCTAGATTTTTATACCAGAATATAACATAAAGTTGGTGAATGATGATATTCATTGTACCAAAAGTGGCATCTCTCCCTTTAAAAATACATAAAAATAATGGCTTTGCCACTTTACCAGCTCATCGCAGGTCTTCTTCTCTTCCTTTTTTCTCTGGCCATCTCTAGATTTTTATGCCAGAATACAACATAAAGTTGGTGAATGATGATATTCATTGTACCAAAAGTGGCACCTCTCCCTTTAAAAATACATAAAAATAATGGCTACTTCACCAGCTTATTCCAGGTCTTCCTCTCTTTCCATAATTTTTTCCCCAACATCAGCATTCTCTGCTGAGGAACAACTTGTGGATATACCTTGTGGCAAATATCAGGACATTGTCATCCAGGCCTCCTGCCCTGCAAGTCAGGATGGGGCTTAGATACTGTCTAAGGGTTTGATAAGATAAGGCACGATTTGGATTATAGATTATAAACACAAGGTAATAAGACCAAATCCAAATAAATAGTGTGTGACGTTTTGGTAACAGCATTGTTACCATCTTCAGATAAAATGTCGCGATAAAATTTCTCATTCAGTACTTTTGTCTGAAGATGGTAACAACGCTGTTACCGAAACGTCAAACACTATTTATTTGGATTTGGTCTTATTACCTTGTGTGTCTAAGGGTTTCTTTGAAACAAACACAGCTTTGTTATCTCTTCTATAAGTAGAGTTGCACACCAAGGCTATATAAAGGAGCCTTCCATCAACACTAGGTTTAAAATTAGTTTTCCTTCTTTGGATATATTTATCTATACATTACTTTTTCCTCCTGGATACCTCCTTGTTTATGTTGCTCGTTGGCTAGCAACAGCTATTCTTTCAATGTTTTTTTCTCATTTTAACAAATACAATTTTAAATTTATTTAAATTTTATTTTGCACTTGCGCTAAATGTACATACAAATATAACAAAGAAAATATTCAACATGGAAAGATACACAGAAAGTAACTTAGAAAGATTCATAAATATTATTTACATATATAGAGATATTCTTTGAATTTTATTTACAGTTACTTCAATTTTCAAAATTATAAAAATAACCTTTGGGGATAATTTTTTATTGTTATGAACAAGATTTTTTTTTATTTTTATTTATAAATAATAAAAGCTGTAGCGTAACCGCTTCTTTTTTTTTTTTTTTTATTTATAAATAATAAAAGCTGTGGCGTAACTTCTTGTTCTTTTTTTTTTTAACTGTAAAACCTTTATTAGAGGACACTTTTTTTGGTTAGAGGACACTTCACTAGAGAACAGTTTCACTGCCAAAATGACCATATTTTACTATTTAGCAACTTTCCAGTAAGAGGACACACCTCCCTAAAGGACACTTTGGCTCTGTAACTAGGTGTTGTCCTTTAGGTTCTTCTGCTGTAATAGAAAGCTACAATTCTCATGATAATGAATAGGTGAAACATTTAAAAAGTATATATTTTTTAAAGGTAATATGACCAAATCCAAATTATATAAATATTGTATTATGTTTCAGTGTAACAGCATTGGTACCATAATATCATGTTCTAATGATGGTAACAATGCTGTTACCGAAACATTACGTACTATTTTAATTTGGAGATTTGATCTTTTTTTTATTTCAACACACAAAACACGATATCCCTGCTAGGGATAATTGTGTAGATTTGATCTTATTATCTTTTATTTCTAATCTCTAATCCTAAATTTGTGTAACCTTGTTAATATCTATTTTTATTTATTTTGAAGATTTTTTTTCTGTCTCTCCTGTGATACCTTTGTGTATATCTCACCAATAAGATCTGGTGTGTGTGTGTAGGTGATAGCGTTCATCTGCGGGCTGATTGTGATGCTGCTCATGGTTCTGTGCCTGGCCTCCAGTAACTGGCTGACAGCAGAGAAGTTCCGGCAGGGGCTGTGGGAACAGTGTGTGGAGGAGGATGCCCCCCTGCCCCTCCCCTTTGACTTAGAGGCCTCCCCAGGCTGCTACAAGGTGCGGCCAGTGGGCTATATCCGGGCAGCTGCGGCCCTGTGTGTCTCCACCTTACTGCTGGACATTGCAGCCACTGTGATGACAGGCTGCGGCCTCTGTAGCAAGGACCCTTCCACCAAGTACACCCTCTACCGCTACGCCCTCTACGTCATGCTGGTTTCCTGTAAGTGATACAACTACTCTACACAAGCTAATGAGTCCAAATTGGTCGGTGAGATAGAAAAGGGGAGGGATAGAACAGACTAGGTATGACGGAGCGACCCTCTTCTTGACAATATGCAGTCCAATATTTGTCGTAGGACTTTGGGTGGTGGAGGAGGGAGGATCGAGAGATGGCATTGAAACCACCCAGTCCTTCCTAGTTGAGGGATTCTTCAACCTATGGCCCAACACCAGTCCGTACGGAAATATTTGACTGGACTCGTTTTTTTTTTTTTGTATTTCTAAGAAAAAAAAAAAAAAAAGAATTAACGTATGTATTACTGTAGAACCCCTAAGAGAGGACACTTCTCTACAAAGGACAGTTTCATCTCCATGTGTGATGTTTTGGTAACAGTGTTGTTATCATCATCAGATGATTTAGTACTGAATCTGAACTGTCAGTACTTTTATCTGATGATGGTAGCAATGCTGTTATGGAAATGTCACACACTATTTATTTGGTCTTTTTACCTTGTGTTTCTTAATTCATTCAGTGCTTTTATCTGATGGTGGTAGCAACGCTGTTATGGAAATGTGACACCCTATTTATTTATTTGGTCTTTTTACCTTGTGTTTCTTAATTCATTCAGTACTTTTGTCTGATGGTGGTAACAACGCTGTTATGGAAACGTCACACACTATTTATTTGGGCTTATTACCTTGTGTTTCTTAATTCATTCAGTACTTTTGTCTGATGATGGTAACAACGCTGTTATGGAAATGTCACACACTATTTATTGATTTGGTCTTATTACCTTGTGTTTATAAACTTATTCAGTATTTTTATCTGATGATGGTAGAAATGCTGTTATGGAAACGTCACACACTATTTTTTTATTTGGTCTTATTACCTTGTGTTTCTAATCTATAATCCAAATTGTGCCTTATCCCTATATAAAAATGCTTTATTTTGTTTGCTCCAATTATCGGTAGCCCCATTTACAATGCACCTCTCTCAAAGGGACAACACAATAGCTCATATGACCTTCAGGGAGAAGTGTCCTCTTATACTGGGGCTAATTTGTAGAAGAAATGTGTGCAAAAACTTCCATGAACTGAGACTGGAACAAGTACCATCACCATCATCAAAGAAAATTATTGATAAGGTACAATTTGGATTATATTTAAGAAACTTAAGGTAACAAGACACTATATTCAAATTAACAAACTACTCCGCTTTTGCCGGTCCCAAGCCCGGATGAAAAAGGAGGAGGGGGAGCAGTAACAAGCTCACTAAAAAAACCTGGGTTCAGCTGGCCCGGCTGATAGTACCCTGTAAGGGCTCCTAATCCAGGGATACAGGATGAGCCGCGTTTGTACTCCATGTTAGGAGCAGCTGCACATGGCGTCTGTTTCTCATGTCAGAGGCGGCCATTTCTTTTGGAGCTAAGTCGGCCTGCCACTGAGTAGTGCTCCCAGTCTTAATGACAAAGGCAGATGCATTCTACTTCACTCAGTCATGATGGTTGTCAAACAGACACCATCAAGGGTCACAACTTGTTACCCTAATATGTTTGAGTGGAAATAAGGAAGAAGAAGAAATTAACAAACTGTACATGGCATCAACTCTGTTAACGAAACATTGTGCATCATTTATTTATTTGTGGATGAGGTCTTGTTACCTTTAGGTTTAAAATTATTAGTGGATAGTTGTGTTTGATGTGCTGTGATCCCCAGATTGTAGTTCAGTAGATTTCCATGTACCAACCACGCGCTACTGTGTGTGCCACAGTACTGTTCATCCTCATCTCCCTGGTCATCTACCCGGCCTGCTTCGCCTCTGAGATCAACCAGAGCAACAGGCAGGTGTGGGAGTTTGGCTGGGCCTACGGGGTAGGTTGGGGGGCAGCCATCTTCCTCTCAGGGGCCATCTTGCTGCTGCTCTGCGACAAGGAGACTGAGGAGATCTACTACAAGGAGAGAACCATCCTGCACGACAGTAATGGCGCGCGTCGCGCCTGAACCATCCTTGCCTGTACCCCACCCACCTACCCCCCCAGCAAGCTACCAAACACTAGACAAAGCAAACACTGGGAAGATGGAGTTTAGCAATAAGACTGTCGTCACAACTCTGTCCGTTTTTACTCCCCCCTCTCCTCCCTCCACAACCTCTTCTTTTTTTTTTACCTTGTTGTTGTTGTTGTTATTTAATAATCAAAATTCAAACTTACAAAAAAAAAATTCTTTTAATCAATATACCTAAATAGTGTTTATTATATTATCTTTTTATCATATCGCATTCTCTTTTAAATTCTTTTTTTTTTTTTCTGTACTAAAAATTGAGGTTTTTTCTCTTTCAAATATATTTCGCCCTTTTTTTTTGGAGATAACACTCTTTGGATCTTTTAAACTAACTGAAAGGATACTATTTTTTTTTTTTTAGAATTTATTTTTCTTCAAAAAAAAAAAAAAAAATTCAAAATTTATTATAATCTTTTTTTTTTTTTTACAGAAGTTGACTTGTTAAACAAAATGTTATTATTATGATTATATTATTATTTTTTTTTTTTGTATGATGTTTTTTTTTTTTTTTTTTCAAATACACTCATAGACAAAACTTAAGGAAGTTATACCTTTCAGCATGTATATCAGAATTCAGACAATAATTCTGAAAGATATTACAGTGACCTTTATTGAAGATACACGAGATAACCAATTGTGAACAGCCTCTGTCTCCTTAAAAAAAAAGAAAATAGAAATAGACGACCGACGACATCAAAAAGATTTTCCACTTACTTAAGTTTTGTCCATGAGTGTATATATATAATTTTTTGGCATTCCACACTTAACAAATCTAACACCCTCTCTCTCCCTTTCTTTTCTTCTAGATTGTAACAAAGATAAGTAGAAATTCTTACTTTCACTACATAGCATTCACTACCACCAATCAATCCCTCCTCTGTAACTCCACTCCGAGATCCCAGATATTTCCTGTGATAACTGGATTCCCCCCATATCTCTCTCCCACACACTCTTCTCTCAGATTATAAAATATATAATATATATTAAAAAAAAGAAGCTCCAACTGTTGCATTTGTTGATAAAATGTCAAGAAAAAAAAAACTTTTCCGTCCCTTACTGTGTATTTCTCTTTTTTTTTTTTCTTTGATACGGGCATTTTTAATTTTTATCCTCTTCTCTATCTCTTTTTGTTTAAGCTATATAAATATCAATACTTAACGTAGTTATCTTTTTCTTTATATCTAAATTTTTATTATTATTACTATTGGTAGAATATGGATCAATACATATGGAATATTAGGTTATTTTTTTTTAATTCTTGGATACAATGTATATGAAGCTTTTTTTAAATTGTTGTTTATTGAGAGAAAAAAAATCTGTTGTTGTTGTTGCTGTTTCTTATCCCCTTGTGTAAAGGTTACACAAATTCCAATGGAATGGGGTGTAGGGATGCAGCTTTCATTAATCATGGTACCATGATCCAGGCATACTTTGGTGAAAAGTCTTGACTTTGCCTGTAAGAGAAAAAAAAAATCTTGTTCAAATAGTTGAAGGTTGACTGGATGGAAGCACATCTTCTTCTTCTTTTAAAGAGCATTGTTCTTGTTCTTTGAGAGATAAAATGGCTTGGCAGCTGCCGCTACCAATGATGACTCCTCGTTGAAATGGCGAAGGATTTTAAAAAATAAATAAGCTTTATATATATTGTATTCAATATTATAAACATCGTTGATAAAGCACAATTGGATTATAGATTATAATACAAGTAAATAAGAACTAATCCGAATAATTTATTAGTGTGTGACAATGTTGTTGCTGAAACATCACACACTAATAAATTATTTGAATAAGGTCTTATTTTCTTTTATTATTATCAACATATTAAAAAAAAATTCAAATTATAGCGGATTTTTTTTTGGTTATAGTGAGCCTCTTTTATATAATGCCAGCTTTGTCTATGATGACTTGTAAGTAATACTAGTGACTTGAAGTTTCTTTAAATTCTATCTTTGAACCTGGGCAAGTTTTTGACACAGCCGCAATCTCTTCCATACAGACCAATCATTTCATGGGAGACATCGCAGTTATATTACAACTATGTAAGTATCAAATTTTGTCTTATTTTTTTTTTCAACTCTTTAATTCAATAGTTTTTTTTTTTGTTAATTATCCCTAGTACACATGGTACAGGCCATGATAATCATGGTGGATTGTTAGCGACTGCTTTTACTATAAGCGCACCACATGTCTACACATGTGAAAAGCATTTCGACTTTGCACTTACAAATATGCCAGAGCCCCGTTTGGTTACTTGCACTCGCTGGTGGGGTTGGATTTTTGCAAGAATGGGGGCCATTGGAGCATTTTTTTTTTTTTAAGTGTCCAATGCGGGAATCGAACCCGGGTTGTTAGTGGTCGAAAACCAAATGGTTTAACCAGCCTTCCACCGTCCCTCTGTCTTGTTTTTCAACTCTTTAATTCAATAGTGAAAATGTAATATGCTAAAGTTGCATATAGATATATGTCATATATGTAATATATAATTGCATAATACATAATATATATGTCATATATGTATATGAAACCTGCTGACTTCTCTTTATTAAATGATTGGTTTGTTGAAGAACTTGTGGCTTGCCATTTGATAAAATAAGATTTGTCATTTTTTAGATAATGGATATACACTCATGGACAAAACTTAAGGAAGTTAAACCTTTCAGCATGTATATCGGGATTCAGACAATAACTCTGAAAGATATTACAGTGACCTTTATTGAAGACACACGAGATAACCAAGTGTAAACAACCTCTGTCTCCTTTTAAAAAAATAAAATAGACTACTATCAAAATTAAAGACTTTCGATTTTCTTAAGTTTTGTCCATGAGTGTATTTTTTTAATTCTTTTCATCACTTGTGCAAAAAAAAAAGAGAATTGTTATTAGTACATTTAACAAGTACAGTTCAACCTGTCGATAAAGGTCATGCTAAGACATACAATGGTCAGTTTAGTTGAAATTTAGACCATTGGGATTCATATCTATCAATGAGACTTGTTGACCTGTGTGGATGAAATTAGCCGACCTTTATTGACAGGTTGGATTTGGTATTAAATTTTTTGCTCTTTGCAATATACAGTAGAACTACCTCCCTGTAAAGGACAACACCTAATTGCAAAGCCAAAGTGTTCTTTAGGGAGAGGTGTCCTCTTCTTACCGAAGAGTTGCAAAATAGTAAAAATTGTAATTTTGCAAATGAAAAATACTGTTCTTTATAAAGAGGTATCCTCTAGCATGTGTGTCCTCTCATGGTGGTTCTACTGTATTAGAGTATTCTACTGTATTTTACTGTATTTTTTAGAGAGAAACATTTCAAGTTTTTTTTCGTTTTCACGCTATACTCTGTTCTCTTCTCACTTTTTTTTTTTCTTCTAACTAACACCCAATCACTTTTCCACTATTATTATTATTATCAATTATTATTAGATTAATATAGTATTAAAGATAAAATATATATATATATATAATAAAAACAAATGAATGGGTCCATTTGGCTTTATTTTAAATACTATCATCCCCCTCCCCCCCTTACCCCTTCCCCCTCTCCCTCTTTTTTTATTATTATTATTTATTTCACATTGAAAAAAAACTAATTATATATATATTATAGTATAGAAACATTATAACTACTTATATTTGGTATTTTTATTATTATTATATATTATAAAATTTTATTCATTTTTTTTTAATATTTTGTGATTTTTTTTCCCCCTCCCGCCCCATATTATTCTCCTATACTCCAATTATTATTATATTTTTTAAAATCATAGTTAAAAAACAATGGTTCGGTACTTTTTTTTTAATTTCTTGTTTTTTTTGTTGTTGATGGCGTTTAGTGAGGATTGTTATACAATTTTTTTTTTTGTATTTATTATTTTCTTCTTCTTCTTCTAGCTTTGTATTGTGTGTTGTGTCTCTAAATGATTATTATTGTATTTTTTTTTATAAAACAAATATCCTGTTGATTTAAAAGATATTTATATATATTTACACACACACACACACCTTTAATATTACATAGCCTATATGTAAATATGTGTTGTTTATGTAAACCTAAAACAGACCTGTAATTTTTTTACTTTAAAGGTGTTTGTATCTTAGTACTATTACTGCTATTCCTTCTCGAATTCTGTCTTCACTTGGATGTTTTAATACGGTAAAATATTAGTCTTGGGAATTTGTCATGTCTTTGGGGAGTTTCCATATTATTTTATTTTTCTTAGCCATCTTGTCAACCCTGTTTAATGCATTCACATTTTTTAAGCTCCCCTTCACCTCCCTCTATACAAAGCTCACTAAATGTGTGAAATATATCAAAGAGTCTCGTTTTAATTTGCATAGGAAAGACTATATAGATATAAGGTAACAAGACACATATGCAAATAAATAAATGTCTGTGTACAATTTATCTATTTATCTATGGTTTAGTATTTACCTTGTTATTGACTAATCTATAATTGTTTTAATTGTAATCCATTTTTATTATTCAATCTCTCTTTTAGGAGTCAACCTTTTTTTGTAAGTTACCTTTTTTTTTTTGCTTGGAACCAAATAGAAAAAAAAAATCTCAAGACTGGTTTTTACCGTATCCAGTATATAATTTTTTTTTCTTCTTAAAAAAAAATTGTGGGGAAGAAAATGTCTTTCTTAAGATCATGTACAAAAAAAAAAAAAGAAACCGCTCTCACTTTTTTTTCCCCCCCACATATCTATTTTTTTTTCTCTTTTCCACATCTCAATTTCCCCCTTTTTAACTATTTGTTTGAAACCTGCCCTCCCATCTGTATAACACACACACACACACACCTGTGAATTACACCTACATATTTACATACAACACTTCTATTTATTTTTTTAAAAAAAGATCTATATAACTATACCCCTCTCGCCCATTTCCTTTTTTTCCCTATATCCTCCCCTTCCCCCCTCCCCCATATTTTTATTTTATTATATAAAAATAAATAAATAAATAAAGTTATTATAAATATTAAAAAAAAGATCTTTTATTATATAAAAAAAATATAAATAAAATGATTAAATAAAAAAAATATATCTGTAAATTCTCTGGGGCTTTTTTTTTATTTTGTGTGTGTGTGTTTTTTTTTGTTAAGAAAATATACATTGTGAAAGTTATTACAAAAAAGAACCATGTGCTATACACATTTTGTAAGAAGTATCCTCACAGATTTGCTGCCATCAGGTACAAAGCGCTGTTTTTTCCCATTTAGGTACAGGTATGTACTTTTTATCTATTAAGCTAGGCCTGTAGCACACTGAGAATGTTAAAAAAGTGGCGGCATCTCTCTAGACATAATGTAGAACAACCTCTATAAGAGGACACCTCTTTACAAACTAGCGGCCTCAGGTCGGTGACAAAGCCACAACACCAGCTTTGGCAAAATGAAAAGCGTCTACCTAGAGGCCGCTAGTTTGCGGCGACGGTCAATAGATGGCATCTAGTTTTGACATCTATTTTGACGGGAGAGGCGACCTTTGTCTCATTAGATCGATATCCTCCCGGCAAAAAAAAATTTCCATCTATATAATTTCTACTGTAGGTACACCATTAGGAGTGTAAAATTTTGATAAATACGAGTTATCTCAGAGGGGGAACAATATTTAATTTGAAAACATGACAGGGAGGAATTGAAGAAGAAACCAGTGGAAGAAGCTGGGCAGGTAAAGATTCTGACAAGGGAATTTCAATAATTATTTGGGAAAGTAGTGGCCAATCATAGAAAGGTACCATAGGAACAGACATGGTGAGAAAGAAATGGACCAATCAAAATTTATGGGAAGAAAAATTCTTGATATTTGTTACAAACTAAGAGACAGAGAATTTGTGAAAGATATATAGACTGATCAAATCGGAAGCTGAGAGAGGCATAAGAACCAATCAGAAGCTATGCAGGAACAGATGGACCAATCAGAAACGGGGAAATCATATGGACCAATCAGAAACTGTTAACAGGAATACATGGACCAATCGGAAACTGTGATGGACCAATAGCTGGTATTTAGACATAGACATAGATCAAAAGCTGAAAGGAACATATGGACTAATTGGAAGTTGTAATTGAAATCAATGGACCAAAATAAAGAAGCTGTAACAGGAACAGATAACTAATCAAGAAGCTGTACAGGATCAAATAGACCAATCAGAAATAGAGAGAAAGACCAATAAGAAGATGTGAGAGGAACATATGACCCAATGGGAAACTGAAAGGGAAACAGCTCAACCAATAAGAAGCTGTGAAAGGATCAGATGAACCAATCAAGAAGCTATGACAGAAACAGATAGACCAATCAGAAATAGAGAGAAAGACCAATCAGAAGCTGATTGAGACATAAGAGCCAATAAAGAAGCCCGTGATAGGAACAGATGGACCAATAAGAAACTATGAAAGAATCAGATGAACCAATCAAGAAGCTGTGACAGAAACAGATAGACCAATCAGAAATAGAGAGCCAGAAAGAACAAACAGAAGCTGTGAGAGGAACATAATGGCCCAATGAGAAACTGAAAATGAAACAGCTGGACCAATAAGAAATAGGTAGAAAGACCAATCAGAAGCTGATAAAAATCAATGAAGAAGCCTGTGATGGGGACAGAAGGACCAATCAGAAGCAGAGAGGAACATACAGACCAATCAGAAACTGTGCAGATGGAAGGAGCAGCCTGAGGAGTAAGGGCAGACAGAGATAGATATAATGAGGGAGGGAGAGAGTCCGTAAGAAGCTGAGAGGGAGTCCGTCAGAAGCTAACAGGTCCCCGGGACCTGTTGAAGCCCAGCTTACAGAGATTATAGAGCGAGGACACCAGGCCCAGGTAGTTCTCCACCAGGATTGGCTGGTGCTCTGAGAACGTGGCCAGCACCATTGGATGGCCCTCCAACTGGGTGAAGAGGTCCGTGGAAGACCTGAAGGAAGAGTCTGCTAGAGGGTGGGACATGAAGATGAGCCAGGGGATCTTGCTGGACCATGGGTTCCAGTTCTGTAGCATGCTGACCTGTCCCCATCTGATCATGGTAGCTTTCATAGTTTCCCTGCCACATCAGGGAGACAAGTTACTGCTTGTGGATCACAACAGGCAAGTTGAAAGTAACCAACTGAGCTGAGAAACCTCAAAATTGAAAACTCTTACTATATATTATAAAGTGATAAAGCACAATTTTGATTAAAGATTATAGCTACAAGAGAATAAGACCTAATCCAAAAAAATTAATAGTGCGTGACGTTTCGGTAACAACGTTGTTATTTTCCTTTTATATACCGATACTGAAGCTGATTACTAGGGAAAGTGACTTACTTCTTTCTTATCTTCACTCAATCATATTAGGGTATCAAGCTTGTAGAGCTTGAGACTTGACAACCATCATGATTGGGTGAAGTAGAATGCATCTGCCTTTGTCATTAAGACTGGGAGTATTACTCAGTGGCAGACTGACTTAGCTCCAAAACAAATGGCCATCTCTGACATGAGGAACAGATGCCATGTGCAGCCGCTCCTAACATGGAGTACAAACGCTGCTCATCCTGTATCCCTGAATTAGGAGCTCTTACAGGGTACTATCAGCTGGGCCAGGTGAGCCCAGGTTTTTTAGTGAGCTTGTTACTGCTCCCCCTCCTTCTTTTTCATCCGGGCTTGGGACCGGCAAAGGCGGAGTTACTTACTTCTTGACAGTGTACTGGCCCTTGGAGATGTAAGATCGAAGGCGCTGCATCTTATCCACGGCGGATGTGACCAGATCTGTGAACACCCTGTCACACAGAGTCATCCGCGAAGTTGGTGCTGGGCGGGAGAAGCCAAACCTACGGGATAAAGGATGCCCTGGGGTAGTTAACATTGCCCAGGACCACAGTGGTGATCTCGTTCAGTGGGACTCTCCGGGAGCTCTTCACCCTGTGGTTGATGAAGTCATAGTTGATGGCGTAGAGGCTGTACTGTGTAAGAAGTACCATCCTCTCGGATTCTATATCCCAGTGGGTGATCCTGAACAAACATCCGCTGCGTATATCGTAGCTGTTGAGTGTGGGAACCATTACAGTAGAACAACCTCCATGATAGGACACTCGTGCTAGAAGACACTTCTCTAGAAAGGACAGTTTTCATTTGCAAAATTACCATTTTTTCTATTTAGGAACAAAACTCTTTGATTTCCAGACTTAAGTCTGGTCATCTACAGACAATGAATTTACAGAAGAGTTGCAAGGTTTTCCCACTATGTACTAAGTGTCAACCTGCAACCCCAAAACACATTATTGACGAGTTGATGAGTTCTACTCATCCCCAGCAAACACCATCAAAAGTCTCAAGCTTTACAAGCTTGATACCTTAGTGTGATTAAGTGGAGATAAAAAGACGAAGACGACTATTTAGGAATTCTCTTCGCAAAGAGGACACCCCTTTCTAAAGGACACTTTGACTCTGCAATTAGGTGTTCTTCAGAGGGAGGTTCTACTGTATTGGAATTGAGGAGCGATCATACAAGTTTGAAAACATTATTACATTTAACCTGAAAAAAAAAAATCAACACTAAAATTTCTTTTTCACAGTTTAGCGTATTTATGCAAATTTGGTTTTAAATACCCCCATTTCTTTATTCTCAGGAAATCTCTGAATTAATATCGACACCTGATATTTTTCCCTTTTTAAATTTTTTTTTTCCACATAAACAGCGTATTTACACAAATTTGGCCATAAATTCTCATTTTATTGATTTCACAAGAAGCCTCTGGGACCAAATATTTGGTCCTTGAGGTACAGCCTTAACTACATTGACAAGGACCAACAGCCTGAAACTCAATTGTTGTTGGATTTTCTTGATTTATCAAGAGATAGGTTGGCTAAAATTTGGAACAAACCTAAATCAACATTTAGTTGATTTTTGTTCCACTAGATGGGGCTCCGCCATCTAAAAAAGCTCGTGAGATTGGTCAGGATATGCATATTTTATTTTATATATATATATATATATATAATAGCCTATTTACATATTGTAGGTTAATGTCAATTTTCATAATACAGAATAAAAGGAATAAAATAATAACTAGAAACATAATAAGATCAACATTAAGCCACTAACTCTGCCAAGACTACCGTTTACCCAGGAACCCCGCACCAATGGTCCAATGACACTCTGGAGCTGATCTTGTCCTGACTTTCTTATTTGATGTTTAATACATAGGTAAACACAAGGTAATAAGACCAAATCAAAATAAATAAATAGTGTGGGACGTTTCGGTAACAGCGTTGTTACCATCTTCAGACAAAAGTACTGAATGAGAAATTTTACCACAGCATGGTTTAAATAGTTACTGTTATCAAGTTTGTAAACAAGATAGCAGATAAGAAGAAGATAATTTTCTGAGAAACACAGATAATTATTCTTATCTTAGTAAATTAAATTTAACTGCCATCTATCGTTAAAGTTTTACACATATAAATTTACTGGCAATGCGCTTCTTTTAAATATCATCAAATATTATCTCTACAGACCTTACTGCAATGATATGAGTTATTGAATGAGAGATTGAAAGAGGGCTGCCTTCCATAAAAAATACAGGGTATATATCAAACCAATCCAATACAATAGTAGAGCGGTCTAGAGATTAATTTGGCGAAACCGCTGAGAGGGTTCACTACTGATGAGCCAAGCCCTCTCATTCAATAACTCATATCATTGCAGTAAGGTCTGTAGAGATAATATTTGATGATATTTAAAAGAAGCGCATTGCCAGTAAATTTATATGTGTAAAACTTTAATTATTCTTATGTGCTATCTTGTTTACACACTTGATAACAGTAACTATTTAAACCATGCTGTGGTAAAATTTCTCATTCAGTACTTTTGTCTGAAGATGGTAACAACGCTGTTACCAAAATGTCGCACACTATTTATTTATTTGAATTTGGTCTTATTACCTTGTGTTTATAATCTATAATCCAAATTGTGCCTTATCAAATAGGGAAACCATTGAAAAAAAAAATAACAATATCAAATCAATACTAATTTGGTTTTGTTACCTTATGTTTATAGCCATTACTTTGGTCTGAAGATAGAAAGCAAGGCTGTTGTTATCAAGCACAATTTATATGTGTGTGTATTTGTTACCTAATAATAAATCAATATAAGAAATAAGAAATCAACATGTAGGCCGGCATACCACCTCCTCCAGAACTTACTCTGTTAACAGCCAGGATTTCTGGAACTTGCCGTCTATCTTGAGGTCCAGGAGTTCCTTACATTTCTGGGTGGCCAGCTGGAAAGCTCCGGACTGGAACAACACAGGAATCTCTCTAACTTAGGGATAGTTACAAGAATGGGTAGTTCCCAATAACCTCCTTATTAATGGGTTTAAAAAATCCTCATTCTAAAGTTTCGAGTTTTAATTGTTTCAACTGTGACTATAGCAACAACATGGTTCTAATAACAACAACATAAATTTTTTGTAAATTATTGATGGAAATACAACAAGGTAATAAGACCAAATCCAAATAAATAAATAATGTGTGACATTTCGATAACAGCCTTTTTACCATCTTCAGACAAAAGTACTAAATGTGCACAATGTGTACACAATGTGCATTCAGTACTTTTGTATGAAGATGGTAACAACGCTGTTACCGAAACGTCACACACTATTTATTTATTTATTTGGATTTGGTCTTATTACCTTGTTTTATAATCTATAATCCAAATTGTGCCTTATCAATTTGATGGAAATACAGTTAAACCTGTCTATAGCGCCCCCTCCTAGGGCTCACCAAAATAGGGTGCTATAGAGAGAGGGTGCTATAGACTGCTTAATATTGGTGTAAATCGCATCGTACTATTTAAAATATGGCGCTATAGAGAGGAAGGCGCTATTTAGAGGGGGCGCAATAGACAGGTTTAACTGTATAGGATGAAAACAATAATGCTTGAAACTCATCCTCGGTATCTATTTTATTTATTATTCTAAATGTAGTAAATAATTGAGTTGATGTGATAAGGCACAATTTGGATTATAGATTATAAACACAAGGTAATAAGACCAAATCCAAAAAAATAAATAGTGTGTGACGTTTCTGTAACAGCGTTGTTACCATCTTCAGACTAAAGTACTGTTATCTTGTTTAAACACTTGATAACAGTAGCTATTTAAAACATGCTGTGGTAAAACTTCTCATTCAGTACTTTTGTCTGAAGATGGTAACATTGCTGTTACCGAAACGTCACACATTATTTATTTATTTGGATTTGGTCTTATTACCTTGTTTTGAGTTGATGTGTTTATTCTGAAAGTTTTGCCATCTAAAAATGCTCATTTATGACAGTTCAGGTATTAATTTGTTTTAACTCTCAGACATCGAATCTCTTTTTTAAAAAATAATATTGCAACAAAGTATTTATTATTTTATTAACAGAGTATCATTTTTGATGTTTTTATTTTGCAACTCTGATAAGGCACAATTTGGATTATAGATTATAAACACAAGGTAATAAGACCAAATCCTAATAAATAAATGGTGTGTGACGTTTCAGTAACAGCGTTGTTACCATCTTCAGACAAAAGTACTGAATGAGAAATTTTTACCACAGCATAGTTACTGAAAAGTTACTGCAGTAACTATTTAAAAACATGCTGTGGTAAAATTTCTCATTCAGTACTTTTGTCTGAAGATGGTAATAACGCTGTTACCGAAATGTTGCACACTATTTATTTATTTGGTCTTATTACCTTGTGTTTATTTTGCTACTCTGTAAACTTCCCTCATTGCTATTTCTTTTGTTTATCATTTCGTAGTTTGTTCTTGCTCTAAATAAATTGCTGTGTCATCCTGAAGTTTGTCTTTCCTAATTTTCCATGCAGCAATATAGCAACACCTCATTATAGGAGCATGCAGCAATTTGGGTATAACGCCATAATTCTAAAGTGCAAATTTTAGGTTTCAATATTGCTTTAACCGCATAGCTATAGTAACAGCATTAGCTATAACAACATAAAATATTGCTCCTAAGTGATGCATTTATAGCAAGGTTCGACTGGATATTGAAATGAAAAAAAAAAAAAAAATTGCATAAAATAATTTCATTTTTTTAGATATAGATGGCGCTGTATATGAAGATAGCCAATATGCAAAGATGAGGGGATATATGCGAATAGGAAAGAAGTTGCATACAGGGCAGTTTGTCCACAGAGGCAATAAATAACTTTGAAGGAAGCAAAGGATAGGTGCAGAGAATAGTAACAACACATAAAAATAAAAGTTTTAGGAGCTAATTAGCTGGACAAAAAATAGAACAGGATTGGCTCATAGCTTATTATCATCCTGGCCAGGGCTGTTCCTCACCCTCTCGGAGAAATACCCCGAATTGGTCTCCGCCCCCACAACCACTGTCTGTACCGCGGAGGCCTTTGAGGTAAGATCTGTCCACAGAACAACGTCACTACATGGTGAATTTATGATAGAAGATACAATTTTTGTGGATTATTATAGTTTAGTACTATACAAGGTAATAAGATCAAATCCAAATAAATTAATAGTGAGTTACGTTTCTGTAACAGCATTGTTACCATCATCAAACAAAAGAATAAATAACAAAAAATATCACTGCATGCACTTAAATAGTACAGTTATCAAGTGTGTGAAGAAAATTCAAATTCTAAGAATAATATGTTAGGTTTTCTTTTAGAAAACTATTTTTTTTACTTGGTAACAATACTATTTAAGAACATGCTGTGATATTTTTTCTTATTTATTCTTTTATCTGATATTAGCAACAATGCTGTTACAGAAATGTCACACACCATTTATTTATTTGGATTTGATCTTATTACCTTGTGTTTATAAGCTGATATTATTTTAAAAGATTTACTAGCCGAAGTATCTTTAATTTGAAGAACTATGAATTCCGGCCAGGCAGCCTCTATCTTTACGATAAAAAAAAAGAAAGCGTTATAACAAGGTTACAGTGGGTTAAGTTACAATTTGGATTATAGATTAGAAACATAAGGTCTTGTTATCTTAAGGTTCCACTATATCTTCTAACTCCAGACCATATTCTATTAGATTATCAAACACCAATTCTACCTCTCCCTTCAATCCCTCCAGTCAATAGACACAATGTCTGCCATCATGGAACACCACCCTGTTCTGTACAATTCACCTCTTCCTATCTTCTAACTCCAGACCATATTCTATTAGATTATCAAACACCAATTCTCCCTTCAATCCCTCCAGTATAGGGTCAATAGATACAATAAGTCTGCCATCATGGAACACCACCCTGTTCTGTACAATTCACCTCTTCCTATCTTCTAACTCCAGACCATATTTTATTAGATTATCAAACACCAATTCTCCCTTCAATCCCTCCAGTATAGTGTCAATAGACACAATGTCTGCCATCATGGAACACCACCCTGTTCTGTACAATTCACCTCTTCCTATCTTCTAACTCCAGACCATATTCTATTAGATTATCAAACACCAATTCTACCTCTCCCTTCAATCCCTCCAGTATAGTGTCAATAGACACAATGTCTGCCATCATGGAACACCACCCTGTTCTGTACAATTCACCTCTTCCTATCTTCTAACTCCAGACCATATTCTATTAGATTATCAAACACCAATTCTCCCTTCAATCCCTCCAGTATAGTGTCAATAGACACAATGTCTGCCATCATGGAACACCACCCTGTTCTGTACAATTCACCTCTTCCTATCTTCTAACTCCAGACCATATTCTATTAGATTATCAAACACCAATTCTCCCTTCAATCACTCCAGTATAGTGTCAATAGACACAATGTCTGCCATCATGGAACACCACCCTGTTCTGTACAATTCACCTCTTCCTATCTTCTAACTCCAGACCATATTCTATTAGATTATCAAACACCAATTCTCCCTTCAATCCCTCCAGTATAGTGTCAATAGACACAATGTCTGCCATCATGGAACACCACCCTGTTCTGTACAATTCACCTCTTCCTATCTTCTAATTCCAGACCATATTCTATTAGATTATCAAACACCAATTCTCCCTTCAATCACTCCAGTATAGTGTCAATCTTACAATAATCCTCAGACTACATGTCCTACAAACTTCCATTTTCCCTTTATGATTACTTCATTTAGAAGACTGTACTTTCCATTAAATCTACTCAAATATTCTTTGTTTATCACCTTATCCTTCTATTTTTCTTGATAGTTCTTCAATAACATACACAGATGCCGAAACAAATACAATTTTCACCTCAGTTCTTTCATAGTTGTCCAAGCTTCACATCCATACAGGAAAACATTGACCAAACACAAGGTAATAAGACCAAATCCAAATAAATAAATAGTGTGTGACGTTTCGGTAACAGCGTTGTTACCATCTTCAGACAAAAGTACTTTTGTCTGAAGATGGTAACAACGCTGTTACCGAAACGTCACACACTATTTATTTATTTGGATTTGATCTTATTACCTTGTGTTTAT
Source organism: Cordylochernes scorpioides (assembly GCA_030710605.1). Classification (NCBI taxonomy): domain Eukaryota; kingdom Metazoa; phylum Arthropoda; class Arachnida; order Pseudoscorpiones; family Chernetidae; genus Cordylochernes; species Cordylochernes scorpioides. Next base: position 4,061,967 of record CP092883.1, on the reverse strand, counting down.
AATCTATAATCCAAATTGTGCCTTATCATTGACCAAACATTTCTTTTTTATTCAGTATTATATTTCAAATATCTTCTCTCTCTCTCTCTCTTACAAGAGCTTTGTCATTTCTGAAAAAAAAAAAAAAAAGCATCGCTTGCATTTACAATTCTGGTTTAAATCTAATCTACCACCTCTCTTCATTTGTAATTCTTCCAAGAGTTTATAATAAATGGATCTTCATTAAATACACTCACAGGCAAAACTTAGGGAAGTGGAACGTCTTTGATATCGTCGTTTGTGTTTTTTGGAAGGAGACAGAGGCAATTTTGTCCACACTTGGTTTTCTCGTGTGTCTTTAATAAAGGTCACTGTAATATCTTTCAGAGTTATTATCTGGATATACATGGTAGAAGGTACAACTTCCTTAAGTTTTGTCCATGAGTGTAGTTACAACAAAAAAAATTTCACTGTTATCTCTGGAAGGTTTTTTTCAAGGTTCTATCTTTCAAGGTTTTTCTACTATGCACTAAATGCAATTCTCAACCTACAACCCCAAAACACATTGTTGACTGTATTGACTTATCCATTGATGAGCTCTACTGTTGTTGTTGCTTATTCCTCAAGTTGTTTAAACGATCTCCATTAGGTTCCATTGTCTCAGCTTTTCTATAATAATCCTGGAGTTTTCCCCAGAGGTGTTTTTTGGAGGATTTGATACAGTTCAATAGAGCTCCATGAACTCTACTAATCCCCAGCAGACACCATCAACAAGCTTTACAAGCATGATACCCTGATATGATTGAGTGGAGATAAGAAAGAAGAAAAAGAACAAAACAGTGATATCCCCACACACACACACACAGAATAAGTAAGGAAATCAAAATTCAAAACTATTTTAAAGGCATAAGATTCTTTTTGAAATTAAACAATTTCTACTTTCCCTTACTGCAATGGAAAAATTAAAGAGAGGGCCTGGCTCATCAGTGGTGAACCCTCCCAGCGGTTTCACCACTGATGAGCCAGGCCCTCCCTTTAATTTTTCCATTGCAGTAAGGGCAGTAGAAATTGTTTAATTTCAAAAAGAATCTTACGCCTTTAAAATAGTTTCAAATTTTGATAACAGATGGCGCACTAGTGCATCATATTATAAGTAAGAAGTTGAAGTACCCACCCACTTCTGACTCCGGGAAGTTATCTGTCTGAGGAATGGGACAAGTAGGTTTACAGCAGGTTAGGTCTCCTGTACTCTGGATCACTGGACACACACAGAGATGTATTGATACTAACTGGGGAGACATAGAAACATTTAAATCTGGAAAGGATCAAGAGACCAGCTGTAGTAATTAAAATTATCCAAGAAAGCCAAAAAATTACAAAAAAAAGGTATCAGTAGTCCTAATTTATATCAGCAGTTCCAATTGTAAAAGATCCCAATTATCAAAAATGATAAAGCACAGGAGGAGGAGGAGCAGTAACAAGCTCACTAAAAAACCTGGGCTCAGCTGGCCCGGCTGATAGTACCCTGTAAGGGCTCCAGCGATACAGGATGAGCAGTGTTTGTACTCCATGTTAGGAGCAGCTGTACAATGGTGTCTGTTCCTCATGTCAGAGGCGGCCATTTCTTTTGGAGCTAAGTCGGCCTGCTACTGACTAGTGCTCCCAGTCTTAATAACAAAGGCAGACACATTCTACTTCACCCAATCATGATAATTGTCCCCCGGCAGACACATTCAAAAGGCTCAAGCTTTATAAGCTGATTGAGTTGAGATAAGAAAGAAGAAGAAGAAGATAAAGCACAATTTAGATTATAGATACAAGAAAATAAGACCTAATCCGAATAATTTAATAGTGTGTAATGTTTCGGTAACAGCATTGTTACCATCATCAGACAAAAGAATAAAAATGGTTTTACTATTTTGTCTGATGATGGCAACAATGCTGTTACCGAAACGTCACATACTATTAAATTATTTGTATTAGGTCTTATTTTCTTGTATCCCAATTATCATTACTGTCAATTATCAGCATTTTCAATAATCAATATAATATTTATGAAAAAAGGCATCTTTTTATTATGAAACTGAAAGTTGCTGATGGCTTGCGCCATCTATCGGAATAAATATCCACTATTCTCTATTGATCTATTCAACTATTGATATTTATTCCGATAGATGGCGCAAGCCATCAGCAACTTTCAGTTGCACGATAAGGAGATGCCTTTTTTCATAATTTATGCACCTTATCCCAGTACAATATCACATTTGTACTATTTTTTCACAATATAATATTGTCACATATAAGGCCTCAAAACACCTACAACTTCAACCAATAGATGGCGCTTTCGCCTGTTTCTATCTGGAACTAGTGTGGATATCGCCGACTGCTGTGGTCCTGTTTCCTGGAGCAAATAGTTGTAACTGGAGGGGCAAAACCGCGACAATATAGTCCCTATTATCAGCAGATGCAAGTCTTCTTCTTCTTTCTTATCTCGCAGATGCAAGTATTGTATAATTAACGGAACTTCCAATTATCATTAAAACCAATTACCCAGCATGGTATTTCAATTATCAATAATTCTTATTACCAATAGTGTGTCTAAATTATCATCCATTTCAATTAACAATAGTCCCAATTATGTTTTTTTTTCAAATATCTTAACATTTCAAAATTGCCTCTGTCTCCATAAAATAGACAATCGGCAACATTAGACTTTTTTCACTTCCTCAAGTTTTGTCCATGAGTGTATATATACATATATATTCTCCATCAAATCATGTGATACATGGGATAATTTGATTAAAAAAATCATAATTCTTTTGTCCCCAGTTTCAAGAAGTACAGTCTTCTTCTTCTTCTTTCTTATCTCCACTCAATCATTAGGGTATCAAGTTGTGACCCTTGATGGTATTTGACAACCATCATGACTGGGGTGAAGTAGAATGCGTCTGCCTTTGTCATTAAGACTGGGAGCACTACTCAGTGGCAGGCCGACTTAGCTCGAAAAGAAATGGCCGCCTCTGACATGAGGAACAGACGCCATGTGCAGCCGCTCCTAACATGGAGTAAAAACGCTGCTCATCCTGTATTCCTAGATTAGGAGCCCTTACAGGGTACTATCAGCCGGGCCAGTTGAACCCAGGTTTTTTAGTGAGCTTGTTACTGCTCCCCCTCCTCCTTTTTCATCCGGGCTTGGGACCGGCAAAGGTCCAGTAAAACAACATCGATGAGAGGACACTCACGCTAGAGGATACCTTTCTACACACAAAAGGACAGTTTTCATCACTCAAACAATTTGGATTGTAAACACAAGGTAATAAGACCAAATCCAAATAAATAAATAGTGTGTGACATTTCGGTAACAGCGTTGTTACCAACTTCAGACAAAAGTACTGAATTTGTAATTTGAAAGTAGTGATCATTCAGTACTTTTGTCTGAAGATGGTAATAACGCTGTTACCGAAACGTCAAACACTATTTATTTATCTGGATTTGGTCTTATTACCTTGTATTTATAATCTATAATCCAAATTGTGCCTTATCAATTTGGATTGTAGATTAGTAACATAAGGTAATAAGACCAAATCCAAATAAATAAATAGTGTTTGACGTTTCGGTAACAGCGTTGTTACTGAAATGTTACACACTATTTATTTATTAATTTGGATTGGTCTTATTACCTTGCATACCTAACTTAAATGAACCAATCTAATATAACCATAAACTAACCTATATTTACATAAAATCTAAATAATTTATAAAAATAAGTTGAAAATCAAATTTATATTACTGTACACACCAACAGGTTGCAAAACAAGTCGCTCCTTTCTGGGGAGCCACCATGATAAGGTTACTACAATACTAAGGCACAATTTGGATTATAGATTATAAACACAAGGTAATAACACTAAATCTAAATAATTTAATAGTGTGTGGTGTTTCGGTAACAGCGTTGTTACCATTATCAGGCCAATAATTTAATAGTAACAGATCCAAGTATTTTTACTTCCAGTAAAGAAATGTATATTAAATACAATACCTTTTGTAGATATATTTTAAATTATATAGCAACAAATATCTTTTAAGAAACTGATAATTTATATTATGCTTATTGTACATATTGCCAGACACTTCTTTCTTTTGTACACAGTTCTTTTCGCATTTTATTTTTTCTCTCTTTCTCTTTGTTAACATCAAATGACTATTCTATTCGTGGCCTAAAATTATTGTATATATATGTTTAAAATAAAAGGCATACATGTATGACAACGCAAGTGTTCCTTGGGGGACATAGCGCTTTAAATTGAAATAAAATAAAAAATCATCAGACAAAAGACTAAAAAAAAAGTACAATCTTACTGTGTATAACTTACTATTTAGTAAGAGTTGTGATTCTGTAACACGTGCCTGTTTGTGGTAAAAGAGAGCTTCTTCTTCAACAGTTACTGCCATTGTTGGTGTTTGGAAGCTTGCCATTTGTGGCATTACTTTAGCAGGTAGTAAATTGGAAAATTCTTCTGGTATTAGAATACTGTAGCAATAATAATCTGTTTCTTTAAGATAATCTTCTATTGAGTGCCTTAATCTTGGTATAAAATAATCAGTAGAGGCTGATGGAGTTTCTAAATTATTTTTACATTTGGAGTCACACCAATTAATCATCGGTTCTCGTTTTACCCAATGAGTTGTTTCAAGATTAACAAGTTTTATTAAATCACTGCTTGTTTGATACATTTTTTTCTAATAATAAAATTCATACAATGATTATTTTATAAAATATTATATTTCAAAGTATGTTCACGTCTGTCTCTTTAATTTTTGATTTGTTGCTCATTGGTTGCCAAAATATAATATATGATCGGGTGAAATATTGAAATGGCAATTCTTAAATTGAAAATAAACTTATATTTTCAATTATTTGTGCCTATAAATTCTGAATTTAAACTATTTTTAAATAAGATTCTGCTAGAGACATTTAAAATTTTGGTAAATAAAGTTACAGGGTAGTCAAATAAATTGTCGTTAATAGAAAAGCTTATAATTTTAAGTTTTATATATATTTATAAAACACACACAACTTCGGTTTGTAAAGCAATAATCTAATAACTAACCCCTTTAACAAAGATGCAATTAACAAAATTTGGAATGTTTGATAATGTTGATCTTTTTCGGATTAAATAATATTCAGGCATCTCATTTTTTAGTTTTTAAGTATTTTGAGTATAATATTTCAAAATCAAATTATTCATATAGAAAAACCGATTTCGTTAAATGGAAATTTCATATATATAAATGGATAAAGAGTTTAATACAGTATAATATTTAAATTTATTTTTCAACATAAAATAGCTGCTCTGTTAAGAAAACTTGAAGACGTTTTTATTTTACATAAAATATATTTTGTCGGCTTTATTTCTTTTATCAATATTGTTTTTAACATTATATTTAAAGTGTTTTTTTTTTTTTTTTCAATTTATTCACTTTAAAAAGCAACACTGCTCTCTAAATCCTTTCTCGGTTTTCATCACCAAAACATCGTTTGTATTTGTGGATGCGTCTATATTATTTGTACGATCTAATGCTTAATATTGAGTATTAATCAGAGTCGTTTAAATAATTATTTAAAGATGGGAAGTTAACAACGGTATTTCATCAGGTGAGAGCTCAAAAGCAATTTGTAATTTAAACAAAAAACGTCAGCATAAACACGCGAGCACATTTTAGACACCATTTCAAAAGTATTATTATATTATAAAACATATAGAAATATTTTGATTCTGAGAAGCATGACTATTTTATGTAAGTATACAGGGACAGAACGGTATAACTTTGAAATAAAAGTAATATAATATAAACTATACAAAAGAGCATAAAAAGGAACTATGACAATATAAATATTTATTTTAAAATACAATTAAATTCAATATTTGAACTCAAACCTTTGTTAATAAATAATTACAATTATATCAATCATAATGTCACTAAAACATTTGCTTTAAAAGTTTAGCAAAACGTTTTTCAAAGTAATTTCAAATTAGTTTCATTTGCAGTTTCTGAGTCGAGTAACAGAATATGTTTAGATCATCTATTAAACATTTTTTCAGTAGGATAATTACAAGGATATTACTGTAAAAAATATATTAAATGCTCAAATAAGTTTTTAAAGTGAGTTATATGACATGCTATACACACATTCCACACAAAGTAGAAATAAGCCTATCATTGAAGACATTTTGATAAACATTTATTGTAAAATTCTTCAAAGACAAATGTTTTATTATAATTTTTCTGTGAGATACTAATTTCTGCAGATCTCTGATGGCAAAGTGTCTTCAAGTATATCAGTACACTAGGGTAGGTCAAGTTAGGTTGTTTTTAAAAATGGCACCATTTTTGTTTACAGCGAGTAGCCCTATAACGCAGAATAATACATTTACTGACAAGTTTTTTTGGTTGGTAGAAATTTGTATCTCACCAATTTTTCCTTTACATTCATGAGTCTTTTTTTTCCCTTCTTCTTCTTCTTCTTTCTTATCTCCACTCAATCATATTAGGGTATCAAGCTTGTAAAGCTTGAGACTTTTGTTGGTGTCTGCTGGGGAAGAGTAGAGCTCATCAATGGATGAGTCAATACAGTCAATAATGTGTTTTGGGGTTGCAGGTTGACACTTAGTACATAGTGGGAAAACCTTGCAACCATTCTGGAAAGTCATTGTCAGTAGATGACCCGACTTAAATCTGGAAATCAAAAACGGTTGTTCTCTTGGGAGGACAGAACCAGTGCTTGTCCCTCCTGCTCTGTACCAGATGATAATTCCAACATTTTGTAATAATCATATCATGGTTTCTAGAGTATTAGTCCATTATACATGCGACATTAAAAACTACGAGTATATCTAAACCAAAACTATTTATAAATTTGGGTAAGATGCTCATTTCAGTTGACCCATTGTATTATACCTAATTTAACCTAACCTAGTGTATTGATATACTTGTCTGTAACTTGCCACCAGTGGTCTGCAGAAATGAGCATCTCACCCAAATTTAGATGGAAATTTTTGTCGGGAGGATATTGATTTATAAAGATCACCTCTCCAGTCAAAATTGGCTTAAAACTAGACACCATCTATTGACCATCGGTGCAAACCAGCAGACTGGTCGGTGACAAAGCCACAACACCTTCTTCTCTTCTTCTTCTTCTTTCTTATATCCACTCAATCATATCAGGGTACCAAGCTTGTAAAGCTTGAGATCACGACTGGGTGAAGTAGATTGCATCTGCCTTTGTCATTAAGACTGGGAGCACTACTCAGTGGCAGGCCGACTTAGCTCCAAAAGAAATGGCCGCCTCTGACATGAGGAACAGACGTCATGTGCAGCCGCTCCTACCATGGAGTACAAACGCTGCTCATCTTGTATCCCTGGATTAGGAGCCCTTACAGGGTACTATCAGCCGGGCCAACTGAGCCCAGGTTTTTTAGCGAGCTTGTTACTGCTCCCCCTCCTCGTTTTTCATCCGGGCTTGGGACCGGCAAAGGTGGAGACAACACCAACTTTGGCAAACTGAGAAGCACCCACTTGGAGACCATTGTTTCAGGTTAATAGCTCTCATTAGTTTAGAATGGACTTTGTTCCTTGAGATTTACAAAGGATCAAATGAAATCTTTATAATCTGCCAAAAAGGTATTTAGCTGGCAAAGTGGCTAGGTCAAATCTATGACCCCAAAATATAGATGGCCATTTTACCGGGAGGATATTGATAAATAAAAATAAAGGACATCTCTCCTGTTAAAATAGATGTCAAAGCTCGACGCCATTTGGTGCAGGCTGTACCTCAAAGACCAAAAATTTGTTCCAAAAGGCTGACAAGCCTGAAACGTGTTCATGGTTCGCTTTTTCTTGATTTATCAAGTAAATGAGATGGCCATATATCATGGAACCTATATATATATATATACAGTAAAACCCCACTAATACGAACCCCGGATATAGCGAACCTTCCCTTATAACGAACCTAAGGCGATTCCCGATTCCATTCCATTGAAAATACCATTGTTATAACATACTTTGCGATTTTTAGAAGTCTGTTTTTTTCACCAAAAAAAGTCAGAATCAAGTGAAAGGAATGTGCTGAAGCATTGTTGTGATGGGAGCGCCAATTTCCTGTTGACCATAACTCTAGTTTCCTACACCGCACAGCATCACGTAGGCAATGGAAGACATCCCTGTAGTACTCTTTGGTGATTGTTTGACCCTATGGTGTGTACTCATGGTGTTCCACACTGCGGGAGTCAAAGAAAGCAGTCAGAATCACTTTGACGTTGCTGCGCACTTGACAGGACTTTTTTGGTCTTGGTGATGTGGAATGTTTCCACAATGCTGCGAGAGATTCTGCTGTTCGGTAAATTTATGTGACTGCGTTGTTAGACAAAAACCTATTATCATTTGGAGGAAATTTTTGCCTGGGAGATTGATCTAGAAAAGGAAAGAAAAATCGCCTTTCCCATCAAAATGACCCTTAAATCAAGCACCATCTTGTCTCCGCAAGTCGATGACCAAGCCACAACACCAGCTTTGGAAAATTCAGAATGGCCCTTGTTATTCCAGGAAAAGCTTTGATTTCATAAGATTCACAGGGGATTTTCCGGAATTTGCCAAAGAGGTGCTTAGCTGGTAAAGTGAGTTCTATTTTCAAAATACAGCCTTAACTTCTTTAATTCATCATCCCAAAGGATTAGAATTTTCTGTTTGAGTTAAAGACAGTGTTGAATTAGAGTCAGTTGAATTAAAGTTGTTGTTTCTTATCCCCTTGTGTAAAGATTACACAAATTCCATGAGTTCATGCTCCTCGAGCTGTTTTATGATAAGCAGCAGCCTTTCCCAAAGGTCCTGTTTAGTGCATCTAATCCAAGCCAAAATATATTCTGGAGCTGCAGGTGCCAAGCTACATTTTGGGCAAGTGAAGTAGATTTTATTGTTATATTCTATCTCTTTTCAATGGCTTGAGATGGCCTGCTCTAAATCTTGTTAGTGTTGTTTGATGCTGTCTGAGGTTCAGAGCTCCTCCTGGGTCCACTCCACTGTACCAACTGTGCTTAAGGGATTCTCTAGTTGAATTAAAGCAAATATACTGGTTGGATTTGAAAAAGTGTTGAGATAAAGTGTCAGGTGTTGAATTAAAGAGGTTCTACTGTCAACTCTCCCATGTCTAAATAGACATTTAATGTCACTATTGTCCTATGTCTGCTAGCTTTCAGAGACAGTCAATAAATTACGTTTAGTTCTAGTGCATCTTCCACTCTCATGGACAAAACTTGAAAGAAATGACTTGAAATCAAACTGGTGATAACATTTCACAGTAAGTTCATATACTATGTTAGATTGCGGAATTTTTAAATACAGATTCCAATATTTATTAAACATTATGTGATTTTTATTTATTGAAAGTATTATTAAGTTATCTTTGATTTCCAGACTTTCCAGAATGGTTGCAGGGTTTTCCCACTATGTACTAAGTGCAATTCTCAACCTGCAACCCCAAGACATATTATTAACTGTATTGACTCATCCATTGATGAGCTCTACTCTTCCCCGACAGACACCATCAAAAGTCTCAAGTTTTACAAGCTTGATACCTTAGTGTGATTGAGTGGAGATAAGAAAGAAGAAGAAGACTATTAAGTTACACTCATGTACAAAAACTTAAGGAAGTTATACCTTTTAGCATGTATATCGGGATTCAGACAATAACTCTGAAAGATATTACAGTGACCTTTAGTTGAAGACACGAGATAACCAATTGTGAACAAAATATTGGTCTCCCTAAAAAAAATAGATGAATGGCAACATCAAATACTTTCCACTTCTTTTAGTTTTGTCCATGAGTGTATATTTGGGTGTTGGCAGAAAGCATACTACATAAGATTTAGGTAGCACTGCCTTCTTTGATATACAGGTCATCTTAGAACACCATTTCACCCTGTTCTGTTCAATTCTTTGCCTATTTTGTACCTAATTTCCACTCCATTCAATTATATTGGCAAACCAATGCGAATGTGTGTATGAGTGTATTTTGTCGAGTGACCCTTTTTATTTGGATGATGTTTTGTTATCTCTTAATCCAATTTGAAGCCCATCCTGATGGTGGACTTGTTTTAGCTGTGTTGACAGTTTGGATTTTGTAATCTTTGAACACCATCTCACCCTGTTCTGTTCAATTCTTTGCCTATTTTGTACCTAATTTCCACTACATTCAATTAAATTCGCAAACCAATCCATGAGTGTATTTTGTCAAGTGACCTTTTTATTTGGATGATGTCTTGTTATCTCTTAATCCAATTTGAAGCCCATCCTGATGGTGGACTTGTTTGAACTGTGTTGACAGTTTGGATTGTGTATCCAGGTGGGGTCATGGATGGAGTCCGTGGCAAGGACAAGCTCTCCTCGTACCTGCAGGCTCTGCGGCCGTGGTCCTTCAGCACATCCCTGGCTCCGGTGGCCCTCGGAGCAGTGCTGGCCTACAAGAGCTCCTCCAGCTTCAGCGCCCCTGTCTTCCTCGTGTCCTGTCTCACAGCTCTCTCAGTCCACGCCGCCGGCAATGTCGTCAACACCTACTTTGATTACCTCAAAGGTATTGACGACAGCAAGCGCAGCGATGACCGCACTCTTGTTGACAAGATCCTGACCACAGATGAACTGGTGCAGCTGGGAGTGGTGCTCTATACTGTGGGGTGCGTAGGGTTTATCCTCCTGGTGGCTTTGTCGCCTGCGCGGATGGAACATCTTGCGCTGGTTTACTTTGGGGGGCTTTCAAGCTCTTTCTTATATACGGGGGGTATTGGGTTGAAGTACATTGCGCTAGGGGATGTTCTGGTGTTGGTGACATTCGGCCCTGTTAGTGTGCTGTTCTCATTTGTCTCCCAAGCTGGTTACATGGACCTGGTGACGTTGTTCTACGCCATGCCACTCGCCCTTAATACCGAAGCCATCCTGCACAGCAACAACTCGAGGGACATGGAGGATGACCGTGCAGCGGGTGCAGTAACTGTCGCCATTCTGCTAGGTCCGGCGGGCGCCCATATTCTCTACGCGCTGCTACTGTTTGCCCCCTACGTGGCCTTCTGTCTGCTTGGCTGCCGGTTCAGCTTCTGGTTCCTGTTGCCTCTCATCACTCTGCCCTCTGCCCTGCAGCTCGAACAACACTTCAGGGACGGCAGACTGCTCTCCCTGCCCCACTGCACTGCGCGGCTCAACTTCTACTTCAGCCTTTTTTACCTGCTGGCCTGTGCCATGGTGGACAGGAGGCATCTTCCGGGTCTCTGACCCCTGTACATAACACACCTCCTTGTATTTATTTATTTATATTTTCCCTCTTCACACACCTTCCTTAATTACATATTGTCCAAACCACAACCAAATTAACCCCTTTTAAACTTTTTTTTTGTAATTTTTTTTTTTTTTGTTCAAAAAATAATTTAATTGTTGTTGTTTTTTCAAATTTATTTAGAATATTTTCATCAAAATTATTTATTAGTGATCATTTTTTTTTGTTTGTTTGTTTCTTTTAGTCTTCTCTTTCACTTCCAATTATTTTGTTCTCTTTTCTTTTTTTTTTTCTCGCATTTTATGAGATTTTTTATTTATTATTTTCTCTCACCATAAACGAGTCAAAAAATTTTTTTTATTCTATTTAAAAAAAAAGTTATATAGTTTTATAATTTAAAAAAATATATATATTTTATAAGTCAACTAGCTCCCTTCTCCCCCACCATTATATATATACTGTTTTTTTTTTTTTTTTTAATATAAAATATTATTTTTGTGTAATAATAATAATATATATTTGGAAAAAAAAAAAGCAAACTTTATAATAATAATAGTTCTTTAATATATATTTTTTTGTTATTGTGTTTTTTTTTTAACATGAAGAAGTAAAAAAAAAAAAAACTACTACATATTTGCATACACTGATCTTCAAACCCTATATATTTACATATTTCCATCTTTATTTATTTATTGAAGAAAACTTCCTAAATTATATTTTTTTACAAATGAAAAATATATGAAGAGACAATCAAAAATGACTTTTTTCTTTGTTTTATTTATTATTACAATATATATATTCTCACATCTCCCTCTTCCTTCCATATCATTTTTTCTTTTTGTAATTGATAAGCAAGAAAAAAACGTTTTTCGAGCCTATTAATACAACAAATACTTATCAACTCCCTTTTTCTTCCTATCTATGAAAAATGCAGAGAAAATAGAAGTTTTTTCAAAGCCCAAAGTATAAAAATATATATATATATATAAAGCCATATCTTTCTGAGTGAAAAAAAAGCAGAAAAATATTCTTGTTATTTTTACGTGAGAGATTGTTTTTTGTTTCAATCCAAAGTAATGAAATTATTGAACTAGAAGGCATTGTCTAGTAGAAGTAACTAGATTGGTTCAAAAAGCAGCAAGATCGCGTGATTGTTGTTCAGTCTTTGCGCAAGTAAGTTTGTACGCCATCTAGCAAGGTTCTATATACAGTCCCTGCCTATTCATTCCTTACCCACAATTTCCCTCCCTCCCCCACCCCCTTTTGGTGTCAATTTTTAATGGACCAAAAAAAAAAAAGAACTTTTTTCTTTTTGCAAAGTGGAAATAAAAATTGAATTTAATAGTATGTTTGGTGTTGTGGATTCCTTGACTAATCAACTTTAGTTAACTAGACATGTGGTGCACTTACAGTAAAAGCAGCCGCCTACTTCTACCCACCATGATTATCATGGCCTGTACCACGTGTACTAGGGATAAGCAAAAAAAAACTTTAGTTAACACCCTCATCAGAACAAAAAGTCAGTGGACGAGTGGGTAACACCCTCGATTCCCAACAGTCATGAACCAGGATTGAATCCCGCGTTAACATATTGTTTAATATGTGAATAATTTCACACATTCATTGTTTCAATTATCATAAACTAGGTTGCTTTTGTTGAGCGGTGCCTAATAAAGTGATTTTGGAACCAAACCCTCATCAGAACTAACTGCTATGTCCCCAGGTGTCAGATAGAGGAATGATCTTCATATATGAAGGCAAGCTGCGAAATAAACAGAATAACTGACAAATAAGCAGTTATGGACCAACAGTATCATTGTTAGAAAGAGAAGAAAAACATCTTTAAATATCCTGAATTTAACTGACCTGTTTGATAGACCTCAGCTAGGGTCACTCTCCCAAGTATATTGAGGAGTCTGTCCTCATGTTAGATACGGCAGCAAAGATGTCTGCTTTCATGTTAGGAACAGCCTCAAATTACAGGCAAAGTCAAATTTTCACCAAAGTAATGATAAAGCACAATATAGATTATAATAAAAAGAAATTAAGGCCTAATCCAAATAATTTATTAGTGTGTGACGTTTCGGCAACAACATTGTCACCATAATCAGACAAAAGAATGAAAGAAAAGATTTGTCTGATGATGGTAACAATGTTGTTGCCGAAATGTCACAGGCTAATAAATTATTTGGATTAGGTCTTATTTTCTTGTATTCACCAAAGTAATAAAAATGTATACACCAAAATGTGAATATTTCTTTTCACAAATAAATCAAACTTCTACTGTCCTTACTGCGATGAAAAAATATTGGGAGGACTTGGTTCATGTGTTGAATACCCCATCAGTTTGTGAAAAGAAACATTTGCGTTTTGGTGTTTTCATTTTTTTTTATTTATATGGCGTGTTATTGCTATGTATTAATTTCACCAAAATGTGCCTGGAGCATGGTGCAATGATCAATGAAAGCTACACACCATTCCATGAGACAGCTCGAGGAGCATGGAATTCAAGTAATATTTACACAAGGGGATAAGAAACAACTTTAGCAAACTAGGTCAGATTGCTGGAAGTGATTGAGATGTAGTGTTGGAGGCTATTCCTGAAAATATTTCGGACTGGGTGTTACAAATGATAAGTTTGTTTATTCCATGTACAGTGTTGGGCAAGATGTGATTATGCTTTCTATAATTACAAGTAATTGAAGATTCCTGTACAGAGAACCAAGAAGAGTTCTTGAGCTTCTTTACGAGCACGACCTCCAAGATCTTGTCTAATTTAGACTAAAAAGGATAAGTAAAAAAAAATAAGTAATTGATAAGGTACATTTGTATTATTCATTGTTGTTGTCGTGTCCAAAGAAGAGTCTCAGATGTCTCCATACATCTCTATCACAGCCAGGGCAATGTCCTCTATCTTGGGTGTGTAAAGCTGCTGCTCTAAGTCAAATTTCTGCAAGGCTGCGGCCATTGCTGGACATGAGAATATGTGAGTAGGTGTTAGTTCCACACCAGGACTATTATTCATTAAAAATGTAATAAGAACAAATACAAATTAATAAATTTATTATTATACATACTATTTATTTGGATTTGGGTTTTATTGTGTTTCTAATTGATAATACAAATGTACCTTATCAATTACTTGTATTGTTGGAAGAGTGATCTAAACCATTGTTTTTTCGACCACTACAACCCGGGATTGAATCCCACACTTTTTTGATAAGGCACAATTTGGATTATAGATTATAAACACAAGGTAATAAGACCAAATAATTAAATAGTATGTGACGTTTTGGTAACAGCGTTGTTACCGAAATGTCACATACTATTTATTTATTTGGATTTGGTCTTATTACCTTGTTTCCACATTTTTTTCTAATTAAAAGAAATTTTCCAATGGCCCCCAATTCTTGGAAAAGTCCAACCCCACCAGCGAGTGCAAGTAACTAAACGGGGCTCTAGCACATTTATAAGTGCAAAAGTCAAACTGATTTTCACATGTGTAGACATGTGGTGCACTTACAGTAAAAGCCAATTGCCAACTACTCACCATGATTATCATGGCCTGTACCATGTGTATTTGGGATAAATAAAAAAATTACTTGTAATTATAGAAAATGTAATAAAATGAATACATTTTTCCAAACCCTGCCCATGTACAAGGTGCGTTCATTAATTTCCAGGACTGGTTAAAAAATAAAATAAATAAAAAAGCTAGAGAAAATATTTTTTACAGAGTTGAATATTGGACATTCGACCACACCTGACTGTCTCGTGGCGCACGCGCCGATCTAAAAATAGAACAAAACAACTTCCTTGTAAGGTTCGCATTTCTAATTTTAAAATGGCCATTTTCGAAGAGCAGAGAATCTGCATTAAGTTTTGTTTTAAATTGAAAAAAAGTGCTACTGAGACGTATGAATTGATTAAAGAAGCTTTTGGCGATGCAGCTTTATCCCGTTCAAGAATGAATGATTTTCACGCTTCCAAAAAGGTCGGGAAAAGGTAAACGATGATCAACATACTGGGCGTCCAAGATCATTTCGTTGTGAGGAAAACAAGCTCAAAATAAAGGAGTTAATTAAATCTAACAGAAGAATTATCTTCAGTGACTGGACTATCTGTTTATTTGGGGATAATGAGGTGCTTAAGGGAGGCAGTGCGCCTTAAAAGACCTGAAAGATGGCAAAACAATGACTGGATACTTCACGTCGGTAATGCGCGGCCGAACAGCCCATGTTGTTTTGCAGTTTTTAGCCAAGCATTCAACCATACAGATCCCTCATCCACCCTATTCCCCCGACTTAGCCCCCAATGACTTTTTCCTCTATCCTAAATTGAAAATTAACTTGAAAGGACGGAAATTTGACAACGTTGATATGATACAAGCTGAATCGAAGGCAACCTTGAGGAACCTCTCAAAAAGTGATTTTATCTCCTGCTTCGACAATTGGAAAAAAAGATGGAACGGGTATTGAGGCAGGAGGGGCATATTTTGAAAAATATTGAATTAGTTTTTTTATTTGTTTTATTTTTTCAAAGATACAGAGCAGTCCTAGAAATTAATGAACGCACCTTGTATAAATATACGTAGTCAAGGAGACTGTATACATTGTGTAAACACAAGATCTGAAAACATGAATGTTTCTTTTACACATAAAACAAACTTCTACTGCCCTTCCTGTAATGAAAACATATTGGGAGGGCTTGACTCATCAGTGGTGAACCCTCCCAACGGTTTTGCTAATTTTTAAAAAATTATTATCCCTAGTAAACATGGTATAGGCCATGATAATCATGGTAGGTTGAAGTTGGAGACTGCTTTTACTGTAAGTGCACCACATGTCTACACATGTGAAAAGAACTTCCACTTACAAATGTGCCAGAACCTTGTTTGGTTACTTGCACTCACTGGTGGGGTTGTACTTTTGCAAGAATCAGGAGCCATTGGAACATTTTTTTTTTTTTTATTCAGAAAAAAATTAGTATAAAAGAAACATTTGTGGTATGACACAATTTGGATTATAGATTATAAAACAAGGTAAAAAGACCAAATCCAAAATAATTCAGTACTTTTGTCTGAAGATGGTAACAACACTGTTACCAAAATGTCACACACTATTTATTTATTTGGATTTGGTCTTATTACCTTGTGTTTAGAAACATTTGTGCTTTATTGCTTTAATTTCCTATATATAGATGATAAATTCTTGCTTTATCAGAATGCAAGATCTGTTGAGAGAATTATGATACTTGTCCTCTCTAGTTGTCCCCCATGTAAAAGAGAAGATGTACTGGGGCAGCCTCTTTCTTATTATATACTAGCCGTATGACCCGGGCAACGCCCGTGTTTTACCCGATTGAATGTTTTTATTCAAATACTATTCATTACAATTATAAATTGGCGCCTTAATTAATTGCATATATTAGTTAATAACTATAGCCTATGTGCTTTATCTGTCTATGTACTGTTGGCTTCCGTAGGCGTCTCATACTGGGAAAGAGAAAGAGAGGATTCCATTTGGTTATTATCTAATATATGCATTTATTTGGGGAGCGACCTGCTCCAACACAATAGGCGAGGGGGGGGTAAGGTGGCGTGACCGTAGCCAACCAATGAGAGGGCGCCATTCCAAAAAAAAAGCAAAAGGTGACAGAGTTGGTTGATTGATTAGGAGATGAGGAATGACGCTCGTAACTGTATATAGAATGGTACAGGTTGGGAAGATCTTCCATCAATTTGATTTGCATAGTGGGTCCCCATTTTAAAACTTGACAAGCACTTGACATCTCCATGGGACAAGTTGGCATTGATGATCTTTCCTCTGGTCTCTTAGGTAGATGTCATTGATATGGCGAGGTTGAAGAAATCTTCCCACAATGTCCTCTTTTAGTTTGACTTGCTGCTTTTCACATGTGTAAGACACACCATGATTATCATGGCCTGTACTACATGTTGCTTATCCCTAGTACACGTGGTACAGGCCATGATGATCATGGTAAGTAGAAAGTGACTGCTTTTACTGTAAGTGCACCACATGTCTACACATGTGAAAAGCAGTTCGACTTTGCACTTACAAATGTGCCAGAGCCCCATTTGGTTACTTGCACTCGCTGGTGGGGTTGGACTTTTGCAAGAATCAGGGGCCATTGAAGCATTTTTTTTTTCAAATCAGAAAAAAGTGCCCAATGCGGGAAACGAACCCGGGTCGTAGCGGTCATAAACCAACGGTTCAGACCATCCTTCCACCAACCCCCTTAGTACTACATGTACTAGAGATAATTTTTTACAAAATTAACTGAACTGCTGCTGCCTTTACCAAGGCATCCACAATACCATACAGCCTAATGTATGAGAAAATCCATTGGAATGTTATGATTGAATTATTGTGTAGAGCAAAGCTTATCCTGGAAGTTTTTATCAGTAATCTATATAAAGTCAATTGGCATCTATCGATAATATTTGTAACAAAGTTTTTTTTGCCAATGTGTTTCGCTTTTCAAACGTATTAACAAATATTATCTCTACAGACTTTACTGCAATGATAAAAATAATTGAATAAGAGGGCTTGGCTCATCAGTGGTGAACCCTTTTAGTGATTTCACTAAATAATTGTTACAATTTTTATCAATAGTGTTGGAGACTGTGTGAAAATGACATGGACTACTGGACATGTGACAAGGTGTTATTGGAAGAGAACAGCTTTTTCATTAAAAGATTAAGAAAATGGAATTGTGTCAATAGAGTGGCCCCATGTGTAAAGACATAATAGAATCTATGATAAGGTATACTTTGGAAACAGGAAAAAAATCACTGCGCATAAAAATTTCACAATCTAAGAGAAACTAAGATAATAAGGCACAATTTGGATTATAAATTATAAAAATAAGGTAATAAGACCAAATCCAAATAAATAACTTTTGTCTGAAGATGGTAAAAACACTGTTACTGAAACGTCACACACTATTTATTTGGATTTGGTCTTATTACCTTGTGTTTAGAAACTAAAATACTATATAATAGAAAAATTAATTTAAGAACATATTTAAAAAAAAACCTTTTTCCCATTCAAAAGAAATGTGCTGCAATTAAAAGAATGAAAGAAAGAGGAAATAAAAGTCGGTGGACGAGAGGGTAACACGCTCGATTCCCGACAGTCATGAACCATGGATTGAATCCTGCGTTAAAATTTGTTTAATATGTGAATAACCTTCACATATTATTCACTGTTTCAATTATCATGAACTAGGTTGTTCTTGCTGAGCGGTACCTATTAATGTGATTCTGAACCGAACCGAAAGAGGAAATATCAATGTCTCATGGCCTCACCTGGCGATGATCCCCTGGCCACCCATCCCCCTCCAACAGTACAATGTATATAATGCTTTGTATATATTCCGCTTTATGCGTCCATCGGGGCTCAAAAATCATCCATTCTGGTTAGTAGCCCTTAAATAAAGATATTTCTGGAAATATCAATGATATTTACAGATATGCTTTTAATTATATTGTAAAGTATTTAATAAGGAAGTCTTCTTCTTTCTTATCTCCACTCAATCACACTGATGGTGTCTGCTGGGGAAGAGTAGAACTCATCAATGGATGAGCCAATACAGTCAATAATATGTTTTAAGCTTATGAAAAACGTATCATTAAATGGAAGATAGGTATCTTTTATTTGTAAACGTTACGAGCTTTCGGGCAAACGCCCTTCTACAGGTTTGACAGAAATTAAGGCGAGAGACCGACCTATATACAAGGGATGATTTACATAATAAACAATTTTTATAACTTAGCAGTAAGAATTTTTAATTTTTAATAAGTAACTATTGTATTGATATGGTAATAAGATGTTGTATACTAGATTTTTAACTATGTAAAAAAGGAATAGATTAACTTGAAACAAAGATATCATAAATTTCAGGAATTTCTATTTTTCTATTTATGCTTTTAAGTTTGGTGGATACTATGGATTCTAACATTAATCTTTGGTGTAGGTTGGGTATGTTACGGTAATGGATAGTGGGGTGGGTGGTATTAAAAGAGTGGCCAGTGGATGCAACATGCTGATAGATGAGGGAACGTGGGTCGTTGTTATTAATGTTGCGGGTGTGTTCTGACATTCTAATGGCGACGGTTCTACCTGTCTCACCCACATAAGTGGCGGAACAATGTTCGCATGAGACAGAGTAGACCGCCCCAGAAGAATCCAGAGGACTGAGTTGGGTACCAGTTTTTGTAATGGGGTGTCGGAGAAGTGAGTGGATACTGGGGGTATTAATGAAAAAGGTGCGAATGCCAAATGGCCTGATGAGACGGGAGATACTAACTGTTAAAGGAGAATAGGGCAACATGCAGGTAGTCCTGAAGACTGGGGGAGGATTGGAGGGGGCGGGAGAATAGGTGTGTTTATTAATGAATGTTAGTGGATAGGAGGCGGCGGTGAGATGGGAGATGATACGGGCTTTTTCTGTGGTTTTAAAGATGGGTAGAGAGCAGTGTGTGTGAAGGCGCCTGGTGAGTGTTTTAACGATGTTAATTTTGTGTACTATGGGGCAGAAGGAGTAGAAATGGGTGTAGGTGGGGGTACTGCTATTCTTATAGTATACTGTGGTGTGGAATGATGCCGGGGTACGTATGATTAAGATGTCTAGGAAGGGAATGATGTGTCCCTGTTCTTTTTCCATGGTGAACGAGAGGTTAGGGTTGTAACTGTTGAGGGTGGACAGGATGGTTTCTTCAAGGTCGGTTTTACATATGCAAAGGATATCATCGACATATCGTCGCCAGAAAAGAATGTCATCACAATGGAGGTTGCAGACCCATTTATCTATTCTGGTCATAACCAGCTCAGCAGCTATGGAGGAGAGGGGGCTTCCAATAGGCGATCCCCTTATCTGTTTGAAATGGATATGGTCAAAGGTAAAGGTGCTCATGTTTAAGCATATCTGTGAGAGGGATGTGATAGAGTTGGTCTTGACGGGATCTGTGTTGATGGAAACCAAAAATTGGTTGAGGCTGTCAATTATCAGGTGATGGGGGAGACTGAGGTATAGGGATGAAACGTCAAATGAACACATGGTGAAGTTTTGGGGGGGGTGTAGGCCGGTTATTTCTTGAATAAGTGTGGGGGTGCTGGAAACTGTGAGATTACTTCTATTGTTGTTTAAAAGAGGTGAGAGATAATTTGAGAGGTACTTAGCTAGGGGGTAGGCGGGAGAGAGGTGATACGCAATGATAGGGCGCAGAGGGACAGAAGGTTTGTGGACCTTGGGAAGGCCGTAGATGTAGGTACCATTGGGGAGATTAGTGGTAAAGGATTTGTGTTCCTCCGTTGAGATGAGACTGGTTCTTTTCATTCGGTTGAGAGAGGACTTGAAGGTTTTTAGTGCTATTGTGCTCTCTTGTGCGGAAATTTGAGAAAAAGTGGCTGTGTCCTGCAATATTTCCAAGATTTTGGCGTGGTACGAAGATCGGTCTAGGATTACGGTGTCAGTGCCCTTATCTGATCTGCTGATGACAATTGAACGTTGTTTCATTAGTCTGCGGAGGGCCTTGGATTCAGTTTGGGAATTTGGGGGTGGGGGGAGAGGTCTCTGGAGTACCCGGGATACATGGTTTCTGATGGCGCATCTGTCTTGATGGTTATGATTCTTAACGGAGGCCTCTATTCCACTGATGATCCTGGGTATATCGGGTTTGGCGGGAAGTCGTAACAGTTAGTATCTCCCGTCTCATCAGGCCATTTGGCATTCGCACCTTTTTCATTAATACCCCCAGTATCCACTCACTTCTCCGACACCCCATTACAAAAACTGGTACCCAACTCAGTCCTCTGGATTCTTCTGGGGCGGTCTACTCTGTCTCATGCGAACATTGTTCCGCCACTTATGTGGGTGAGACAGGTAGAACCGTCGCCATTAGAATGTCAGAACACACCCGCAACATTAATAACAACGACCCACGTTCCCTCATCTATCAGCATGTTGCATCCACTGGCCACTCTTTTAATACCACCCACCCCACTATCCATTACCGTAACATACCCAACCTACACCAAAGATTAATGTTAGAATCCATAGTATCCACCAAACTTAAAAGCATAAATAGAAAAATAGAAATTCCTGAAATTTATGATATCTTTGTTTCAAGTTAATCTATTCCTTTTTTACATAGTTAAAAATCTAGTATACAACATCTTATTACCATATCAATACAATAGTTACTTATTAAAAATTAAAAATTCTTACTGCTAAGTTATAAAAATTGTTTATTATGTAAATCATCCCTTGTATATAGGTCGGTCTCTCGCCTTAATTTCTGTCAAACCTGTAGAAGGGCGTTTGCCCGAAAGCTCGTAACGTTTACAAATAAAAGATACCTATCTTCCATTTAATGATACGTTTTTCATAAGCTGTACACCGGAAGAGTTTTAAGTTTTTACTATTAATATGTTTTAAGGTTGCAGGTTGACACTTAGTACATAGTGGGAAAACCTTGCAACCATTCTGGAAAGTCATTGTCCATAGATGACCAGACTTAAGTCTAATTAAGTCTGGAAATCAAAGACTGTTGTTTTCTTGGGAAGACAGAACCGGTGCTTGTCCCTCCTGCTCTGTACCAGTCATGTACAGCATTAGATTTCTATTCCTGCAGGCATTGGGTTTTGAAGGTACGGAGGAGATCTCTTTCGTCTAGTTGGGTGGTAGATTCTCTGGCTTCAGGTAGGCCAAGAGCTCCAGCCTTTGCCAGAGAGTCTGCCAGCTCATTCCCAGGAATTCCAACGTGAACTGGAAGCCATTGCACTGTGACTGAGCTGTTGGCTGGGAGTCGGTTTACAGACTTAGCAATGCTCTTGAGGAGAGGTTCTTGACTGGAGAAGCAGCTTTGAAGGGTATAAATGGCTGCTCTTGAGTCGTAGTGTTTTATTATTTTGCTTGGCGAGTTGATGTTGATGTCTTTTAGAGCCATATTTATTGCAGAGAGTTCCGATTTATAAACTGAAAGGTGTCTAGGGTGGGAGAGGGAGATTTTTTCCAGGATCTTATCTTTAACAAGGAAGTGAAACTTATCGATAAGATACAATATTTTAGAGTCTAAAGATCTCAAAAGATAAATTATAATTTACAAAAAGAAAGAGGTAACTCTAGATGATAATGCACAATTTGTATTATAAACACAAGGTAATAAGACCAAATTTAAATAAATAGTGTGTGACATTTCAGTTACATTGCTCCTTCTTTATTGAGAGCTATGGCCTCACAGCTAGATTGGTCATTCCTGAGTCAATGGTTCAATGATGTCTCCATCCGTGGTATGGTTTCATCCTTAAGATGTGCACAAGTTCCTTGGATTTCCGACATCTTCCTTGTTCTTCCAATGGCTCACTTCATGAGTCACCTCAAATAATTTCTTGGTAAACTTGATAGAGGCTGAAGTACTGCTTCATCAGTTTCTCACACAATCCTACTTGTTGTACTGGTTTGTAGCTCCTACCCAGTGACCAGGATGGTAGATTATAAACATAAGGTAATAAGACCAAATCCAAATAAATAAATAGTGTGTGACATTTCAGTAACAGCGTTGTTACCATCTTCAGACAAAAGTACTTATTCATAAGACCAAATCCAAATAAATAAATAGTGTGCGACGTTTCTTTAAACGCTGTTACCATCTTCAGATAAAAGTACTGAATCATAAGACCAAATCCAAATAAATAAATAGTGTTGTTGTGACGTTTCGTTAAAAACGCTGTTACTGAAACCTCACACACTATTTATTTATTTGGATTTGGTCTTATTACCTTGTGTTTATAATCTACTAGCCGAATGACCCGGGCAATGCCCGTGTTTTACCCGATATATTAGTTAATAACTATAGCCTATGTGCTTTATCTATGTACTGTTGGCTTCCGTAGGCGTCTCATACTGGGAAAAGGAAAGAGAGGATTCCATTTAGTTATTAACTAATATATGCATTTATTTAAAGAGCGACCCGCTCCAAACCAATAGTTACAAAAACGAAAGAGCGAGTGGGGGAGGCATGATGGGGGGGGCAAAGGTGGCGTGACTGTAGCCAACCAATAGGAGGGCGCCATTCCAAAAAAAAGCAAACGGTGACAGAGGCGATGAAGAATGACGCTCGTAACTGTATATAGAATAATCCAAATTGTGCCTTATCAGGATGGTATATTGTTTCTCTATGTCTGGAGTTATGGTTTATTTTATTGATGTCTTGTGATTTCAGGATATGATACTGTGCAATCTGTCTTTCCTCTTCTGTTCTTGTTTCTACCTCTTGGATAAACTCATCACCATCTGTGGTTACCAGATAGGGAAATAAGATGTCAAGTGAGGTATCAGCTACCTACCATGAACTAAAATGGAAGAATGTTGTTACACTGGACGAGGCATGGGTTTACCTCAATGATAGCAATCAACCCCATGCCATTTACTATGCTAACTCTCAAATAAATACCTTTCAGAACTGGGTTAAGCAATGCAAGGAAAGTTTTGCAAAGGGCTTCATGATCATTGCAGATTTCTGCTACAATGGGAAGTTTATTATGAAGGTAGACCCAAATTTCTTAAGATAAATTCTAAAGACCCGTCTTAGACCCATTATTTGACAACCTGGTCCCATTTTTGTATCCAAGTGACTCAAGATCCATGTGGCTGCACCAGGATAAAGCTATGAGTCATACCTCACATTCAACACGTTGGTGTTGTCAAACAGACACCATCAAGGGTCACAACTTGATACCCTAATATGATTGAGTGGAGATAAGAAAGAAGAAGAAGACATTTCAGCCAGTTCATGGCAGGTCTATTCTTCAATTTTCCCCAAATCAACATCTTTTCTAATCCTTTTACACTTATTAGGTGTCTAAAGTAATTCAGTCTTTGTTTACATATTTGGGATCTAAAAGGATTAATTTTATTTAATTTTTTGAACTGTTATCTGCCCATGGCACTCTGTAGATTTTTCCATGTCCATATTACAAAAGCTTTACTTTTTTTTTTCTTTCTTCTTTTCTGAGAGTTCAGCTCTCACATCCATATGTTTTTTATGCTTATCCCTAGTACACGTGGTACAGGCCATGATAATCATGGTGGGTAGAAGTAGGCGACTGCTTTTACTGTAAGTGCACCACATGTCTACACATGTGAAAAGCAGTTTGACTTTGCACTTACAAATGTGCCAGAGCCCCGTTTGGTTACTTGCACTCTATGGTGGGGTTGGACTTTTGTAAGAATCGGGGCGCCATTGTAGCATTTTTTTTTTTTTAATGAAAAAAGTGCCCAATGCGGGAATCGAACCCGGGTCATAGCGGTCGTAACATTCATATGTGATTAATGGTAATACCAATGTTTCTACAATTCTCTTCTTTGTCTTGAGATAAACACTTAGTGCTATTCTTCTTTTTATTTCTCTAAGTAACCTACCCCTCCATTGTATATTAGATACAGTCTCTTCTTATTCATTCTTATCTCCACTCAATCACACTAAGGTATCAAGCTTGTAAAGCTTGAGACTTTTGATGGTGTCTGCCGGGGAAGAGTAGAGCTCATCAATGGATGAGTCAATACAGTCAATAATATGTCTTGGGGTTGCAGGCTGAGAAATTAGGTACAGTAAAACCCCTTTATAGTAAACCCTAATGGGATTGAACCTTTGGTTCATTATAGCCTTTGTTTGTTATAGTCATAGACAATGTATTATAATAATAAAAATGATTATTTTAGCTACGTTATAAGGGAAGGTTTGCTATATCCCCGGTTGGTTTTAGCTGGATTTCACTGTATTTGGTTCATAGAGTTTTCTCAGCAGTGATTGATATGAATAGAAGTGGTTTGCCAATGGTTTCTTCTGTCTATGCAGACATGGACCAACAGCATCATTGTTCGAAGAGGAAAAAGAGACCTCTTTAAAAACCCTGAGTTCAACTGACCCAGACCTCAGCAAAGGTTTCTCTCCAGGGATACGGAGGTCTGTACTCATGTTAGAGTCGGTAGCAAAGGCTTACATGTTAGGAACAACCTCAAATTACAGACAAAGTCAGACTTTTACCAAAGTGTGCCAT
>CP092883.1:4002321-4036481 GCA_030710605.1 Cordylochernes scorpioides | reverse complement strand
GATCAACGAAAACTGCACCCCATTCCTGGACTTATGGAATTTATGTAAACTTATTTGCATAACAGGGTATAAGAAACAACAACATGAATTAGTATGAATTATTTCCACAATCGATAAGGCACAATTTGGATTATAGATTATAAACACAAGGTAATAAGACCAAATCCAAATAAATAAATAGTGTGTGATGTTTCAGTATCATTCAGTACTTTTGTTGGTAACAACGCTGTTACTGAAACATCATACACTATTTATTTATTTGGATTTGGTCCTATTACCTTATTTTTTTTCCTTATCCTTTTATTAGTCTAAATTAGACAAGATCTTGGAGGTCATGCTCATAAAGAAGTTCAAGAACTCTTCTTGGTTCTCTGTACAGGGATCTTTTGTCCTTTCCAATGCAATTTAGTAAATGTTGGGGAGTGGCCTCTTTGGCTTTGCACCTAGTGCACATGGGGAAGCTTTTGGCTCCCTCTTTATAGACTAGAGGGCGCAGGTGACCAGATTTCCATCTGACCAACTGTGTCCTATTACCTTGTATTTCTACAATCTGACATTGGGGAGAGAGGACGACATGTCTAGAGGTAGATTCAGTTCTTTATCTTTCCATATAAATAATTAATTACAATTAGTGATGTGAAACAAGGTAATAAGACCAAATCCAAATAAATAAATAGTGTGTGACGTTTCGGTAACAGCGTTGTTACCATCTTCAGACAAAAGTATTGAATGAGAAATTTTACCACAGCATGTTTTTAAATAGTTACTGTTATCAAGTGTGTAAACAAGATAACAGATAAGAAGAAGAAAGTTTTCTGAGAAACACAGAATATTATTCTTAGATTAACACAAAGCAATAACGCGCCATCTATATATATAAAATAAAATGATTTAAAAGCGCGAATATTTATTTTATACATAAAATGAATTTCTACTGTCCTTACTGCAATGAAAAATATATTGGGATGATTCACCACTGATGAGCCAGGCTCTCCCAATATATTTTTCATTGCAGTAAGGACAGTAGAAATTCGTTTTATGTATAAAATAAATATTCGCGCTTTTAAATCATTTTATTTTATATTATTCTTAGAATTAAAAAATTACCTTGTGTTTATAATCTATAATCCAAATTGTGCCTTATCAATTAGTGATGTGATTAACAACCAGAATTAACAACAAACAACAAATACAATAGTGAAACTCTTTAATTTCAACAACCAAAAAAAAAAAACAGATGACAGGTGGGAGGAATAATAAGATAAAATATAATAGAAAGGAGGAAGATCTATCAAAAATATATAAACTCTCTGAAAAAATAAAAATATAATCTTTTTTAAAACCCACAACATTGTAAAAGAGTCCATAAAATAAAAAGATATAAACAAAAAAACACGACAATTAAAGGAAAAAAAAAACAAGATTCATGGCAAATAACCAATTGTAAGTGTTTAGGAAGAAATATGGAAGTCAGTTCACATTTTGGCGTTGACAATGGTGATGAAATCGGGTTTGAGGGAAGCTCCACCCACCAGGAAACCATCGACGTCTGGTTTCTTGGCGAGTTCCTGGCAGTTGGCTGATGTGACTGAACCTGCAACATGTCAACATTGTGTTGAGATATGTTTTACTAAAGTTGTTTTTGCTTATCCCTAGTACACATGGTACAGGCCTTGATAATCATGGAGAGTAGAATGATAAGACACAATTTGGATTATATATTATAAACACAAGGTAGTAACACCAAATAAATAAATAGTGTGAGTAGTAATATATATATAATAGTGAGTAGTGTAATAGTGTAGTCTGAAGATGGTAACAACGCTGTTACCAAAACCTCACACACTATTTATTTATTTGGATTTGGTCTTATTACCTTGTGTTTATCTTCTTCTTCTTTCTTATCTCAGAGTACACGTGGTACAGACCATGATAATCATAGTGGGTAGAAGTTGCGACTGCTTTTACTGTAAGTGTACCACATGTCTACACATGTGAAAAGCAGTTTGACTTTGCACTTACAAATGTGCCAGAGCCCTGTTTGGTTACTTGCACTCGCTGGTGGGGTTGGACTTTTGTAAGAATTGGGGGCCATTGGACCATTTTTTTTTAAATCAGAAAAAAGTGCCCAATGCGGAAATCGAACCCGGGTCGTAGTGGTCAAAAACCAAGTGGCACCTGCAGTTCCAGAACACATTTTGGTTTGCATTAAATTCACTAAACAGGACTTTTGGGAGAGTCTGCTACTTATCATAAAACAGCTCGAGGAGCATGAACTCATGGAATTTGTGTAACCTTTACACAAGGGGATAAGAAACAACAACAGGTAATAAGACCAAATCCAAATAAATAATGTGTGACATTCTGTTAACAATGTTGTTGCCATCATCAGACAAAAGTATTAAATAAGAAACAATATCATTGATGCTTTTAAAAGTTGAACACCTTTTCTAGCAAATTCTAAAGATTTCAAGAATCTCTCTTGTGGATCTCATGAAATCATAGCTTGCCTTCGACTAAGGATTGCCATTAATCCCAAAACCATGGTCAGTAGATGGGTATTCTGAATTTGTCAAAGCTAGTGTGGTGACCTCAGACTGCAAGGATGTTCAATAAATGGAGTTTTTGTGTATCAGCTTTAACATGAGCAGTGACTTTTCTTTTTTATAGATCATGAAGTACAATTTGGATTATAGATTAGAAACACAATGTAATAAAAGAACATGTCGAAATAAATAAAGGGTGTGACTTTTCGGTAATAGTGTTGTTACTGAAATGTTGCACACTATTTATTTGTATTTGTGGTCTTAATATCTTTTATTTATATCTATAATCCAAATTGTACCTTATCATAGAAACAACGTAATAAGAACATGTCCAAATAAATAAAGGGTGTGACTTCTCGGTAACAGCGTTGTTACTGAAACGTTGCACACTATTTATTTATTTGGATTCGGTCTTAATATTTAGATTTTTTTTATATAAATGGAAATTTTGTTAGGATGATATTGATCTAAAAAATAATGGACACCTCTCTGGTCAAATTAGGATGGTAAAACTAGGCTGAAATCTATTGACCATCTTCAGCAAATTATCAGGAAACTCCGCCCTTGCGGAGGCTTCATGGTAACAGTCTTCTTCTTTCTTATCTCGTCTCAATCATATTAGGGTATCAAGCTTGTAGAGCTTGCTGCTGGTCCCAAGCCCAGATGAAAAAGGAGGAGGGGGAGCAGTAACAAGCTCGCTAAAAAACCTGGGCTCAGCTGGCCCGGCTGATAGTACCCTGTTAGGGCTCCTAATCCAGAGATACAGGATGAGCAGCGTTTGTACTCCATGTTAGGAGCGGCTGCACATGGTGTCTGTTTCTCATGTCAGAGGCAGCCATTTCTTTTGGAGCTAAGTCGGCCTGCCACTGAGTAGTTCTCCCAGTCTTAATGACAAAGGTAGATGAATTCTACTTCACCCAGTATGGAGATAAGAAAGAAGGAGAGCAGAACTTGAATGGGTGACAAAGCCACAGCAGAGATTCCTTACCTCCGTACATGATACGGACAGACTCAGCCACCTCAACAGAGACATTGTCCTTGAGCCATGTTCTCAACTGTTGATGGACTTCTTGAGCCTGCGCAACACCTCAGCTGTTCAGTCCGTACAATCCTCAGATAGGGAAGCCATCCTACCTGTTCAGGAGAGGCAGTTTTGCCTGTTCCAATAGCCCAGACTGGTTCGTAGGCCAACACTACCTTGTTCCAGTCTTTCACGTGATCTGAAACAGAAATAATGAACATGAAAATATAAATATGGAAAGGCATTTTATCACAATATAAAAAAAAATTTTAGGGTAAAACCTTTCATATGCAGTAGAACATCCTCCAAGATAGGATACTCCCGCTAGAGAACACCTCTCTACAATGGACAGTTTTACATCACCAATACAGTAGAACAACCTCCATGAGAGGACACTCCCAAAGAAGGACACCTCTCTACAAAGGATATTTTTCATTACCAATACAGTAGAACAACCTCCATGAGAGGACACTCCCACTAGAGGACACCTCTCTACAAAGGACAGTTTTTTATCACCAATATAGTAGAACAACCTCCATGAGAGGACACTCCCAATGATGGACACCTCTCTACCAAGGACATTTTTCATCCCCAATACAGTACTTCCATTAGAGGACATTCCCAAAGAAGGACACCTTTCTACAAAGGATAGTTTTTATTTCCAAAATACCATTATTACTATTTATTAGCTTTCTTGTAAGAGGACACCTCTCTCTAAAGGACAATTTGGCTCTGCAACTAGGTGTTGTCCTTTACAGAGAGATAGTTCTACTGTAGAATTAACGTATTCATCAAGATATAATTTATTCTTTTTTAATATATATATGTGGTAATAATAAAAATAATGTGGGGGAAGAGAAATAATCACACCACAATTTGGTAGAGAAATCCTAGACAACCAGAGAGAGATGGAGAGAGCTGGGCCGGCCGCCGCTGAGTGGCCGACCGTTCGTTTCGAACACAATCACCAACTGTCTAATAGTCTCGAGGTTCCAAGTAACGCCCCTGTGGTCGCCCCCTGGAATGTCGCTGGTGTCTCAAATGACCGGATTTTATCTGCTGTCTCTCTCTCTGGGCTGACTCTAGGTTTGCTTTATTATTCCTGGAAGAGTATATATTATGACATATGTCTACATCTCAATTTTGTTCGAATTATCACCTTTAACTCAATCTTTGGTTTTGAAATAAATGTGTTGATTCGAAAAAAGAAGTTAAATTTTAAATTGGACTGATGAACTGGATGGGAAGTTATGAAGAAATAAAGAACTCAAGATAGAGAAGTCACTGGAGACAAGAACAGAGAAACTGAAGAATTGGACTGATGGACTGGATGGGAAGTTATGAAGAAATAAAGAACTCAAGATAGAGAAGTCACTGGAGACAAGAACAGAGAAACTGAAGAATTGGACTGATGGACTGGATGGGAAGTTATGAAGAAATAAAGAACTCAAGATAGAGAAGTCACTGGAGACAAGAACAGAGAAACTGAAGAATTGGACTGATGGACTGGATGGGAAGTTATGAAGAAATAAAGAACTCAAGATAGAGAAGTCACTGGAGACAAGAACAGAGAAACTGAAGAATTGGACTGATGGACTGGATGGGAAGTTATGAAGAAATAAAGAACTCAAGATAGAGAAGTCACTGGAGACAAGAACAGAGAAACTGAAGAATTGGACTGATGGACTGGATGGGAAGTTATGAAGAAATAAAGAACTCAAGATAGAGAAGTCACTGGAGACAAGAACAGAGAAACTGAAGAATTGGACTGATGGACTGGATGGGAAGTTATGAAGAAATAAAGAACTCAAGATAGAGTAGTCATTGGAGACAAGAACAGAGAAACTGAAGAATTGGACTGATGGACTGGATGGGAAGTTATGAAGAAATAAAGAACTCAAGATAGAAAAGTCCCTAGATTCCAGAGCAGAGAAACTGAAGAAGCAGAATTTGAAAGGGAATTTACGAGGATTTCAAAAATGGATAAATGCTAGTAAAATTGAAGTAGTTAAATAAAAAGATAGAATAAACACTATCACACAAAGAATACATTTTCAATGGTGTAGGACTTTATAGAGGGTGTATCTAATCAATAGTTTTCTGGCACATGCAAGGGCTGTAAGGGCACACATATGTCAGGCTGGGATAAAAGCTAATGTCTTGATTTTCCCCAGAATCCCCAAGCATAAATCTTTTATAGATTTAAGAAAAAGGCATCTCCTAATCATTCTCAATTTGTTACAAACCACGGAAATTTCAAAAGTTTTTTAAATAGAATAAAGGCAGTGGAGGATTGAAGTTGCTTTTGTGGTATTTAGGAACAAACCTCAAAACATCTACTGATCGATTGCCCAGCATTTCAAGATTGTAGAGTGAACTAGCTGTTTGTCAACTCAACGATTTGATTTCCGATAAAAAATCATATTTAAAGTTCAATTCATTTTGTAAATACATTGTAAACTCTCTACAAAATATGGATCTCTAATGTTTTCATGCGTTGAATAATGTAAATAACTTATGTAAATAAACTTTTCTCATTGTTTGGCGCAAGTATCTCTTGTGGGATATAGCGCTTTGGAAATAAAATAATTGGAATCATGCAATTAAAAGTTGCTGATGGCTTGTGCTATCTCTCAGATATCAATTATTCCAGAATTGGCTAAATACCCATCCTTAATTAATCAAGAAAAGCTAACCACGCACAAGTTTCAGACTGTTTGCCCTCATCATTGTGGGGCAAGATGTATCTCAATGACCAAATAATTGATCATTTAGGAATCCTGAAAATCATGAAACAGGTAAACGGGTTATAAGGGCCCTAGAACACCAAACTTTAAAATAGTACAAAAATGAAATTTTATTATTTACCTGATCCCAGTAAAATTTCACTTTTGCACTATTTTTTCATATACAGTTAAACCTGTCTATAGCGCCCCCCTCTTGGGACTCACCAAAATAGGGTGCTATAGAGAGGGGGTGCTATAGACAGGTCACTTTTAATGTAAATCACATCGTACTACGTATTTAAAATTGGGCCCTATTTAGAGGGGGCGCTATAGACAGGTTTAACTGTATATATTTTTTAAAAATTTCAATGAGTTAAAAATGCTTACAATTCACAAAACCATATACCTATACTACTAGCTTCTTCCACTCCACGCCAATACCAGAGGACAAACTGTGTTTGGGGCAGGAGAGAGATATATATAAAGACACAGCAGTTACCAGCAATGGCTTTGGTCTGGCGGTACACCACCTCCTGGGTCTTCCCAGACTCCCTCTCTTCCAGGAGTTCCCCGATGCAGGCCATGACATGTAGTCCTTCCTCCAGGGCATGTCCCACCTTCTCTCCCACCAGCTGGACACATCCCATCCTGATTGGTTGGTATAGGGACACACCTCCTTTCTAATTGGGTGGCATAGGGACAAACCTCCATTCTTATTGGTTGGTAAAGAGACACACCCCCATCCTGACTGGATGGTATATAGACATACCCCCTTCCTGATTGGATGGTATATAGACATACCCCCTTTACTGATTGGATGGTATATAGATATACCCCGTTTCTGATTGGTTGGTATATAGACATACCCCCTTCCTGATTGGATGGTAAAGGGACACACCCCCATTCTAACTGGATGGTATATAGATACCCCGTTCCTGATTGGTTGGTATATAGACATACCCCCTTCCTGATTGGATGGTATATAGACATACCCCCTTCCTGATTGGATGGTAAAGGGACACACCCCCATTCTAACTGGATGGTATATAGATATACCCCATTCCTGATTGGTTGGTATATAGACACACCCCCTTCCTGATTGGATGGTATATAGACATACCCCCTTCCTGATTGGATGGTATATAGATATATCCCGTTCCTGATTGGTTGGTATAGGGGTACACCCACTTTCTGATTGGTTGGTATAGAGACACACCCCTATCCTGATTGGTTGTTGGTATAGGGACACTATTGTTACCTTTTGTTTCTAACCATATTTTTTTATGACGATGAGGCACAATTTGGATTATAGAATAGAAGCATAAGGTAATAAGACCAAATACAAATAGAAAAAATAGTATGCAACATTTTAGTAACAACGCTGTTACCGAAACATCATATACTATTTATTTATCTGTATATGGTCTTATTACCTTGTGCTTATTTCCTGCTAACCTTCACAAGAGTCCTCAAGATTCCTGAGACACACAAAAGCCAAAGAGGAGATGTGACAAACCTCATCAGACTCCTTGAAGATGCTTCTCCTTTCTGAGTGCCCAAGGATCACCCACTTGCATCCTATATCCTTGATCATAGCTGGGCTACACACACAACACACTTTATGACACCTCTATAGAGAATATTGAGTTACACATACACACACACAAAGCTTTATTAAGACCACCACAAGGTCATAAGACCAAATCCAAATAAATAAATAGTGTGTGACATTTCGGTAACAGCATTGTTACCATCTTCAGACAAAAGTATTGAATGAGTCAAATCAAAAAGTCATTCAGTACTTTTGTCTGAAGATGGTAACAATGCTGTTACCGAAACGTCACACACTATTTATTTGGATTTGGTCTTATTACCTTGTGTTTATAATCTATAATCCAAATTGTGCCTTATCAATTAAGACCACCAGTCTTATACAGATTATTCTCCACAGGAAGAAAGGAATCATAGATAGAGCTCCTATACTCCAAGGCAGCGCAGCACCCAACAACAGCCTACGGGTCCGACGCATGTCCAATGGCCACACATTCCTTCATGCATACGTCATGGTTAGCGAATCACTGAACAGGCGAGTGTGGAATTGAGTTATATGAGATAAAACAAAAGAAGACATGGTAACAAGACAGAGAGGGGAGAGTGAATAGCAATATGAAGTTGGGAGTACGTAGGGTGAAAGACAGTGGAATTATAAATTTTGTCCAGGTGAAACTATCAGGAGATAGGAATAAGTTTCTTTTAAAACATTTTTAATTCACAAATCTCTGGATTTCAGGCACGAAAGTCCTTCTACAGGAGAAAACCCACTAGAATAAATCACCAATAGTTGAGGAAGCCAAAAGCTTCCCCATGTGCACTAGGTGCAAAACCGAAGAGACCACTCCCCAATATATACTAAATTGTATTGGAAAGGACAAAGGATCCCTTTACAGAGAACCAAGAAGAGTTCTTGAACTTCTTTATGAGCACGACCTACAAAATCTTGTCTAATTTAGACTAATAAAAAGATAAGTAAAAAAAAAAACAATAGTTGAAAGAAAATCCTATATAGAGGGTGCTTATATATAGTTATTTCAATGTGCCTCTAGTGCCTGGGCTTATTGGATTTGCTATTCAGAGGAGATTTCTTTATTTTGTATGCCTCAGGCTTCATGGTAACAGTCTTCTTCTTTCTTATCTCCTCTCAATAATATTAGGGTATCAAGCTTGTAGAGCTTGTTGATGGTGTCTGCCGGGGATGAGTAGAGTTCATCAATGGATGAGTCAATACAGTCAATAATTTGTATAGTCAAAAATTGGTAGAGTGAAGATCTGGCCGACTAATAGGATATAACACAAGTGGTAAGTAAAACTACTGACTGACGTTTGGTTGACCTACTGTCACCATTTTCAGTAGGTCACTTTGGTTGGTAAAAAACGTACCACATAAGGTTGATGAGTGTAATATCCACCTATATACCAACCTGAAACTATAATGTTTTTGTTACTAACAGGATAATGGTGAAGCTGGTATCTCAGCAGCAGCTCTATTCTGACAAATATAAAATGAATCAAAATGTTTTAAATATTATAAAAAAAGGCATCTCCTTATCATGCAACTGAAAGTTGCTGATGGCTTGCGCCATCTATCGGAATAAATATCAGCTATTCTCGTTGATTTTTTAATTATTCCAGAATTGGCCAAATACCCATTCTTGATTAATCATGAAAATCTGCCCAGATACACTCCAGGCTACATAATCAGATTAGAAACCGGTCGTATCTCATTGAGTGTAACAGCTTTAAAATTAACCCTGAAGTATTGGCTGCGGGTGTTGAATATGAGCAGTGACAGATTGCCGCGTATATGTTTTAATAGAACACGGGAACTGTCTAATGCTTCGGGCACACCCATCGGTTTCATTAAAAAGCTCATCAATCTGCTTAACAATAATGGATCCCCTGCACTTGTTTCCTGTGATGATCCTGAAACGCTGAGGAGCGCGATTACAGGGCTCTTAAAAACAGCGGCAGACCAATCTATACAAAACGACCTTACAAGAATGGATAAATCTAAGCTATACTCTCACTACAAAGACATTCACATATCTTTCATGACGGAGGGATACCTTTTAGGGGATTTTCCTTTCCCGGTTGTAAGACTACTCGCACAAGTTAGAATACTTTCAAGTTTTTTTAGAGAAAACCACACCAAGATGCTCTGCGGTGAGGACCCGATTTGTACCTTCTGTAATTCAAAACTAAAAAATGAAATCACTCACTATATTTTTGATTGCTATGCTCTGAAAGAAGAAAGAAGAACCCTTATGCTCAAAACTGGGCAACTCTGTGCTTCACTTCCATCAATAATTGACAATATGACCCAGAATAAGTATATTGCTACGGCGTTTTATGGTTTCCACAAGTCCGTATCTCAGAAGAAGGCCAAGTGACACTCACTCCACACTTTCTTACTGCTACTCTTTTTGTGTTGTTTTTCTTGCTTCCCTCTTTCTCTTTCTTGTTTTTTTTTTTCTTTTTCTTCTGTATACAGTAAAACCCCTCTATAGTGAACCCCAATGGGACAGAGCTTTTGGTTCACTATAGCCACGGTTTGGCCATTTTTTTTACTTTTCAAAATTTTTAGACCGTATAATTAAAGGACAGCCATACACACTGGAAGAGGCTGCCTCTTAATAGTGGTCACTTTGTTTTAATCCCCTTAATTGACCAATTTCCTTATATTAATACTAAATAATAATATAAATCATTAGATGATAGGTTCTTCTTGTCATTAGCATACATGTACCTCTATGTCTAATTTAAAAATCAAGACAAAACCTAGGCAAAGTTTTATTAAATATATATTCAAAGATATAAAATGATTTTAAAACATCATTATCACATTATATAATACAATGTTTATTTGGAAAAATGGCTCTAACACCATATTGCTTCAAAGCATTCTTCAAGCATTGCACCATTCAAATAAAGTTAGTGTTTTACTTCCATTTCATTTTCCCACATATTCTTCTAGGTCTAGATTTCGTTTTTGTTTTTTTTAACCTGTCATGCAAAACATTGCTGACTTTAAAATCACCATAGTTAATGGCATAAAAATAATTTTTGTTTCATCACGGGACCGTTTATTTGGACTTTTTTTTTTTAAGTTCTAAAACGTACGATCGCGATCGCGGCAAAAGTTGAGGTTGATTCCTCTTTGTAACAATTTTTAATGGCTTAATATTTTATAATATAAAATTTATATTCTCTTATTTTAATATGTTCTTAACATTTTGCCTGTGTTGTTTCACTTTGAAAAGTTCTGAACATGGCCTTTTTTTTTTTGAGAAATAACGCTTTTGTTTTTAAAATGCCTTTGTTTTCTTCATTTTGGAAGCCATTTGCATTTTTTATATTTCAAATTTAATGGATGCAAATATATTCTATTTAATAAAAAGTAATTTGTGTTAAAATTTATACAACATACAGCAAAAATAAAGTGCAAAAATCAAAACAAACAATGCCGCTAAATTTATTGTTTTGAAATCGCGATCCGCGAGCTGAAATATGCTCAAAATTTTGTTGTTTTAATTTTTTTTAAATTACAATTCTAAGTTCGTTATAAGCATAGTATTTTAAATAGATTTTATTATTTTGGGACCGAAAATAGGTTCGTTATAGGGGTAGTTCGTTATTCTAAAAATCGCAAAGTTCATTATAACGATGGTATTTTCAATGGAATGGAATTGGGAATCGGCGTGGGTTCGTTATAAGGGAAGGTTCGTTATATCCAGGGTTCGTATTAGCGGGGTTTTACTGTATATCGTTATTTCCTTTGTCTCACTGCTTTGTTCTTATGCATACCTCTGGTGAATCCTGTATAGGGTCAGTGACCCTGAATAAAGGCTTTTTGTTGTTGTTGTTGTTGTTGATTAATCATGAAAAGCTAACCACGGACGCGTTTCCGGGCTGTTGGCCCTCATCAGCGTGGTGCAAACTGTATCTCAACGACCAAAACCCTGGTCATTCAAGGCATCCTGAAAAATCATGAAACGGGTAGTTAAGGCCAGAATTACATGAGACCACGACACAATATGAAAAAATAGTACAAATGTGATATTGTACTGGGATAAGGTGCATAAATTATAGAAAAGATGCCGCAAGCCATCAGCAACTTTCAGTTGCACGATAAGGAGATGCCTTTTTTATAATTTATGAACCTTATCCCAGTACAATATCACATTTGTACTATTTTTTCACATGTTTTAAAGAATTTGAAAAGATGGTTTTTTAACACAAACAGCCTCTAATGCAATATTAGAATGGCCTCCAAGAAAATAAGACCTAATCCAAATAAATTAATAGTGTGTGACATTTCGGTAAGAGCATTATTACCGAAACATCACACACTATTAATTTATTTGGATTAGGTCTTATTTTCTTGTATCTATAATCCACATTGTGCTTTATCAGTCAAGAGACCAAAAAAATATTTACTGACCGAAGTGTATTTTATTTTTTTTTTATTATTATTATTATTATCCCTAGTACACGTTGTACAAGCAATGATAATCATGGTGGGTAGTTAGCGACTTCTTTTACTGTAAGTGCACCACATGTCTACACATGTGAAAAGTAGTTCAACTTTGCACTTACAAATATGCCATAGCCCCGTTTGGTTACTTGTACTCGCTGATGGGGTTGGATTTTTGCAAGAATCAGAGGCCATTGGAGCATTTTTTTTTTTAAATCAGAAAAAAAGTGGCCAATACGGGAATCTAACTCGGGTCGTAGCAGTTGAAAAACCAACGGTTTAGACCATCCTTCCATCAACCCCCTTTTTTTAATTCTAAGAAAACTATGAATGCCCCCGGTCAGGCAACCTTGATGATAACAGAGGGTGTTAGAAGGAGGTTCTGATGTAAATAGAGAATTGAGGGCAGAGAGATAGAAGAGAAGGTAGTAGATAGAGCAACAGTGGGAGGTAGATTTATTTAGAAATAGGGGGGAGGGGGGTTATGTCAGGAAAGTTCTATTTATGTAACTCTCACTAAAATAGCAGGTGGTGAGGAGTCATGATGTCAGACTTGCTCACTATAGTAGTACCTGTATCTACACAATTTGACAATTAAATTAATTGTGAAAATTAGAAACTATTATAGACGCGTAAGATTCTTTTTGAAATTAAACAATTTCTACTGCCCTTACTGCAATGGAAAAATTGCAGAATACACGCTATATACACAAATCGGATATTTGCGTGTGAAATATATACATTTGAATGAAAGAAAAAGTAGTTTAAAGAGATATATACATATTTACATATCAGTATGCAAATTGATTAGATAAGTAGTCGCTTATTTAGTTAAGTACATTCTGCAGAATTTGTTGAATCTTTGGTGTATGTCCTTAGTGTAGACCACATGTTGCATATTTGTTATGGGAAGTTGATTTAGTTCACTAAGGTCAGCGGTCAGTCAGTTAATAAGTGTCTGGGGTTCTGTTCTTATACTGATGAACCAGGCCCTCCCTTTGATTTTTCCATTGCAGTAAGGGCAGTAGAAATTGTTTAATTTCAAAAAGAATCTTACGTGTCTATAATAGTTTCTAATTTTCATAACAGATGGCGCGCTGGTGCATCGTAATATAAATTAATTGTATTGACATCTTGTCAATATATGCAAATGTGCACAAGTATGCACTAATTTAAAAATATAATTATATAACAACAACAACAATAAAAAGCTTTATTAAGACCTTTTAGTCTTATACAGATTCTCCAAGCACAGAAATGTAGGATACATGCAGGAAAAAAGTAATAGTACCTTAATGGTAATATGATATTTATATTTAAAAAAATTATATAAAGATAATCAAGCTAAAAAAATAGATTAGTCTGGGTAAATTGGAGGAAATTTATTATACATGGATTTACTACGGATTCACCGCAAATGAAGATAAAAAATATAATAATATATACATGATACTATGTATAATGAATATGGCGCCTCTAACACTGCTGCAGAGTTTGGTGGAGAATCGTCAGCAGATCTCCAGCGACAGCTGGTATCTAGATATTCTTAATTCAAGATAAAATTGTGAAAAAGCGTTTTAAAAACTACAACTATTTTCTCACACTGAGTTACTCACACTCAGTACTTTTGTCTGAAGATGTTAACAACGCTGTTACCGAAACGTCACACACTATTTATTTATTTGGATTTGGTCTTATTACTTTGTGTTTATAATCTATAATCCAAATTGTGCCTTATCATTTCTTTTGTCACATTTTGAGAAAAATATTTGTAGTTTTCAAATCTAGATATTCTCCCTTTGTCTAATCTTAACGGATGATGGTGGTATCAAAGAACTGTCTTGAATTCTTACTAACAAAATATGGTATGTTAAATTGTTAAAAATGTTCTAGAAAAGACCGGGGGAAGGATCCACTAAACAATTCCCCCCACTGGAGAGTTTAATACAGAAAGATTCTAAACTGTGCACAGCTATAAACAATGACTCAGTGGTTCAAACAAATGCTAGCTTATGATTTAGTTTTTAATACTCATGGACAAAGCTTAAGGAAATTGTACCTTTTAGCATGTATTTCGGGATTGACACAATAACTCTGAAAGAAATTACAGTGACCTTTATTGAAGACATACGAGATAACCAATATACACTCATGGACAAAACTTAAGGAAGTTGTACCTTTTAGCATGTATATCGGAATTCACACAATAACTCTGAAAGATATTACAGTGACCTTTATTGAAGACACACGAGATAACCAATATACACTCATGGACAAAACTTAAGGAAGTTGTACCTTTTAGCATGTATATCGGAATTCACACAATAACTCTGAAAGATATTACAGTGACCTTTATTGAAGACACACGAGATAACCAATATACACTCATGGACAAAACTTAAGGAAGTTGTACCTTTTAGCATGTATATCGGAATTCACACAATAACTCTGAAAGATATTACAGTGACCTTTATTGAAGACACACGAGATAAACAAGTATGAACAAAATTGCCTCTGTATCCTCAAAAAAAAAAAATAGATGACCAGCTATATCAAAGACTTTCCACTTCCTTAAGTTTTGTCCATGAGTGTATATATAGTTTCAACTTTGCTTTTACTCGCTTTTATCTTGATTTTTTAATATCTTTTTATCTTATTTCAATGTTTTATAACCTGAAGAAAGAGGTTCTTCCCTGAAAGCTCTCCGAGTTCTAATAAAGTAAAATTATTGGGAGATGCAGTGTTGTTGATTCTTGAGAGAAGTATCCTTATCCCAACTTAAATTATTGACAATTTGATAAGGCCCAAATTTGGATTATAGATTATAAACACAAGGTAATAAGACCAAATGTATTTTTATATTATTTTTATATATATTATAAATATTTTATTTATTTGGATTTGGTCTTATTACCTTGTGTTTATTGACAATTTGAATCTTATCTCCAATATGCAATTAGGACAAATCTAGTTAGTATGCAATTAGGGCATATCTCATTTCCAATATGCAATTAGGGCATATCTCATTTCCAATATGCAATTAGGGCATATCTCATTTCCAATATGCAATTAGGACAAATCTCATTAGTATGCAATTAGGGCATATCTCATCTCCAGTATGCAATTAGGGCATATTTTGTATAGCTCCAGTATGCAAATAGAGTATATCTCATCTCCAGTATGCAATTAAGGCATATCTCCAGTATACAAGTCAGTAGTTACATACCTGATTTCACCGGTATAGGCTCCCTTTGCCACCTTGTAGCAGTTCTGGGCAGCCACTCCAATGTGGGCGGGCATTTTGGTGCGGACATAGTCCAGATAGGGGGCCGGGACTCCCACCACGGTCTCTGTACGTAGGGAACAGTTAGATGGACTCATCTAGAAGAGTAACCTAGAGAGCAACAGACAATGATTGCAAGATTGAGAGAATGAAAC
Source organism: Cordylochernes scorpioides (assembly GCA_030710605.1). Classification (NCBI taxonomy): domain Eukaryota; kingdom Metazoa; phylum Arthropoda; class Arachnida; order Pseudoscorpiones; family Chernetidae; genus Cordylochernes; species Cordylochernes scorpioides. The sequence continues at coordinate 4,020,719 of CP092883.1, read as the reverse complement.
ATCATAAACCCCTCTAAAAATTGAAAATAACGCAATTTTTCTCTCTTAATTTAACCAACCATAAGACTTGTAATTATTGATAAGGCACAATTTGGATTATAGATTATAAACACAAGGTAATAAGACCAAATCCAAATAAATAAATAGTGTGTGACATTTCGGTAACAGCGTTGTTACCATCTTCGGACAAAGGTACTGAATGAGAAATTTTCCCACCTTAATTTAACCAACCATAAGACTTGTTATTATTGAAATGAACGAGAACTTTGAATGCTACAACTGTGCTGGTGATCTAAATATTATATGATGGTATCTTAGAATTTATGTAAATTTTACTAAAGGGGATATGCAACTATACAATCTCCCTCACAAATAATAACACCAACCAAGACTCCTCAGAACAAAATGTTATAATGGTTGTACACTAAACTTTGAATGATATCACTGTAATGTGATATGGTACAATTTGGATTATAGCTTAGAAACACAAGGTAATAATACCAAATCAAAATACATAAATAGGGTGTGACAATTCAGTAACAATTGCTGTTTTTTGACATTTTTAAAAAACAACTTCCTACTGTCCTTACTGTGGGGTTTATCACTGATGAGCCAGAGAATCTCCTATTTTTTTTTTTCAATTGTCTAAAGAGTGTGAGCATTAAATATATCTCTATTAAAAAAAAGTGGTTTTATAAAACTGAATTCTTCGATAGTTTTAAAAAAAAAAATTATGACAAAACAATCCTAGTAAGAATTAGGTGGTCAATTTTAGAAAGTATAGTAGAAAAATTCTTCCTGGAGTAAACTTATGCGATAATAACAAGGCGAAGGAAGACGAGTATCTTTCGTCTTCCTTCGCCTTGTTATTATCGCATAAATTTTAGAAAGTGTTTTTTAACAATTTTTTTCTAATAAAGATGTCGCGTAGAAAATAACACTGAAAAACTCGCCTTGTAAAGTTTCAAGAAGCTGAACTTTCCAAAAATAAACTTAGACGTTGAGTTTTAAATGACTTCCAAGGAAGATATGTTTATTCTCTCTCTGTCCGTAGCGCGATCTCCTCGAGTCACAAGCTCTTCTACCCTTTTAATGCTGTGTTTTCTCAACCTCTTGAAATAGAGGAGAACTTCAGATTATATATAAAAGCAAATGCCGCAATATGATGATAAACAGAAAATAAAAAAAACATTATGACCAAAAAGTGAAGCATTAACACTCATTGATAAGGCACAATTTGGATTATAGATTATAAACACAAGGTAATAAGACCAAATCCAAATAAATAAATAGTGTGTGACGTTTCAGCAAAAGCGTTGTTACCATTTTCAGACAAAATTACTGAATGTATTATTCATTATCCATTCAGTACTTTTGTCTGAAGATGGTAACAATGCTGTTACCGAAACGTCACACACTATTTATTTATTTGGATTTTGGTCTTATTACCTTGTATTAACACTCATTGAAAATAGTCTCATATATCAGCAATGAATTATTTTCTATTACAATAATTGTGTGTGAGTTTTTTTTAATTATCCCTAGTACCCATGGTATAGGCCATGATAATCATGGTGGGTAGAAGTTGGCGACTGCTTTTACTATAAGTGCACCACATGTCTACACATGTGAAAAGCAGTTCGACTTTTGCACTTATAAGAATGCCAGAGCCCTGTTTGGTTACTTGCACTCGCTGGTGGGTCGGACTTTTGCAAGAATCGGGGCCATTGGAGCATTTTTTTTTTAATAGAAAAAAATGCCCAATGCGGGATTTTATCCCGGGTCGTAGTGGTTGAAAGCCAATGGTTTAGACCACCCTTCCACCGACCCCCTACAATAATTGATGGGATTCCCCGATTTCAAAACTAGATTAGCCAACTTCATCCGGGTCTCTTTACACATTATAGATTTAGCTAATCTCTTGATGTGAAACCTGGAGGTATTGCAGCAATTCTAGCTACCCTAATCCTTTTTCATCTTCTATACCTAACATAATTTGCACGTTTTCTATGTTCTGAACTTACTTACATATCTACACTCTACTAATGATGGCTGGGAACCATAAAGTTGGTGCAGAAATGGAAATGGAAGGTTTGAAAGCTGTTTATAGCACCCTAAATCTCTCTTTTCTCCCCTTATTCCTAATATACACAATTTGCATGTCATCTATGTTCTGAGAACTTACTTACATATTTACACTCCACTAATGATGGCAAGGAACCATAAAATTGGTGCAGAAATGGAAGGTTTGAAATCTAGGTATCTCAGCAATTATAGCACCCTAAATCTCTCTTTTCTCCCCTTATTCCTAATACACACAATTTGCACGCTATCTATGCTCTGAACTTACTTACATATCTACACTCTACTAATGATGGCTGGGAACTATAATGTTGGTGCAGAAATGGAAGGTTTGAAATCTAGGTATCTCAGTGATTTTAGCACTCTAAATCCCCCTTTTCTCCCCTTATTCCTAATATACACAATTTGCACGCTATCTATGCTCTGAACTTACTTACATATCTACACTCCACTAATGATGGCTGGGAACTATAATGTTGGTGCAGAAATGGAAGGTTTGAAATCTAGGTATCTCAGCGATTTTAGCACTCTAAATCCCCCTTTTCTCCCCTTATTCCTAATATACACAATTTGCACGCTATCTATGCTCTGAACTTAATTACATATCTACACTCCACTAATGATGGCTGGGAACTATAAAATTGGCGCAGAAATGGAAGGTTTGAAATCTAGGTATCTCAGCGATTTTAGCACTCTAAATCCCCCTTTTCTCCCCTTATTCCTAATACACAAAATTTGCATGCCATCTATGTTCCGAACTTACTTACATATCTACATTCTACTAATGATGGCTGGGAACCATAAAATTGGTTCAGAAATGGAAGGTTTGAAATCTGTGTATCTCGGCAATTATAGCACCCTAAATCCTCCTTTTCTCCCCTTATTCCTAATATACACAATTTGCACGCTATCTATGCTCTGAACTTACTTACATATCTACACTCTACTAATGATGGCTGGGAACTATAAAGTTGGTGCAGAAATCTAGGCATCTCACAGCAATTGTATCGCTCCAAATTCCCCCTTCTCCCCTTATTCCTACATCAATACAATTTGCACCCCATCTATCACTAAACTCTCTTACATATCTACACTCTCTATTAATGATGGACAGGAACTCTCAAATTTATACAAAGTTAGATAATATAATCTTGAAATCTGTGTCTTTTCAGCGAATATTGTACTGAATAAAAGAAATAAGATATCTTTAACCAAGATATCATTAGCCAAAATAAAAACTAAACAAGAACTGGAAGATCCCACCTAAGCACAGCTGGTACAATGGAGTGGACCCAGGAGGAGCTCTGAACCTCAGACAGCATCAAACAACACTAACAAGATTTAGAACAGGCTATCTCAAGCCATTGAAGATAGAAAATAATAACAAAATCTACCCCACTTGTCCAAAATGTAGCTTGGCACATGCAGCTCCTGAACACATTTTGGCTTGCATTAGATGCACTAAACAGGACCTTTGGGAAAGACCGTTGCTTATCATCAAACAGTTCGAATGGCATGGTTCATTGAATATTTGTAATCTTTGAAACAAGGGGATAAGTAACAACAACAAAATATATCATCATCATTCTTGATCATCATTCCAAACAGAAAATACAATCTACATCAATGAGGGAAGTATACTTTAAGTTAAACATGGCAACGTAACTCGTCATTTAACCCTAAATTATCCCTAATTTTATAAAGGAGTTACATTGCCATGTTTCACCTATAGTATACCTCCCTCTTTTTCTGTTTAGAATGATGATCAAGAATGATTATGATATATTCTGTTCTTATCCCCTTGTGTAAAGATTACACAAATTCAATGAACCATGCCATTCGAGCTATTTGACAATAAGCAGCGGCCTTTCCTTAAGTATCATAATTTAGGGTTAAATGAGGAGTTACGTTGCCATATTTTACCTAGAGTGGGAGTGCCATTTTCTGTGAGTGTTGATGTGTTGGCAGTTTATTTATTATTTGTGTTTTTTTTTCCCCTTCCTTTTCTCCGTCATCAATTGATATCAGATATTGGTAAATTAATGCTTATCGTTTTTTATCAATATACTATGCGTTTCATCTATTTTTATTAATTATTTTTATTTTTTTTTAATAATATAGGTAAATAATTCCTCAAGGAACAATAAATAAGGAGTTCTACTTATTTAATTCAATATCCGGGGGGTTGGTGGAAGGCTGGTTAAACCGTTTGGTTTTCAACCACTATGACCAGGGTTTGATTCCAGCATTGGGCACTTTTTTCTGTTTAAAAAAAAAAAAATGCTCCAATGGCCCCCCCGATTCTTGCAAAAGTCCAACCCCACCAGAGTGCAAGTAACCAAACGGGGCTCTGGCATATTTGTAAGTGCAAAGTAGAACTGCTTTCACATATGTAGACATGTGGTGCGCTTACAGTAAAAAGCAGTCGCTAACTACCCACCATGATTATCATGGCCTGTACCATGTGTACTAGGGATAAGCAAAAAAAAAAATTCAATATCCTAAGGGATTATAGAATTTACAGTTGAATTGAAGACAGTGTTGAATTATAATTGGTTAAGATCATTTTCAATTTATCTCAATTACTAGTGGATATTTTTCTATGACATTTTGTTGTTGAAGAGATGTTGAAGTAAGTGATGAATTATGGCTGGTGAAATTAAAGTAAATAGGAGAAAATTAAGACCTAATCCAAATAAAGTAATAGTGTGTGATATTTCGGCAACAGCATTGTCACCATCATCAGACTCCACATCATAAATGAGAAAAAATATCACAGCAAGTTCTTAAATAGACTATTTAAAAAACTTGCTGTGATATTTTTTCTCATTTATTCTTTTGTCTGATGATGGTGACAATGCTGTTGCCGAAACGTCACACACTATTAAATTATTTGGATTAGGTCTTAATTTTCTTGTATTGTATATCGTTTATTTTATGATAGAGTGATTTTTCCTTGAAAAAAAAAAAAAGAGTTTTAAAAAATTTTATAGAAAAAATATCATGCTATGAGAATGCCAGAAATCTGACAGTTTTCTATACTCTAAAAATTGTATTTTACAACATTGGATTGTAGTGATTACTTCAAATAGACATTATAATTGTTAAATAATTCAATCTATGGAATGATGCAATACTTTGTATTTCACATTAATAGTTATTTAAAATATTATTTTTAAGATATCATATTTCCCATATGTTACTGGTATATCTGTAAAACATAATGAATTATTAATATTTTGGCGAAAATAATTATATATATTTTTTTAAATCTAAAACTACAAGAAAAATAAAATATTTTTATATTTTTAATTGTCAGCAAGTTGTTATTTCTAGTTGCAAACTTCTTAAAACATTTGTTCTGCTGAAAATGTCAATTTAAATTTCCAAAAGAAAAATGGGAGCGGCACGTACCCAAGAGACATAATGATAAATCTAATCATTGGTATATTATTTGTCAAAGGGGAGAAAACATTGCTAATATCAGCGAAAACGATAAGCTGTTATCTTTTAACAAGTTCAAGGTTATAATTAAAATATCACAATATAATTAAAAGGAAAGATATTTACCTGTCCTATTGTCGAGACTGGCTTCAGACATAAACTTGATAATCTCATTTATGCTGTTTTTATCTCCATTCATCTTCCAGTTTCCACCAACGATAAACTTCCTGTCGCTCATTTTGGATTATTTGCGATGACTAGCTAGAGCAGACGCCGACAAGGATCTAATTTAAATGACCTCTATATAAGCCGATCCAAAATATCTTAAACTTGGGCAGGAGTGTCAAGCGATTATCCTTAGCTGATATATTCTGAGAGTATATAAATGTACACAAAGGTGTGAAGAAAATATTTATAAAATAAATTTCAGAAAAATTCTGATGTTTTTATTTAAATTAATCAATATAATTAATTATTAAAATTAATAATGAAGAAGTTTAAATAATTTTAAAATTGACCTAATATAACTAAATTACTTTATTTTTGAAAGATATATTCGTCTCAAAATGTTTAACAATATCTCAAAATATATTTTCAGATTACAAAATATTTATATTACAAAACACTTTACCTCCTAAATAAGAATGATTGGTTTTTAAAATAAATTAACTTCGCGCGAGCGTGTAAAATACATTTTAAACCTAAAAGAAATCTTTATCTTGCATTTTATTGAAATAATTGTTGTTTTTTTTAATATTAATTCTCACAATTTCATTGTGCAATATAGAGCAAATTACTAACCATAATTTCAACACTCAGGCCATCGATATATTTTTACCAGCTAAATATTAGCACAAAAAAATCTATAAACTATAAATTATCAGACATTTCAGAATATGACCTTCTTCCCCTCTTTTTTTACATAATTATTTTTTCATTTCAGAATATTTACATAGCTAAATAATGAAACGAAAATAGGATTTTTTGTTGCTTGTAATTAAAAATATATAAAACGTGTTATTATACATAACATGTGAACTAAAATTTTAAAAAATATTCCCAAATAAAGAGAACAATTTTAATGCATTAGTATCTAAAAATACTATTATCCTTTTTTCCACACACGCGTCTTATTTCAGCATATCTCATTGCATTAAAAATAAATTATCTTTATATGAAGTTATTTTGTAATTATAGTTCACTCACTGTATATAAGAAGCCTATAATTAAGAATAGTAATTTATTTTAATCTTTCAAGTCTATATTTAAAAAAATCTACTGACGTATGCATGTTTTAAATATATTAAAACGTGCAGACGTCGTTTTAAAAGTTTTCCCTATTTTTACCCTGTCCCCACTCTCCAACCTGGTATAATGGAACCATTTATCATTATGGATTCATTTTGGAGTTTCTGCTTCACTTGCAGTTATTAGGTGCTCTCATGTGCTCCTTTGATTCAATGAATCTCTGAGATAGACATCATCCTGGCATATAAAACACTCTCACTATTTTCGCTACCAGAACAATTTTTCATTTGTAACTATTTTTTCATAATTCTTATAGAATTTATTTGAATATAAGGGAAGTCGTAAAAGTCTCTTCTATATTCAAATAAATTCTATAAGAATTATGGAAAAAATAGTTACAAATGAAAAATTTGTTCTGGTAGCGTAAATAGTGAGAGTGTTTTATATGCCAGGATGATGCCTATCTCAGAGATTCATTGAATCAAAGGAGCACATGAGAGCACCTAATAACTGCAAGTGAAGCAGAAATTCCAAAATGAATCCAGAATGATAAATGGTGGAACCTAGGGAATTCGTAGAAGTCTCTTCAGGTTCCACCTTCCATCTCATCGCCATTCATCTCCAGGCTGCGCTAACTCCAGGCGAAATTGATAAAGTTGGTGCTTCTTCTCACCACCTCTCTCCAGATAATCCGAATGAAGAAGGAGTCCCGTCTTCAACTCCTTCGAAAACTTGATGGAACAAGAAACTCTCCAACATTCCATCAAACTACCTCTATTCATATCATTTTTTAAAAAAGGCATTCACAGATTCCTTTATAAACTTAAATCAATATTAAGAAAAATAAATCTCCTTATCGTTCAGCTGAAAGTTGCTGATGGCTTGCGCCAACTATCGGAATAAATATCAACTAATCATTGATTTTTAATTATTCCAGAATTGGCCAAATACCCAATTCCCATTTACCCCATAGATAGCGCAAGCCATCAACAACTTTCAGTTGCACGATAAGGAGATGCCTTTTTCTTAATTTATAAACCTTATTCCAGTACAATGTCACATTTGTACTATTTTTCACATTGTTTCGCAGTCTCTCGCAATTCTGGCCTTAACTACCCGTTTCATGATTTTTCAGGATGCCTGAATGACCAGTTTTTTTTTTTTGGTCATTGAGGTACAGCTTGCACCACACGCTGACGAGGGCCAACAGCCCGAAACGCGTACGTGGTTAGCTTTTCTTGATTAATCAAGAATGGGTATTTGGGCACAATTCTGGAATAATAAAAAAAACAATGAATAGTTGATATTTATTCCGATAGATGGCGCAAGCCATCAGCAACTTTCAGTTACACGATAAAGAGATGCCTTTTTCTTAATTTATGAACCTTATCCCAGTTCAATGTCACATTTTTTTCTATTTTTTTCATATTAAATAACTATGTAAAAAAAAAATTGTCTTGACTGTTACTTTTAATTATTTCCTATCTCTACATGTCTAAAAAAGTGAGCGTCATTACTCACAGAAGAGCGAATCACAAATTTATTCTTTATGGCCCATGTATAGACCTAAAAATGTACCAGATGGTAAAAAAAGGTGTCAAAAGGGGAATTAGCCACTTCTTTTTTGGTACACAGATATTATTTTTTCGGCTATAGAAAATTTTCAATGCACATACAAAATATATACGAGGCACAAAAAGAAGATATTTGAATAAATTATATGATTATATATATAATATAGATATTAAGGTGGTTGTACACAAAATAAACAAAAATGACTATTAATAAAAAGGCATATCCTTATCGAAAAACTGAAAGTTGCTGATGACTTGCGCCATCTATCGGAATAAATATCAACTATTCTCGTTGGATTATAGATTATAAACACAAGGTAATAAGACCAAATCCAAATAAATAAATAGTGTGTGACGTGTCGGTAACAGTGTTGTTACCGAAACGTCACACACTATTTATTTATTTGGATTTGGTCTTATTACCTTGTGTTTATTCTCGTTGATTTTTAATTATTCCAGAATTGGCCAAATACCCATTCTTGATTAATCAAGAAAAGCTAAACACGGACGCGTTTCGGGGTGTTGGCCCTCATCAGCGTGGTGCAAGCTGTACCTCAACGACCAAAAAATTGGTCATTCAGGCATCCTGAAAAATCATGAAACGGGTAGTTGAGGCCAGAATTGCGTGAGACCGCGACACAATGTGGAAAAATGACTATGCCAACAAAAAGCAATCCATCCCACCCCATTTACCTTAATTCAGAAACCTTATTACCAGGACAAGGTCCAGGATTATAAAGGGGCGACCAGAGTCGCAGCTAGCCACTACAACGCACTCGCTGTTTACCAACACCTTTGCTTGAGCCTTTTTCCCTCCAAAAATTTAAAAAATTCAAAATAATTCCGCCACTTGTGTGTTGCGGAACTCACCCTAAATAAATATGGATTTGAAAAAGGTATTGAATATTTAAAAATTAAATAAAAATGTACATGATGGGATTTAGGCATCTTGGGGTCTGCTTGGTGAAGGGCAGGCGCTCGTGGTAGAGTTGGTATTCTGCTTGAAAATGTGCAACAGCCACCATAAGACCACGGGTTTTTAGCTTGCACTTAGGGAAAAGACATTTAGTTAGAGTCCATGCTGGACTTTGGTTCGATACTGGTGGGGTCAAGTCAGCCATCATAGGTCAGAAGGGTCAACCACTGGAAAGGGGCGTTTGAGTCTATCTTAGACTCTGACTTGGTGCTGTCAAGGATGAAAGCTACATCTAGGCAATCAGAGATTTGCAGCTTTGAGTAAGAAAGAATGGAACAAGGTTTAACTAGATGGGGTTTTGGTTTAATTTGTGGCATACTTATATACAAAGGTCACTAAATTATCCTAACAGCTATAAGACAGGAAAACCATATCTCCTAATTAGCATTATCATAATTAGCATTATCACAAGCTAGAGCAAAGCAAAAATTGGCGCGATTGAAGACTCTAGCTGTCATTGTGGCAACGAATTCCAGGACTCGAGACACCTACTGCTGGAATGCCCACTCTTCTTCACCGCTAGACAACAGACAATAAATAATGTTGTATATCTATATCAATTTGTAAATAGCAGAGAGGATTATCATAAGTTTAACTATTTTTGTAAATATATTCATGATTTTCTTTCAACCTGAAAGGTTCAGGCTCCTAATATATATTATTGTTTCTCTTTTTATTTTGATTACTTTTTCTTGTATAATATGTTTATAACTGTTTCTGTTAAAAAATGTAAATCGACGCAATTATCCCTAGCCGGGATATCGCGTTTTGTGTATTGAAATAAAATAAAAAAAGAGCAAAGCAAAAAGAACCTTTCTAGATATCAATAATAACATTAGTTTTCGATATATAGTGGTAGAATATTTAAAAAAACAATCAATAGATTTTTATATTTACATATTTTGTTCCTCGCGATATTTCATTCATTGCATTTCTGTTCTTTCATGTAAAAAGGTTGGTGATTGTTTTGAACAAAATAAATTGCCCCTTCTTGTCCTTAATTTCTCGTACCTCTTCTAGTAACAATATATATTAATAAAAAGTAATAACGCGCGCCATCTATACATAGAAAATAAAAGCATTAAGACTGAATGTTTCTTTTACACATTAATCAAACTTCTACTGTACTTACTGCGATGAAAAAAATATATTGGGAGGGCTTGGCTTATCAGTAGTGAACCCTTAATAGGCTTAGCAAAAATACGGTGTTTCGATTTAAAGATTCCAAGTTGTTTTGTACTCACTTATTTTGTAGTTAGGAAAAGACATCCCATTTGATATAAACTAATATATATATATGTGGCAATATAATAATAAGGTGGGGAAAGAGAAATAATCACACCACAAGTTGGAAGATGAACCCAGACAACCAGAGAGAGAAGGGGAGAGCGCCGGGCCCGGCAACAGCCGGACCGCTCGTGTCGAACACCATTCCCCAACTGACCTAATAGTCCCGAGAACTCCGGGCCCCTCTGGTCGCCCCTTGGAATGTCGCTGGTGTCTCAAATGACCGGACCTCAGCTGCCCGTCTCTCTCTGGGTTGACTGTAGGTTTGCTTTATTATTCCTGGAAGAGTATATATTATGACATATATTTATTTGAGGAACGACTTGTTCCAATACAAATGTTGTAAAAACGAAGCGAGCGAAAAATCAAAACAGAAAAGTCTGAAGCGTAGTGTTAGTATGATGTCAGCCCCGATGATGATAAAGTCAAAGTCTGCGTAACAACTCTCCTAGCGGTTTTGCCAATTTTTTTTTAATCCACCAGACCGCTTCTTTAAAGCTCTAATACTGTATTGGATCATTCTGCTTATATATGCTAGAATGAAAGGGGAATTAAAAAAAAAAAGTATTTAAGTAAACTCTATGGACATAAGCTTTTAGAACAGTAGAATTACATATAAATATTTGCATCGAGCAATGCTCTTCCCGCAAACAATAAAGACAAGGTCAGTTAGGCATAAATTAATACAAAGCAAAAACGCACCATCTATATATAACAAATGAAAACGTTAAGACGCGAATTTTTCTTTTCACAAATACATCAAACTTCTACTGTCCTTACCGCGATGAAAAAATATTGGTCTGGTAGATTAAATTGGCGAAACCGCTGGGAGGGTTCACCATTGATGAGCCAAGCCCTCCCAATATTTTTCATCGCAGTAAGGACAGTAGAATTTTAATTCATGTATAAAAGAAACATTCGTGTTTTAATGTTTTCAATTTCTATGTATAGATGGCGCGTTATTGTTTTATATTAATTTATGCCTAACTGGCCTTGTCCTTATTGTTTGTGGAAAAGCATTGCTCGAAGCAAATATTTGAATGTAATTCTACTGTCCTATAAGCTTATGTCCATAGTTTACTTGAAAACCATTTCTAAGATTCCATCCTTCAGTGTAGCATATAAAAGCAGAATGATCCAATACAGTATTAGAGCTCTGAGAAGCGGTCTGGTGGATTAAATTGACGAAACCGCTGGGAGGGTTCACCACTGATGAGCCAAGCCCTCCCAATATATTTTTTCATCGCAGTAAGGACAGTAGAATTTTGATTGATGTGTAAAAGCTACATTCGCGTATCAATGCTTTTATTTACAATGTATATGTCATAATTTGTATATAATTGTATGCACCCCCGACCCACTATGCATGTACAATGTATGATTTTCAAAGATTTAATAAAGAACAAGGTAACTGGAGGAAAGAAAGTAGTAACAAAACATAGGAAATAGGTTTAAAGCGGGCACAATTATAAATAACTTGTACAGTCAATACTTCCTGACAGAAGGCCGGACGTATCTGGTGACCAGAAGTTATAAAAGTAGAGAGACACCCCATACTTCCTGACAGAAGGCCGGACGTATTTGACAACCACGGAAGTAAATAGAGTCGAACTATCAGGCCGGGCATATCTTTCACCAAAGAAAGTCGCCGGTCCAATTAGAAAGATCCACTAAGTAGGTCAACCAATAGGAAAACGGGCACGTCCCATCCTTCGACCAATGGGAAGGAAGACAACTCGTGGTGTTAAATCGAAAGACAAGAATTGTCAGTAGAGTTTTGGCTTCCAACAAGGTGACATCGGCTCTGGACCTCTCTCCCTCTGCTCATCCCGTAGCTAAGTACAATCACCGCCATGTGATCAGATAATTAACAATCAAAATCGCTCCGCTCTTCTCAAGCTTTCTTTCCTCCAACCCAGTTGCCTTTTATTTTCAAACCCCATCACGTGTCCTGATTATTCCTAACTGTGTGCTTCACTTGCCACTCAACGACTGCGTTTCAACCAATCCTCACCATTCAAATCGAACAACAAGAAATTCCGCAACGATATTGTCACAGAACGGTTAAGTCGACAGGATTCTACAACAGTGTAATACATCAAATATTGCAGTGTAATAACTTATTATATATTACATAAAGTCGACAGGATTCTACAACAGTGTAATACATCAAATATTGCAGTGTAATAACTTTTGGATATATTACATAGAGTCGACAGGATTCTACAACAGTGTAATACATCAAATATTGCAGTGTAATAACCTTGGACTATATTACATAGAGTCGACAGGATAAAGATATTATGGAGCTTAATCAGGATCAAGATGGAAATTAGCCCAGACACCAGCAAATCAAACGGCAATGACAAACTCAGCGGAAAAGAAGCGGGCAAGAAGAGAGGCGACCAGGCGCCTTCTAGCGGCCATCATATGGCAGATGACCGTGGCCCTCCGACGTGTCAACGCCCCGCAAAGTGAGACGGAATTCCGGAGCGCCATTCCCCGGGGAGGACGACGGACACAACCCCCGCCAACCCCAGGCGAGTGTCACCAAGGCCGGACACCGACCACCGAGGAGTCATCCACCGCCATGCCGTACACCGTCCCCGAAACCAATCCGCGCGATCCGGGACAGCACAAACGATCCCAAAACGATATTCCAGTACCGAACTTCACTTCAATTTCGCGGACGGTGCGAGCAGTCCCGAGCCCCAAGCCAACCACCCCAAACCAAGGCGTCCCAGAGGAGACCTGTTGAACTGAGGTAGGCACCCACCCTATGGCGTCAAGAAATTGACTTTGGACTCATAGCTAAACCTACCTACCCCTTTAATCATGTATCTAACCTTGTACTCAATGAATGCACGCACGGGCTAGGCCAAACCTGTCCGAAAGGACTCGCACTGCAACCAAATTTGTCACACAGGACAACCCTTGCCTGCATTCATTGACCCCACTACCATGTTTATCACTCAACCCAATTACCAGTACTATATGCCCTCAAATACAAGCCACAACGGCTTCAACCCTCACCATGCCAAAAAAAAAAAAAAACGTGTCAGTACAGCTCACACACTTACCACACCAAATCCATGCATGACCATACGTCGCCACGCCATAAAAATGTACCTCACAACAATCCCACAAACGTATTTAGCAACAATCACGACATTCGCAACAACAATAAACCGACAACATCCATCCAAAGGACGGTTTTCACGCTAACAAACACGCACAACCCGCCCAACAAGCGCGACACTCGCGCCAAAAGACGACAACAACCAACAAACGCATGCACCGTCGTTAGTAACAATCATCTCGTCTACCCAAAACACTAAAAAAATGTTCACCTTAAAAGGTGCCATATACACTAACAATAGAAATTTCGATATATGACTTTAATAAATTTGTTATTCATAGTGAGAACAGGTTAGATTTTGTACAAACAAGGACTTCGCGTGACACCTTTTCATTCACAATTTTTTTTTCTCGATTCGTGTCACAGGTCACCCCACAAAACTCTTCATTTCAGGCCACAGACGCCTTTCACCACGCCTGTGACACGTCTCCACTCAACACGTGTTCACGTCGTAAGCCTCATTTTCACTCAATTCCACTCTAATATCACTGAATAGCATTTTTTACTAAAGTCACAACGACCATTCGATTTAATAAATGGATACAACATCCGGCTTTTCAAAATACAAATAACGTCGAACTTACACCAACTCATCTCTTCACAATGTATTGGCAGACCATAACACATGACACAAGACATCGTCAAACAAGTAAAACCCACAAACAAAACAAAATTTCGTACACAAAACATATCACACACACAACGCAACCAATGCCGAAAGTAAAAGATTCAATTAGAAAAAACAATTAGGCGTGCACAAAGTCAATTAGGCCGACAGGAAACGTAGAAGCGAGGCAGATATCTTCCCGCGAAGAAATAAAGACGTCGCCATGACTCCAATTACGTGCAAACAGTGGGTGGGTAAGTTTAGGCTGGACCCCGCTCCCCCGCACGCCTCATTTCCGGATCCAATTACTTCGGGACCCTTGTTTCTGCCCGACACACCCCACTTCCGTATCTCTAATTACAATGAGAAGGTCCCCTATTGAGGTCAACTGGGAACCTCTCTATGCCACCGATTTTGGATTCCAACTCGAGTCTGCGTATCGATTTTTACCATCCAATTCCGCACACACATTTCTTACACAACAAACTTCTAACATTTTTCACAATACACACAAAGACAAAAAATTTATAGGGCATAATTGAGCAATTAAAAAATTTATAGGGCATGTAGATACAAAAGGGTTCAAACCAATACACCTTATTTTTCATATTAATCATTTTCATTATTTTCTCTCAATAAAAATTTAAATATATAATCAATTTATCAATTTATTCAACTTATTATCACTTTTAATCATTAATTATCATTTTTTTTTCCAATTAGTTTATATTATCATTTTTATTTATCAATTATCATTCTATTTACCACTTAGCTTATATTGCCATAACTCAATTATCAACGAAAACTCATTGATTTTCGGTTAAACTAAAAACATTAAATCATCCTTTATTGTTGAAACCTTTTTATTTTTCATTTTTCTTTTTTTTTACCAAGCACTCAACTTTGATTTCGCTCAACCACTTTTTATTTTTATTTGATTTCAAAACACCTTATGAAATTTTATTTTTATTTTTGATTTCTCAAAAGACCTAATAGAATTCCCTCGATTTTTTTCCAATTTCGAGTAGAGTATAGTTAGGCATTTTTCCTTTTTTTCTCACCATGCATCAAGCATTCACTTTGATTTCTTCCAACTTTTTATTTTTATTTTTATTTTTGATTTCTCAAAAGACCTTATGAAATTTCCTCAATTTCTTTTCCCAAAATTCGAGCAAAAATTAGTTAGGCATTTTTCCTTTTTTTTTCACCATGCATCAAGCATTCACTTTGATTTCTTCCAACTTTTTATTTTTATTTTTGATTTCTCAAAAGACCTTATGAAATTTCCTCAATTTCTTTTCCCAAAATTCGAGCAAAAATTAGTTAGGCATTTTTCTTTTTTTTTTCACCATGCAACGAAGCATTTTTTTTTTCAACATGCAACCAAGCATTTACTTTGATTTCTTCCAACTTTTCATTTTTATTTTTGATTTCTCAAAAGCCCTAATAGAACTTCCTCGTTATTATCTCCAATTTCGAGTAGAAATTAGTTAGGCGCATTCTCCTTTCTTTTTAATCCACTATGTACCATAGCATTCATTTTGATTTCTTACAATTAAAAAATTTTTTGATTTCTATTAATTATACTCAACCTATATCATCAACACCATTCTATTTTTCTTTTATATCACCAGCAATGCTTGTATATAGCCTCTCAATACCCACAACTAATTTTCCCACAAAATTATTTTTTCCTTTACAGAATTCTCTCAGGCTAACCCCTTCTTGAATTCTTCACATGTAGGGGGCGCATCTGTCATAATTTGTATATAATTATATGCACCCCCGACCCACTATGCATGTACAATGTATGATTTTCAAAGATTTAATAAAGAATGAGGTAACTGGAGGAAAGGAAGTGGCAACAAGACATAGGAAGCAGGCTAAAAGCGGGCACCAGTATAAATAACTTGTACAGTCAATACTTCCGGACAAGACAGGACGTATCTGGTGACCAGAAGTTATAAAAGTTTGAGAGACGCCCAATTTCCGGAACAAGACCGGACGTATTTGACAACCACGGAAGTAAATAGAGTCGAACTAACACTCGATACTTCCTATCAGGCCGGGCATATCTTTCACCAAAGAAAGTCGCCGGTCCAATTAGAAAGATCCACTAAGTAGGTCAACCAATAGGAAAACGGGCACGTCCCAGCCTTCGACCAATGGGAAGGAAGACGACTCGTGGTGTTAAATCGAGAAGTAAGAACAGTCAGTAGTGATTCCGCTTCCAACAAGGTGACATCTACTCTCGAGACCTCTCTCCCTCTGCTCATCCCGTAGCTAAGTACAATCACCACCATGTGATCAGATAATTAACAATCAAAACTCGCTCCGCCTTCTCAAGCTTTCTTTCCTCCAACCCATTTGCCTTTTATTTTCAAACCCCATCACGTGTCCTGATTATTCCTAACTGTGTGCTTCACTTGCCACTCAACGACTGCGTTTCAACCAATCCTCACCATTCAAATCGAACAACAAGAAATTCCACAACGATATTGTCACAGAACGGTTAAGTCGACAGAATTCTACAACAGTGTAATACATCAAATATTGCAGTGTAATAACCTTGGACTATATTACATATATTTTTAAAAATAATAATTTATAGTACTTTAAAAATAATTGCAATATACTTGCAATTTGAATATTTTGAAAAGATTCATACACTTGTCAAGAATAGAGTTTCAATTTCTTATAAATTATAATTAATTCCATAAATTAAACAAGATATTTGTAGAACGAAGTTTGAAAATTATATCACAAATGTTTCTTTTGAACGAAAAATCGAAATTTATTTTAAAAGGAGAAATTAAAATTTTACACAAAAAAATGTACTGGCAATGCGTTTCTTTTAAATATCATCAAATATTATCTCTACAGACCTTACTGCAATGATATGATTTAATGAATGCAGGGTATATAACAAAACCAGTCCAATACAATAGTAGAGCGGTCTAGAGATTAATTTGGCGAAACCGCTGAGAGGGTTCACTACTGATGAGCCAAGCCCTCTCATTCAATAACTCATATCATTGCAGTAAGGTCTGTAGAGATAATATTTGATGATATTTAAAAGAAACGCATTGTCAGTAAATTTATTTGTGTAAAATTTTAACGATAGATGGCAATTAAATTTAATTTACTAAAAGGAGAAATAACGATTAGTTCTCCTTTAAATAAATTTCGATTTTTTGTTCAAAAGAAACATTTGCGATATAATTTTCAAACTTCGTTCTACAATCATATAAGCCGCATTATATTGTATTATAAACAATATATTTGTTAGCTATCATTTAATGAATATTTCTTCAATTAGAAGCAAGAATTGAGCATTATGGTAAAAAAAATCATCGGCGAAAATGATATTCCTTCAATAGAGTCCTTCCAATACAATTCAGAAAAAATAGAATAGTATTAATAATTTTAAGACTAAATTTATGTTTATTTAGGACACTTCTTAATTTTTATATATCGTTAGGCTTAAGATTACAACAATGGAATAAAATAGTTTATAATTAGAAAAGAATTTCATTTCCAAGATACGACTATGTGTATTATAAATTTATATTTCTCTTAATATATATATTTACGTAATCAATAAATTAAAGGAAAATATTTTCATTTATAAATGAAAATAAAACGTTATTCTCACTTTTCGCCAAGTATAGAAGAAAATTTGATAAATGAAAAAATAACTCGTGGTATTGTCAAGTTGAAATTTGACCATACGAAAGATTGAATTTATATGAATAAATCTTAAACACAAAATAAAAATATTAGCAAGAAAGAACAAAGAAGAAATATAATAATGTTACTGTATATATATATATATAAATAAAAACAAATCTATTTATCTATCAAATAATAATGAGAATGGATTATATCACTTCGATTGAAATTTTCAATATTGGTTGAAAAATAAAAAATAAATTTCATTTGTGTTGGAATTGAAAGAATTTCATTAAGAACAAAATTTATTACATTCAGAAAAAATGATGGCTTAAATGATAAAGATGAAAACAACAAACAAAAATATCA
>CP092883.1:3909960-4002221 GCA_030710605.1 Cordylochernes scorpioides | reverse complement strand
GAACAAACGATTAAATTCTATGCAAAATACTCTCCGATTGAAATTTTCAATATAGGTATGAAAACTAAATTAAGAATAAATGGTTCATTTGTGTTGGAATTGGAAGAAGTACATTCTATATAAAAACAATATTGATTATATTAAGAAAAAAATGATGGCTTGATTGATATAAAGATAGAAAGAACAAACAAAAATATATCAGAACAAACGATTAACTTTTATGCAAATTCCGATTGAAGAAATCAAAGGTAAGAATTTCTATGATAAATACAATCATACTAAAGACATTTCTGCCGCAACTAACCCAGAATAATCCAACTAGCTCTTGTATTAATTTAAAATATTATTATTGATGTTTTCTCTATCTTGAATCCTTTCTACTAATGAGTTCTCCATAATCCACATGACAGATGGATAGGCCTAACTGAAACTGATTCTCCTTCT
This sequence comes from Cordylochernes scorpioides, assembly GCA_030710605.1. Taxonomy (NCBI): domain Eukaryota; kingdom Metazoa; phylum Arthropoda; class Arachnida; order Pseudoscorpiones; family Chernetidae; genus Cordylochernes; species Cordylochernes scorpioides. The sequence goes on along the minus strand of CP092883.1, from coordinate 4,001,777 downwards.
TTCTTACCATGGTCGTATACAACAGCATCGTTTTAGTTAGTTGAAAAAGAGCTTTCCCGAAAGCTTCCTTTGTTGTTGTTGCTGTTGTCGTGTCCAATGGAGAGCCTCAGATGTCTCCATACATCTCTATCACAGCAGCAGCAATGTCCACTATCTTGGGTGTGTATACTGTATTGTTGTTGTTGTCGTGTCCAATAAAGAGCCTCAGATGTCTCCATACATCTCTATCACAGCAGCAGCAATGTCCACTATCTTGGGTGTGTAAACTGTATTGTTGTTGTTGTCGTGTCCAATAAAGAGCCTCAGATGTCTCCATACATCTCTATCACAGCAGCAGCAATATCCACTATCTTGGGTGTGTAAAGCTGCTGCTCTGGGTCCATGTCAATTTTCTGCAAGGCTGTGGCCATTGCTGGACATGAGAATATGTTGGTAGGTGTTAGTTCCACACCAGGACAGTTGTTGCATATCCTATAGGTTCTTGTGCCATCTGGATGTATTGTCATTCCTTTATAGTGTTTAAAGCTTCCTTTAATCAAGTAAATATAAATATTTGTAACAATTAATTTCTGGCAATCTTTTTTATCTCTATAGACCTTTTACTGCAATGATAATAGTTATTAAATGAGAGGGCTTGGCTCATCAGTAGTGAACCCTCTCAGCTAAATTAATCTCCAGACCGCTCTACTATTACTTCTACAGACCTATAAGCTTATGTCCATAGGTTCCCTAAACACCCCTAAGCAGCCTTCCTTAATAAATACAGGCTATATAAGAAATCCAATACAACTCTATATACAGTTACGAGCGTCATACGTCATCTCCTAATCAACAATCAGTCATCAGTTTTCATCTCTGTCACCGTTTGCTTTTTTTTTTTTTTTGGAATGGCGCCCTCCTATTGGTTGGCTACGGTCACGCCACCTTTGCCCCCCCCCCCCCCAACTTGCCTTTTTTTTTTTTGAAATGGCGCTCTCCTATTGGTTGGCTACGGTCACGCCACCTTTGCCCCCCCCAACTTGCCTTTTTTTTTTTTGGAATGGCGCTCTCCTATTGGTTGGCTACGAACACGCCACACGCCGGGCGTTGTCCGGATCATTCGGCTAGTAGTAAATAATAGTCGGTGGACAAGTAGGTAAAACCCTCGATTCCCGATAGTCATGAACCGGGATCGAATCCCACGTTAACATTTTGTTTAATATGTGAATAACCTTCACTTATTATTCATTGTTGTAAATATCATAAACTAGGTTGATCTTTTTGAGCGGTACCTAATAAAGTGATTTTGGAGGGGAGAGAATACAATAGTAGAGCGATCTGGAGGTTAATTTGGCGAAATCGCTGAGAGGGTTCAACACTGATGAGCTAAGCCCTCTCATTCAATAACTTTTATCATTGCTGTCTGTAGAGATAAAAAGAAAAACATTACCAGAAATTAATTGTTGTAGATTTTATCGATAGAGGGCAATTAAATTTATAAATGTAATTTGTGATAAATGAAAAGAGTTGCCGCATCTTTCTAATTTAGACTAACATTTGATGATATCATGTGATATAGACACTGTTCTAACTGATTGTTTGGATTGACAGAAATCAGCAAATCCTCAGATGTGAGTGTTCTAGATGGACAATTTCTCATTGATTTATTTCCAACTAGACGGGTGAGAACCGGGCTTCGCCCCGGGATGGACCCGTGTGCATATCTACCCGAGTGATATATATTTAGATAAGATTTTTTTTTATAATTGTTTGTTATTAGCATTATCTATTTGTTTGCATCAGCATAATTTAATCGTTGATAGAGGGCGCTGTTCGTGAGCTAAGTAGAATAATTTGAATATATAGTTTTAATAATTGATTTATATATTTTTTAAAATAGTCTATCGTCTTCCCCGTATTTTTTACCTATGTATGGAAATTTTGGTTTGAATTAGTGAACTACTGCGAATTTGTATACCGGACATACAAACATTGATTTTTATATATAGATATTTCCACACTAATATAAATCAGAAACCCACGTATGTTGAAGATATAACAGAAATTATAAAAAAATTCTACCTCTATCTATGAAAAGTAAAAAATACCTTCTAGCTACACTCATGGACAAAACTAAAGAAAGTGGAAAGTCTTTGATGTCGCCGGTCGTCTGTTTTTTGAAGGAGACAGAAACGATTTTGTTCACACTTGATTATCTCGTGTGTCTTTAATAAAGGTCACTGTGTATCAAATATCTTTCAGAGTTATTGTCTGAATCTCGATATATATGTTTTTTTTCTTGTCCCAGGTCTGGACTTCAAGTCTAGACCAGATCCTGAAAGCCTCTTTATCACCTCAATGACCACAGCTGTGTAGATGTCTGTTCGGCAATGCCCGATGTGATGTGTTTTGGGCTCGCTGAAGAATCCTGACATTTTGTGCAATTCGGAAAGGTTTTGGATCCACTTTTGAAAATCAGATATACATGTTAAACGGCATAACTTCCTTAAGTTTTTGTCTATGAGTATAGTTTACATTAGTCAAACAACAGATGACCCGTTAATGCATCATATTTTGAATTATAAACACTATTGAGAAAAATAATTGTCTAAAGTTTTTTTTTAAATTATTATTCAAGAGAAAAAAAAAAGAGAAAATTATTTTAAAATCCACAATGATAGTATGTGAGAATTACAAGATTTAGTGAAATATTGGTTTGTTAAAGATCCCGTGGCTAAAAAAGAAAATCAAATTGTAAGAAAATATTTTTATCTTAAGATGGAGGTCGAGGGGAGAGTTTTAAATATACGTCTGCTAACTTTGACGTCTGCTCTTCTAATAACTTCACCGCACATTTTATACATAGCAACTGGCACACTACTTTACACGAGGGACTCCCAGTATTTCTTAGAATAAATAACAATTGGTTATAGGTCTGTAGAGGTGCATATATATATTGTAAAACGACATTTTAAAATAATCCCGCATGTGTTTCTTTTAAACGAAAAATCGAAAAATTAAAATAAATCAATTTATGATAAAACGGGGCAACTTTGTCCTTCATTTCCGGCACTAATTAATGAAATATCAAAGAATAGGTATATAGCGGTGGCGATATTCCACAGGATTATATCCCGGAACACAGTGTTCTCCCCATCCCTTGTGAACTGGCGAATCCTGTATAGGGCGAGAGGCCCTAAATAAAGGCTTTGTTGTTGTTTGTTAACAAATCAATTTAAAAGAAACACATGTGGGATTATTTTCAAATGTCGTTCTACAATCATAAGCCGCATTATATTGTATTACAAACATATAAATTCAGTAAATTTAAGTATATAAAAATTCAGTAAGTATAATTTCCAGTAAATTTATTTGTTAGCTATTTTATCGATAAATAGCAATTGAATTCAATACAATATAAATGCGACTTGTGATTGTAAAACGAAATTTGAAATACTATCCCGCATGTGTTTCTTTTCAACGAAAATTCAAAATTTATTTCAAGGAGAAATAACGATTATTTCTAACCTTCTGGATGAGAGAGGGATGAAAGGGTGAATTGTGAAGAGTAATGATAAACGGAAAAATGAAAGTAAAATGTCCAATGTTCCCATCCCTGAACACTTTTATTTTTCCGTTTATCATTACTCTTCACAATTCATCCTTTCATACCTCATCCAAAAGGTTAGAAATAATCGTTATTTATCTTGAAATAAATTTTGAATTTTCGTTGAAAAGAAACACATGCGGGATAGTATTTCAAATTTCGTTTAGCAATTGAATTAATAAAAAGAACAATTGGTTGTTGGTTAAAACGTTTTTTTTTTTTGTATTTTTAGAAGAGATGCAAGCTTTCGAGAATTTTTTTTTTCTTTTACGTGGACAATAACAAATAGGACAAGCGGAAGAGTGTATAACTGCATTCATGGACAAAACTTAAGGAAGTTGTACCTTTCAGCATGTATATCAGGATTCAGTCAATAACTCTGAAAGATATTACAGTGACCTTTATTGAAGATACACGAGATAACCAATATACACTCATGGACAAAACTTAAGGAAGTTGTACATTTCAGCATGTATATCGGGATTCAGACAATAACTCTGAAAGATATTACAGTGGCCTTTATTGAAGACACACGAGATAACCAATATACACTCATGGACAAAACTTAAGGAAGTTGTACCTTTTACCATGTATATCGGGATTGAGACAATAACTCTGAAAGATATTACAGTGACCGTTATTGAAGACACACGAGATAACCAATATACACTCATAGACAAAACTTAAGGAATTTGTACCTTTTACCATGTATATCGGGATTGAGACAATAACTCTGAAAGATATTACAGTGACCGTTATTGAAGACACACGAGATAACCAATATACACTCATAGACAAAACATAAGGAATTTGTACCTTTTAGCATGTATATCGGGATTCAGACAATAACTCTGAAAGATATTACAGTGACCTTTATTGAAGACACACGAGATAACCAATATACACTCATAGACAAAACTTAAGGAATTTGTACCTTTTACCATGTATATCGGGATTGAGACAATAACTCTGAAAGATATTACAGTGACCTTTATTGAAGACACACGAGATAACCAATATACACTCATAGACAAAACTTAAGGAATTTGTACCTTTTACCATGTATATCGGGATTGAGACAATAACTCTGAAAGATATTACAGTGACCTTTATTGAAGACACACGAGATAACCAATATACACTCATAGACAAAACTTAAGGAATTTGTACCTTTTACCATGTATATCGGGATTGAGACAATAACTCTGAAAGATATTACAGTGACCTTTATTGAATACACACGAGATAACCAATATACACTCACAGACAAAACTTAAGGAAGTTGTACCTTTTAGCATGTATATCGGGATTCAGACAATAACTCTGGAAGATATTACAGTGACCTTTATTGAAGACACACGAGATAACCAATATACACTCATAGACAAAACTTAAGGAATTTGTACCTTTTACCATGTATATCGGGATTGAGACAATAACTCTGAAAGATATTACAGTGACCTTTATTGAATACACACGAGATAACCAATATACACTCACAGACAAAACTTAAGGAAGTTGTACCTTTTAGCATGTATATCGGGATTCAGACAATAACTCTGGAACATATTACAGTGACCTTTATTGAATACACACGAGATAACCAATATACACTCACAGACAAAACTTAAGGAAGTTGTACCTTTTAGCATGTACGTATATCGGGATTGAGACAATAACTCTGGAAGATATTACAGTGACCTTTATTGAATACACACGAGATAACCAATATACACTCACAGACAAAACTTAAGGAAGTTGTACCTTTCAGCATGTATATCGGGATTCAGACAATAACTCTGGAAGATATTACAGTGACCTTTATTGAATACACACGAGATAACCAATATACACTCACAGACAAAACTTAAGGAAGTTGTACCTTTTAGCATTTACGTATATCGGGATTGAGACAATAACTCTGGAAGATATTACAGTGACCTTTATTGAATACACACGAGATAACCAATATACACTCACAGACAAAACTTAAGGAAGTTGTACCTTTCAGCATGTATATCGGGATTCAGACAATAACTCTGAAAGATATTACAGTGACCTTTATTGAAGACACACGAGATAACCAATATACACTCACAGACAAAACTTAAGGAAGTTGTACCTTTCAGCATGTATATCGGGATTCAGACAATAACTCTGAAAGATATTACAGTGACCTTTATTGAAGACACACGAAGTCAGTTTAATCTAAATATAATTATATGAAAAATATCACAAAAGTGAAATATTGCATATTGGGATCAGGTTGATAAATTAAGAAAAAGGCATTCCCTGAACGTACAACTAAAAGTTGCTGATGGCCTACGCCATCTGTCGGAATAAATATTGACTAATTGTTGATATTTTATTTAATTATTCTAGAATATATATATATTTTAAATCAACGATTATTATTGATATTTATTCCGATAGATGGCGCTGGTCATTAGCAGTTTTTAGTTGTACGTTCAGGCAATGCCTTTTTCTTAAATATACAGTCGAACAACCTACATGAGAGGACACCTCTCTACAAAGGACAGTTTTCATCACCAATACAGTAGAACAACCTCCATGAGTGGACACTCCTGCTAGAGGACACCTCTCTACAAAGGACAGTTTCCATCACCAATACAGTAGAACAATCTCCATGAGAGGACACTCCCGCTAGAGGACACCTCTTTACAAAAGACAGTTTTCATCACCAATACAGTAGAACAACCTCCATGAGAGGACACTCCTGCTGGAGAAGACCTCTCTACAAAGGACAGTTTTCATCACCAATACAGTAAAACAACCTCCATGAGAGGACACTCCCGCTAGAGGACACCTCTCTACAAAAGACAGTTTTCATCACCAATACAGTAGAACAACCTCCATGAGAGGATACAACTGCTAGAGGACACCTCTCTACAAAGGACAGTTTTCATCACCAATACAGTAGAACAACCTCCATGAGAGGACACTCCTGCTAGAGGACACCTCTCTACAAAGGACAGTTTTCATCACCAATACAGTAGAACAACCTCCATGAGAGGACACTCCTGCTAGAGGACACCTCTCTACAAAGGACAGTTTTCATCACCAATACAGTAGAACAACCTCCAAGAGGACACTTCCATCTAGAGAACACCTCTCTACAAAGGACAGTTTTCATCACCAATACAGTAGAACAACCTCCATGAGTGGACACTTCCATCTAGAGAACACCTCTCTACAAAGGACAGTTTTCATCACCAATACAGTAGAACAACCTCCATGAGAGGACACTCCTGCTAGAGGACACCTCTCTACAAAGGACAGTTTTCATCACCAATACAGTAGAACAACCTCCATGAGAGGACACTTCCATCTAGAGAACACCTCTCTACAAAGGACAGTTTTCATCACCAATACAGTAGAACAACCTCCATGAGAGGACACTTCCATCTAGAGAACACCTCTCTACAAAGGACAGTTTTCATCACCAATACAGTAGAACAACCTCCATGAGAGGACACTCCTGCTAGAGGACACCTCTCTACAAAGGACAGTTTTCATCACCAATACAGTAGAACAACCTCCATGAGAGGACACTTCCATCTAGAGAACACCTCTCTACAAAGGACAGTTTTCATCACCAATACAGTAGAACAACCTCCATGAGAGGACACTTCCATCTAGAGAACACCTCTCTACAAAGGACAGTTTTCATCACCAATACAGTAGAACAACCTCCATGAGAGGACACTCCTGCTAGAGGACACCTCTCTACAAAGGACAGTTTTCATCACCAATACAGTAGAACAACCTCCATGAGAGGACACTCCTGCTAGAGGACACCTCTCTACAAAGGACAGTTTTCATCACCAATACAGTACAACAACCTCCATGAGAGGACACTCCTGCTAGAGGACACCTCTCTACAAAGGACAGTTTTCATCACCAATACAGTAGAACAACCTCCATGAGAGGACACTCCTGCTAGAGGACACCTCTCTATAAAGGACAGTTTCCATCACCAATACAGTAGAACAGTCTCCATGAGAGGACACTCCTGCTAGAGGACACCTCTCTACAAAGGACAGTTTCCATCACCAATACAGTAGAACAACCTCCATGAGAGGACACTCCTGCTAGAGGACACCTCTCTACAAAGGACAGTTTTCATCACCAATACAGTAGAACAACCACCATGAGAGGACACTCCTGCTAGAGGACACCTCTCTACTAAGGACAGTTTTCATCACCAATACAGTAAAACAACCTCCATGAGAGGACACTCCTGCTAGAGGACACCTTTCTACAAAGGACAGTTTCCATCACCAATACAGTAGAACAACCTCCATGAGAGGACACTCCTGCTAGAGAACACCTCTCTACAAAGGACAGTTTTATCACTAATACAGTAGAACAACCTCCTTGAGAGGACACTCCCGCTAGAGGACACCTCTCTACAAAGGACAGTTTTTATCACTAATACAGTAGAACAACCTACATGAGAGGACACCTCTCTACTAAGGACAGTTTTCATCTCCAATACAGTAGAACAACCTCCATGAGTGGACACTCCTGCTGGAGAAGACCTCTCTACAAAGGACAGTTTCCATCACCAATACAGTAGAAAAATCTCCATGAGAGGACACTCCCGCTAGAGGACACCTCTCTACTAAGGACAGTTTTCATCACCAATACAGTAGAACAACCTCCATGAGAGGACACACCTGCTAGAGGAGACCTCTCTACAAAGGACAGTTTTCATCACCAATACAGTAGAACAACCTCCATGAGAGGACACACCTGCTAGAGGAGACCTCTCTACAAAGGACAGTTTTCATCACCAATACAGTAAAACAACCTACATGAGAGGACACTCCTGCTAGAGGACACCTCTCTACAAAGGACAGTTTTTATCACTAATACAGTAAAACAACCTACATGAGAGGACACTCCTGCTAGAGGACACCTCTCTACAAAGGACAGTTTTTATCACTAATACAGTAAAACAACCTCCATGAGAGGACACTCCTGCTAGAGGACACCTCTCTACAAAGGACAGTTTTTATCACTAATACAGTAAAACAACCTACATGAGAGGACACTCCTTCTAGAGGACACCTCTCTACAAAGGACAGTTTTTATCACTAATACAATAAAACAACCTCCATGAGAGGACACTCCTGCTAGAGGACACCTCTCTACAAAGGACAGTTTTTATCACTAATACAGTAAAACAACCTACATGAGAGGACACTCCTGCTAGAGGACACCTCTCTACAAAGGACAGTTTTTATCACTAATACAGTAGAACAACCTCCATGAGAGGACACTCCTGCTAGAGAATACCTCTCTACAAAGGACAGATTTCATCACCAATACAGTAGAACAACCTCCATGAGAGGACACACCTGCTAGAGGACACCTCTCTACAAAGGACAGTTTTCATCACCAATACAATAGAACAACCTCCATGAGAGGACACTCCTGCTAGAGGACACCTTTCTCTACTAAGGACAGTTTTCATCACCAATACAGTACAACAACCTCCATGAGAGGACACACCTGCTAGAGGACACCTCTCTACAAAGGACAGTTTTCATCACCAATACAGTAGAACAACCTCCATGAGAGGACACACCTGCTAGAGGACACCTCTCTACAAAGGACAGTTTTCATCACCAATACAATAGAACAACCTCCATGAGAGGACTCTCCTGCTAGAGGACACCTTTCTACAAAGGACAGTTTTCATCACCAATACAGTAGAACAATCTCCATGAGAGGACACTCCCGCTAGAGGACACCTCTCTACTAAATACAGTTTTCATCACCAATACAGTAGAACAACTTCCATGAGAGGACACTCCCGCTAGAGGACACCTCTCTACTAAATACAGTTTTCATCACCAATACAGTAGAACAACTTCCATGAGAGGACACTCCTGCTAGAGGACACCTCTCTACTAAATACAGTTTTCATCACCAATACAGTAGAACAACCTCCATGAGAGGACACTCCTGCTAGAGGACACCTCTCTACAATGGACAGTTTTCATCACCAATACAGTAGAACAATCTCCATGAGAGGACAGTTTTCATCACCAATACAGTAGAACAACCTCCATGAGTGGACACTCCCGCTAGAGGACACCTCTCTACAAAGGACAGTTTTCATCACCAATACAGTAGAACAACCTCCATGAGAGGACACTCCTGCTAGAGGACACCTCTCTACTAAGGACAGTTTTCATCACCTAAATTGCTATTTTTCTATATTATAGTTTCGTGTAAGAGAACACCTCTCTACAAAGGTCACTTCGGGTCTTTAACTTGGTGTTGTTCTTTACAGGAAGGTAGTTATACCTCAATTGCTTTTTATAAGCACAATTTTATTCTTTTCTTTAACACTTTGGAGAACAATATAAAATACTTGTAATATTACAATTTGTGATATTTCATATTGTATTGCAAAGTATCTTACAATAAGCCATCAAATTGCAGCAATATCGACTAAAAGTTGATTTATTATTTTTCTTCCAGAATAAAAACCAAACGATTTCGAAGTGAGAGTCTTGCGCCTCGCTATCAAGGAATGACAGTTTTAAACGCTTACAAAAGTTTTTTTTTATATATATTTAGAAAACCACTTTTAGATAATATTTCCTATTTATTCCGATAGATGGCATCAGCAACCTACATTCTTCCTTTGGTTTTATTCCTAATATTAACAATAATCTTTATTGTTTTAAAATATAGTACAGAGATTGAGAATACAGTAGATCATTTTTTGGTGTCCAGGGCATCTTAACTCTTTCTCGTAGTTCTTTTATTCCAACCTATTTTACGTGTAACGTTTCCTATTTATGAAAAAGGCATCTCCTTATCGTGCAACTGAAAGTTGCTGATGACTTGCGCCATCTATCGGAATAAATATCAACTATTCTCGTTGATTTTTAATTATTCCAGAATTAGGCAAATACCAATTCTTGATTAATCAAGAAAAGCTAACCACGGACGCGTTTGGGGCTGTTGGCCCTCATCAGCGTGGTGCAAGCTGTACCTCAACGACCAAAAAACTGGTCATTTAAGGCATCCTGAAAAAATCATGAAACGGGTAGTTAAGGCCAGAATTGAGTGAGACCGCGACACAATGTCAAAAAATAGTACAAATGTGATATTGTACCTATTTAGAATTAAGGGATAGTCAAAATACTTTGTGTTTTAATAGTGAATTAAGTTACAACAAGGTTAACCTTAATATATAAACAAAAAATATCTTATGCAAAATTAGTGAAAGAAAAAAAAGTAGTGTTTCTGACTGCCTAACTATAAAGAATAATCAAAGAATAATAAAATATTTTACATAAATAAATACAAATCATGTTACACTACGAGATAGCGAATAAATATTTTAATACATATAAATTTACTGGCAATGCGCTTCTTTTAAATATCATCAAATATTATCTCTACAGACCTTACTGCAATTATATGAGTTATTGAATGAGAGGGCTTGACTCATCAGTAGTGAACCCTCTCTGCGGTTTCGCCAAATTAATCTCTAGACCGCTCTACTATTGTATTGGATTGGTTTGGAATATATCCTGTATTTTCTATGGATGGCAGCTTAGGGGTGTTTAGTGAACTATGGACATAAGCTTATAGGTCTGTAGAGGAACATACATATAATTTCAAGGTATTGCATCGAGCAAAGCTTTTCCGCAAAATATGTTTTCATAACAAATATATATTAGTAAATTAAATTTAATTGCCATCTATCGTTAAAATTTCACACATATAAATTTACTGGCAATGCACTTATTTTAAATATCATCAAATATTATCTCTACAGACCTTACTGCAATGATATGAGTTATTGAATGAGAGGGCTTGGCTCATCAGTAGTGAATCCTCTCAGCGGTTTCGCCAAAATATTTTAATATTGAAAAAATATATAGTTCAAAAGATAATTTTAAGAAATTCATTTGTTACAAACAAGAACAAAAGGAAATAACAATTTTTAATTCACGTATAATCCTGAAATTATATATAGGATTTTAAAAAATAATAAACGATTATATATGGCGATTTTTTTTCCCGCAGCCAATTCTCTTAAGTTGCCCACCAGCTCCACCTGTTGGGAGAAAAAAAACTAATAACGGGAAACGTATCAACAATAATGATAACAGAAGATTATTTATATAAAAAGAAATTTAGAATACGAAAAAAAAAACTTAAAATTTTGTAAAATTATCTTTTATAAAAGACCTTCATGAAACTTTCCCCTCTTAGCGTAATTTCTTTCTTAGGTTACAAATCCCGCCAGCAAAATGGCGGATTTTGACCAAAAGAACCTTTTTTTTTTTTCAATGGGGCGCGGGGTCCGTTAGGCTTAAAAATCCTTAAATAAACTCTCCATCCCTCTCTCTAAGCTTTCTTTACAAAGGGGACTTGATAAAAAAGACGCTCGACTGTGATTCACCGCCCAATACCAGACGACCTCTATAGAATCTGAATCTGATGCGCAAACTGAATTTCTTAAAAAAAAAACTTTTCTTTTCCTGTCGCCAGAACGTTTCAATCATCGAGATTATTGGTTCCTTTCCCAACCAAGGTTGCCAGTTTTATTTGCTTAGTTTTTTTTATCACTGACAATTTTTTTTTCAGTGAATACATATATATTGTATCATTTTTTTTTTGGTACCTGGTAGTTTGTGTCCTGCGTTCCAGGAGAACCTGATTTACAAATATCTCGCTGTCTATAATAATTTTGAAAATACATTTTATCATTTTATCATCTTATATACACTCTATAACATAACAAAAATCGACGCATATAGAATTCTACTGTATCAATGCCTCGCCGAAAGATTCGTGCTTATTACAAACATATGGCAGAGTTCGAAAGAGGTCGTGTCATTGGATTGAAAGAGGCTGGTTGGTCAAATTTCTAATCGAGCGACATCTATGTCGAAGTGATGCGGCTATTAGGCGATGTTGGCAAAAGTGGGTCAACAACGGAAGTATGCAACGTCAGGACGGCAGCGGTCGACCAAGGGACACAACAGAACGGGAGGACAGAGCAATTGTTAGAACGGCTGTCGCAGCACCGGATTCGACGTTATCTACCATCCAACGTGTGACCAGCACACAAGTGTCCAAAATGACCATCAACAGGCGACTGAGAGATGGAATCTAAGAGCTCGCCGACCGTTACGATGCCTACCCCTCACACCCGTGCACCGACAAGTCCGACTACAGTGGTGTCGGGAGCGATCAACTTGGAACTGCGCTGACTGGGGACGTATAGTCTTCAGTGACGAGTCTCGGTTCTTAATGTATCCTAACGACCGTCGCAAACGTGTCTGGAGACGTCCTGGGCAGCGTGTGGATTCTAGCCTTACTGTCGAACACCACACAGGTCCACAACAGGGCGTTATGGTCTAGGGTGTCATTTAATTTGATAGCAGGACCCCATTGGGAGTCATTCCTGGCACACTGACAGCACAACGGTACGTAGATGACATTCTACGGCCTGTTTTGTTGCCGTTTCTCTCACATCACCCCGGACTTACTTTTCAACAAGATAATGCCTGGCCACACACGGCACGTGTTACTATGGATTGTCTTCAATCTTGCCGAACTCTTCCGTGGCCAGCAAGATCGCCTGAAATCTCACCCATAGAGCACATCGGGGACGTGATGGGAAGGCGATTGCAACCATCCCGGAATGTTGACTATTTAGTCCGACAGTTGGAGACAATTTGGTAAGAAATCCCGCAGCACACCATCCTGAATCTTTATCAGTCCATGACACGGCAGCCTGTATCCAGGCCTGTGGGGGTCCAACGACATATTGACTGTTTTAATTTGTGACGATCAAACTCTGGAATAAAATAATTAATTGTTCGAAAATTTTAAATTGACTCAAATCAGAGGTGAACCCTTCCAGCAGTTTCGCCAATTTAATCCACCATACCGATTTTTTTTTTTTAGATTTCTAACACTGTATTGGACGATTCTGCTTATATAGGCGACACAGAAGGATGGAATCCTAGTCATGGTATTTAATGGACATAATCTTTTAGGAGAGTAGAATTACATATATTCACTTATGCATAATTAAAGGGAGAAATGCCTCTTTAAGAACACGAATATAATTTGCCAAAATTGATGTTGTAGCTCATCATTCATCAAGCAAAATCTATGGCCAAAATATAGATGGAAATTTTGCTGGGAGATTTGCAGCTACGAGCAATATATGGTGTGTATTTTTGACGTTTATTTTGATGAGAGAGGTGACCTTTATTTTTATTGATCACTAACCTCTCTCTGCGCAATTTATATTTATATAATCATATTTATTCATATTTATATTTATTCTGTATTTAACCTTATATAATCTTATATGGACATTGAAATAAAGTAGTTTCAATCTCAATCTCTCTCCGCAAAATTTCCATATTTTAATTTTTATTTATCCCTCTCTCTCTCGGGTGTTGGTAAACACAATATTCATTGCTTTAATTCACATTTAAAGGAACTCCGCCTTTGCCGGTCCCAAGCCCAGATGAAAAAGGAGGAGGGGGAGCAGTAACAAACTCACTAAAAAACCTGGGCTCAGCTGGCCCGGCTGATAGTACCCTGTAAGGGTTCCAGGGATACAGGATGGGCAGCGTTTGTACTCCATGTTAGGAGCAGCTGCACATGGCGTCTGTTCCTCATATCAGAGGCGGCCATTTCTTTTGGAGCTAAGTCGACCTGCCACTGAGTAGTGCTCCCAGTTTTAATGACAAAGGCAGACGAATTCTACTTCACCCAGTGTGGAGATAAGAAAGAAGAAGAAGAAGACATTTAAAGGGAGAGGTACCTCTTCGGTACATCAATAACATCCTCCCGTAACTTTATGTTATATTCTAGCTTGAAAATTGGCCATTACCACTTCACCAGTTTAAACACCTGTTTGGTAAATTGGACCGATTCCATACCTCCTCTCGTAGGATGTTATCAAATTGAAGCCGCCCCTTGTACTGATAATGGCAAAATCCCGAAACAATTGACAATTAAAAATAGTGTAGTGACATCAAGTCAACAGTAGGGAGAAGGTTTACAGCTGTTTTAAACAAATACTCTTTATTTGTCAGGATAAAAACTACAGTAGCAAAAGTCGTTTTAGGCAGCAAGACTATTCTTATACCAAGGCTGGACTGGCACCCCCCTAACTCAATCCATACGTCCTATATATAGCTAGCACAAATAAGTTAAATAGCAACTATGCAAATTGTGCCACACAAAGATCAAACATGCTAAGAGCAAATATGCAAAGATACAACACACCTGCTTACAACAGCCATTTTTAAAATAGGGAGAAATATATACAACAGACGGAGGGACGTCTGGATTTCATCAAGAGCTTAAAGCCGTCTTGAGTTCAGACAGGCCGTTGTGGATTATGGAATCCATGTCCCCAGTATGCTCGATGACTGTGTTGAAACAATGATATACAGGTTGTTAGCTTTTTGTCTGAATTTTCTTAAACTGGTGTTGTGGCTCATTATTTATCATCACTGGTTTTTTTTTTTTTACAAGAATGATGTATAGTACATTGTTAAGATTTGTGATCTATGCAAAGAAAATATGGAAACTGAACTATCTCATTATATCTATGAATGCCAAGATATTAGTGAGGAGAGAAGGACATTCTTTTCAATGGTAGACACCAGCCAACTTAGGTCAATCCAAATGATGTTAACCAGTGCCCAAACAAGCAGACTAGTTGCTCAGGCCCCATATGATTTTTACAAGGCAGTAGGTGTAAAGAGGGAGAAAAGAGAACTTGGAAGCTATTGTTCTTACACCTCAGAATGATGACGAAACATCGAGGGGCCATCGTGTTATTACTAATAATTGTATATAGTTGCGGAACTACTGGTTTCCTGTGCTGCTCTTTTCCTGTTATTGCACCTTGTACGGAGAATCTGTATAAGACTAATGTCTTAATAAAGGCTTTGTGTGTTTGTGTATATAGTACATTGTTCTGATGTACAATTAAAGGGAGCGGTGCCTATTCTTTCTCTACTAGCAACGTTTTTTTTTTTTACTTGAGTGTTAAACAGAATGTATTGTTCTTATACATAAATAAATAAATTCATTCTACAGTGGATTCCTGCCCATGTTGGGATCGAGGGTAATGAAATGGCAGATGAATTAGCAAAGGAAGTCAGAAAGTTGAGCCAAAGGAAAGAACAAATGTCAGTATTTGACGCTGATTCTTTTTGGCAAAATACAAGATAATTAAGGAATGACAATACATCCAGATGGCACAAGAACTTATAAAGCATGCAACAACTGTCCTGGTGTGGAACTAACACCTACTCACATATTCTCATGCCCAGTAATGGCCGCAGCCTTGCAGAAAATTAACTTAGACCCAGAGCAGCAGCTTTACACACCCAATATAGTGGACATTGCTGCTGCTGTGATAGAGATGTATGGGGACATCTGAGACTCTTCTTTGGACACCACAACAACAAGGGAGAAGTGCCTCTTTAAGTACATTACTCCCCCACCTCCTTTGAATTTAAAAAATATCATTCTAAGTGTGATATTATAACACTATGTGGCGCTGAGTTTTTTATACAAAAATATAATGTCTTAACAAAGGTTGTCGTCCAGCCAACCGAAAAATTGTCAAATAAATCTTTTATTTAATTCAATATATGCCTTTTTATTATCTAAACTTATATTTTTGTATATGGTCGGTCACTCTTTCCAAAATTTCTCAGGCGTCGTTCAACCCCAAACGACGGTTCTAACAACAGACGTGGGGGTGAAAGGCCGTTTTACAAATGTCCTGGACAATCGGCTGTCACCCAACTTGACCAGAAAGGATGTCCCCGGGGGTGGGAGTAGAGGACCCCCCTAGTGTTGTCTACTCCCCTAGCTCATCTTTGTGGGCCCCTAGATCAAAGAACCCCCTCCCATCAACAACCACAAAAAAACATTGTTAGGGTGAAGGGTGCATTTTTTCACCCCCTTCGATGTAAGTGAGGCGTGAAATGTGCGCATCCCTCGAGTGACTACACGCGCACGGTGGCATTCTTGTGCAAACGACATGGAGCATCCGACAATACCTCTCCCTTTAAAGGGTTCGTAACTTGAACGTCCTTGGAATTTAAATTTAAGAGGAGTACGTGGCATTGTTGGTCTTTGATGCTACCGCAGAAGAGCGACAATTAAAGGGTGAAATGAATTGGCTTCACTTGAACACCGGGTGGCTCAATGTACAGATTCTAACCGCCAAATTTACTGCCTTCGCTTCCTTAACTTTTTTTTTTTTATCGCCCCTGGTTGATATAAACAGAATGGCGGCTTTTAGCCGGAAAATTTTAAGTGTTCCCTTCTTCTTGGTGGTTCATTTTACGTTTATAGAAAATGGTTAGTTAATGGTTATTTATGAAAATTAGAAACTATTTTAGACGCGCGTAATATTATTTTTTGAAATTAAACAAATTTCTACTGCCCTTACTGTAATGGAAAAAATTAATAGGAGGGCCTGGCTCATCAGTGGTGAACCCTCCCAGCGGTTTAGCCAGTTTAATCTACCATACCGCTGTTATATTGCATTTTTCGATCTTCCTTTTATAGTGATACTGATGCTAGACTCTTGGAATGGGTATTTTAGAAGAACTATGGACATAAGCTTTGAGGACAGCAGAATTACATACAATTATAATATATAAATATATTGCCACGTTTTTATTTTAAAACGCTAATTTTCTGTTTTGTAAAACTTTAATTTTAAAGTTCATTATTTTAAAAGTGAAATGTTTGTTAATGGAATAGACATTTTACCTCAACTCATTTTATTGCCGCCTTTGTTTACAAGCCATTTGTAACAATCATTCCGCCTTCTACATTTTTCAAGCCATTTGTTTTCCTATATATCTATATTTACATATCGTTTTTATTGAGTTTTTACTAATTTTGCATGTACATCATTGACTTTTAATGAATGAGAAAAAGAAATTAAAAATAAACATATGAAAAATTAAAGTAACACCTTAAAGGAATTTATGTACAACTGAAAATTGTTTTTTTTGTAACGTCTCAATATAAATAGTGCATCATAATATAAATGTTTATTTATGTTTTTGACTGGTATTTTTTAATCTTTTCACGTTAGTTACGTGAATGACCTATCAGGTGAATATTGATTGCAATAAAAAGAAAGGTATCTACCCAGTCTAGTGATTGATGTCTTAGATTTCGACTGATTCTAAATTTAGTGAATAGATCTCGTAGCGCCATCTGCATGTCGAGGATGGAATTATTTATCGCTGCTACAATCATGGACAAAACTTAAGGAAGTTGTACCTTTCAGCATGTATATCGGGATTGAGACAATAACTCTGAAAGATATTACAGTGATCTTTATTGAAGACACACGAGATAACCAAGTGTTGCCTCTGTATCTTCTCTTCTTCTTCAAAAAAAAAAACTTCCTTAAGTTTTTTCCATGAGTGTATATTGTTGCACCAGGTTGCGGCTTGGCAGACTCTTCAGCCTGGATTCTTTCCTGTGCTGGGTCTTGCATCTTACCAGAGCGTGTTTCAACCATCCTACAAATTTATAAAAGGGAATAACGAGATAAGTCTTCTTTAAGTAGTCACCAGAATCCTTTATTTATTTTCTCACATCAAAGAGAGCTGTGAAGTCACAGTGTACCTAAATACAAATGATTATAATCTAAATAATCTGTTTTAAATAAATATCATAGAATATAAAAATAAATAAATATATAATTTAAATTTCAAATATATTAAAAATAATATAAGAAATACGCCATTAATCATGATGTAACACTTCCCCCTCTCCAGAGGTCGTCACGTCCTCGTGAGTTACCTCATCAATTCTCTCAAAATAGGGTTTGAGTCTTGAGACATGGACAATCAATGGGTCTTGGCCAGGATTATCTTTCGGCTCAATTAAGTAATTTACGTTAGACAGCTTCTTTAATATTCGATATGGGCCAAAATATTTTCTCAATAGTTTTTCACATTTTCCGATTTTCCTGACTGGTGTCCAAACTGCCACTAAATGTCCTGGTTCATAGATTCTCTCGTTGTGTTTTTTGTCATAGTTTCTCTTCATTCTTTCCTGAGTCTTCTCTGTGTTGTTAATGACTACCTGTTTCGTCCTTGCTATTTTATCTAAGTAATTTTATATATATTCATCATAATCGTTCATGTTACTGTCAATTGGGATATTATCGTCGTCTAAGAGGGACATGGGTTCCCTCCCAAATAACAGGAAAAATGGAGAGTAGCCTGTGGTTTCTTGAATCGTGGTATTGTACGCGTGGGTGACGAAAGGGAGGATTTCGTCCCAGTTCTTCTGGTCTGTATTTACATACATGCTTATCATGTTGATTAGAGTTCTATTTAGCCGTTCCGTTAGTCCGTTAGTCTGGGGATGGTAGCTCGTCGTGAAGCAGTGTTTAACTTTGCATATTTTCATAACCTCCTTCATCAAATTGCTAGTGAACTGTGAACCTCTGTCACTAATAAGAAACCTTGGGGCCCCGTGACGAAGAAAAATATCCTCTACTAGAAATTTAGAAACTTCTTTCACTGTTGCTTCCGAGACTGCTCTTGTTTCTGCATATCTAGTGTAGTAGTCCGTCAGCACGATTATCCATTTTTTCCTGTTTTTCGTAGATGGTAGTGGACCAACAAAGTCAATTCCAATTCTTTCGAAAGGAAAGTTGGCTGGGGGGATGGGCTGTAGTAGTCCAGAAGGTAATTGGTTTGAGCCTTTCCTACTTTGGCAAAGGTGACACGTTTTAACGAATTCTGAGACATCCTTTAGCATGGATGGCCAAAAGTATTTACTCTTTATTCGGTACATGGTTCTGGCGACGCCCAGATGGCCATTCGACATATGATTGTGATATTCCTTCATAATTTCTCTCTTTTTATTCTCTGGAACCACAAGCAACCACGCCCTGCCTTCAGGGTTCGGGTTTTTCTTAAAGAGGCATCCATCTTCTTCTTTAAAGTTTTGCGCAATTGATCGCCTGCTTCCATTAAGGTTTTTCTTAACACTTTCGATAAATTTATCCTCTTCGTCTGTTATTTGATTTAAAAATAGCCTTTCAAAATCCTCATCCCAATCAGTTTCTGGTAAGGGCCCCCTAGATAAGCCATCGGCGTCCAGATGCTTCTTTCCCGATTTATGTATTATATCGAAGTCATATTCTTGAATTTTCAATGCCCATCTTGCCAATCGACCTGTTGGATCCTTCAAGTTTTTGAGCCAGCATAAGGCGTGATGGTCTGTTACTATTTTAAAGTGTCTTCCATAAAGGTAGGGTCGTAATTTTGACATTGACCAGACAACGGCCAGACATTCTTTTTCAGTGGTTGAATAATTTTGCTCCGCTTTACTTAGGGTACGACTCAAATATGAGATCACCTTCTCTTCACCACCGATGTCTTGGACAAGTGTTGCACCTATGCCGATGTTGGACGCATCAGTATGAACATAAGTAGGTGCATTTGGATTGAAGTGACCTAAAATTGGTGGACTTAATAGTGCTGTTTTTAGGGTTTGAAACGCTTCCTCTTGTCTTTCTGTCCAGGTAAATGATACACTTTTTTTTATAAGGTTGGTCAAAGGGTCAGCAATTTTTGAAAAGTCTTTGATAAATTTTCTATAATATGAACACATTCCCAAAAAGGATTGTACTTCTTTGACCTTTTTGGGCCGAGGAAAATTTCTGACAGCTTTGATGTTATGTTCCGCGGGTTTTATACCATGTTTGCTCGTTATATAGCCGAGAATCTCCAATTCTTCAAAAGCAAATCGGCATTTTTTGTCGTTTAACCTTAAATTAGATTCACGAAAACATCTAAAAACAGCTTCAAGTCTTTTGAGGTGCGTTGGAAAATCCGGGCTATATATGATAACATCATCCAGATAACACAAACAAATTTGCCATCTCAGATTTCCAAGCATATTCTCCATATTTCTCTCAAAGGTAGCAGGCGCGTTACAAAGTCCAAAAGGCATCACGTTGAATTCATATAATCCATGCGCTGTAGTGAAAGCTGTTTTCTCTTTGTCTCTTTCTTCGACTTCAACTTGCCAATATCCAGATCTGAGGTCTATTGCTGAGAAGTGTGTAGATCCTTGGAGAGTATCCATAACTTCGTCTATTCTAGGGATCGGATAGACATCTTTTACTGTCACGCTATTCAGTTTTCTGTAGTCCACACAAAATCTGTATTTACCATCTCGCTTCTTGACCAATATTACTGGAAAAGACCAGGGGCTAGAAGATGGCCTAATTATGCCTTCTGTAAGCATCTCGTCAATTTGCTCTTTTATAATATCTCGTTCTTTAGCACTTACCCGGTAAGGCTTGTGTTTAATTGGCTTCGCGTCTTCTGTGTCTATCCGATGTTTTGCCAAATTGGTTCTCCCTAATCTCGATGAAAAAAGATCTCCATACCTTTCTAAAACTTGTTTTAACTCCTTCTGTTCCTTTGGTGAAAGATTTTCGTTTATTTGGAATCTAGGTTCTTCGTTCTTTTCTACCTCTCTTTCTCGACTCACATTTATTTTCGCTGGACTACTTCCAAAAGCCAATGTTTGGTTTTTCATTATTTTTAACGGTCGAGGATACGGATTAGTTATCCAGATGTGTGTTTCCCTATTTATAACATTGATCAAGCTTCTTGCTAGACGAAGTCCATTTGTTTGAAACATTTTGCTGCTCTCCTCGATAATATATTCTCCATCCTCTGTTTCTACCAATGCCTTGATCAATTTCATGGAACATTCCGGTACAATGGAATCCTTGGCACTCTTTATTTTCAACATTTCAAAATTGATTTCGTCATGATTATTTGTCAAATCATATTTTATAGTTTCTTGCTTACAATCTATTTTTGCGTTCATTTTCTTAAGGAAATCTCTCCCAAGAATTAATGTCCGTAAATGCGTTTTCAATATCACAAAGTTGTGTGATAATGTTTCGTCATCAATTTTTATATTTAAAAATATACTTCCTACCATGTCCAATTTTTTTCCATCGGGTCCTGCACAAATTTTTGCGAGTTTACTTATACCATGGCCTGTATCGAGGGCCGTTCTGAGGTCGACCACTGAGAGGTCAGCACCTGTATCAACCAAAGCTTCAAAAGTCCCTATCTTGTCCACATTAATTTTTAATTTGTATTTAGGGTCCAACTTCTTGATTCCGTTTATGGTCGACTTGCTTTGATTGACAGATTCAGGCGCGACGCTTAGTTTAAATCTTCCAACACGGAATATCTATTCCGGGTAGGAACATTTGTCTGTGTGCTATGACATACATCAGCATAAAGCCGAGGTCCTGATTTCTCTGATATTTCATTCATTTGGCATTTTTCTTCGACCTTCTCTTGGGTATCTGCTGGATCCTCTTCTAGGATTCTTATAAACTTGACCCTACAATAACGGGCCACGTGCCCTGGCTTGTTACATTTAAAGCAGATTGGTCTTCCATCCTCCGTCCTATTTTTGCTCACTTCTTGGCTTTTATTGTAAGTGTTTCTCTGAAGGTTTGGTTTCGGCACAAAGTTAGGATTATAAGGACGTCTAGGGGTAGAGGGCTGGGGAAAGTTGTTTCGATACTGTCTGGGGGTAGGAGGGGAGTCGTTCTTGTAATTATTGGAAACAGGGGCTTGGGGCCTGGAAGTGGTCTGGTAGTTTCGTGCGGCAGTCGGCGGCACGTACCTCGATTGTTGTTGGGGTCTAGAATAGCGTGGACCGTTATATAGGTTTCTGGATTTCTCCACACGTTCCCGATACTTCTTTTCAAAAGAATCCATTTTCTTGCACACGACAAGAAGGTCATCGGTCGTTTTAGGAGGGTTCAGGTAGAGCGCGAATGAGTACTCTTTTTTCAGTCCTCCAATAACATGTTCAATTTTTGTTTCTTCTTCCATTGCGGGGTCAACCTTGTTGCACAACACTAGAATGTCTTCCGCGAACCTGATTGCTGGTTCATTCCAGTGTTGCATTCTGTTGAGCTTCATTCTAAGTTCTTCTTTATTCGCGTCCAAAGAAAAATCCTGAATGAGGCGGATTTTAATATTTTCCCAGCTCGTGAAACTAGTTTTGTGTAAATTCAACCAGGTTTTAGCGCTTCCCGTCATGTTCATGGCGGCATAACGAGAGATAATGTAGTCTGCCCAATGGTACAAGAAGCCAATTTCTTCAAGAGATTCAATCCATGGGCGAGGGTCTTCCGTTCCATCATACTTGGGGATGTCGATGTTGGGATTCAGGACAACTGGGTCGGAACTAGCATCTCTACCAATTGTTGCACCAGGTTGCGGCTTGGCAGACTCTTCAGCCTGGATTCTTTCCTGTGCTGGGTCTTGCATCTTACCAGAGCGTGTTTCAACCATCCTACAAATTTATAAAAGGGAATAACGAGATAAGTCTTCTTTAAGTAGTCACCAGAATCCTTTATTTATTTTCTCACATCAAAGAGAGCTGTGAAGTCACAGTGTACCTAAATACAAATGATTATAATCTAAATAATCTGTTTTAAATAAATATCATAGAATATAAAAATAAATAAATATATAATTTAAATTTCAAATATATTAAAAATAATATAAGAAATACGCCATTAATCATGATGTAACAATATACATTTCAACTTACAAGAATCTATATATAAAAAGGAGAGAAAATACCTATAATCCATGAATATATTAATGATATTCTATCAAAATAATTATATAGCTCTATGTATATATGTACAATTATGTATATATGTAAAATTAGAATATGCAAATTTATATGGGAGATACGTACATATATACATATCTCCCATATAAATTTGCATATTCTAATTTCTTTTTCCATCTTTTTCCCACTGAATTCCCACTGAATGTATATAAGACTACATGTCTTAATTAAGATACTCATTGATTAAGATATAAATTCGCGGTCTATCTATGGTTGAACTACCGTCATATCACTCCCACCATCTACTCCTACCAATATGTTTTCACCAATGACCGACAATACCTGTGTGGTGACAATATGACCAATGTCGCCACCTGACATCCAAGATTCGACAGATGCCCAGACTTGATACCTAGCCAAAGCTGACATCAAAGACCACTCAGCAGACGCCTAGCGGATTGGAAATGACACCGGGACAAAGGATCGTCTGCGGACTCCCTGCAGGTTACAAAACCCGGGAATATGTGCGTGTTATTGACTCTCCACGTCATCTCTCTCCCCCCTCTCCCCTCTCCCCTTGTCACTTTACTTTCCTGCATCTACTTGAGAAATGGGATTGGAATTCCAAATATCTCATTTTATCGATGATGTTAACAATTGTATCCTCTCGTTAAGACCGTCTTCCAAGAGACCATCAAAAAGATCTAAATGAAAGTTAGAACAGAATTACCATTGAATACTAATAAAATTTGATCAATTTTACAATACATTGTATCCCTGACTTTAATAAAGTCAACATGCAATCCAAGTTTAAGTTTCTGTCACTATTTTTATTTATCAAGATTTCGGTCCAACATGCTCTTCAATAGGATCAATTCTATATACAGTTACGAGCGTCATGCGTTCTTAATTCTTCATCTCTGTCACCGTTTGCTTTTTTTTTTTTGGAATGGCGCCCTCCTATTGGTTGGCTACGATCGCGCCACCTTTGCCTTGCCACCAGTGGATTTACGAGCGGTCTACTTGGTACGAGCCATAGTTAGTCTGTACAGTCATAGTTTGACTGTAGAGTCGACGTTTATTTTTATTGAAAAAAAAACCTAAAATTGGAGATAAATGATGAGATACAACATCAGTTTTGTAAAATTCAGATAACCCGAATATTTAAAAATATAAAATACCAAAACAAAGACATGAGTGATGAAGAGGGTGTTAAATTGGCCCGAAAGCGCTTGATAACATTCCTGACTTCCAAGAAGTCTAATGTCATCATCAGCAGGGAGAACAGACTTCTTGTCATGGCGGTGGCACATATGGGGGAAGATCGTCTGCCAGATAAAACGGCTCGAGTTTCACTCGTCTGCTGTGTCGTCAATCTTTTGGTATTTTTTACCACTCGTCTGCCCGCTTTTATAGCGTCAATCTTTTGGTATTTTTTTTTTTTTTTACTCTTTGTTTTTTTCCCCCCGCTTTATATCGCCAATCTTTTGGTGTTTTTATAAAAATATTTTTCGTTTTTCTGCTTTATGTCGTCAATCTTTTGGTATTTTATATCATTCAGTTATCATGTTTTGTTGTATTTTTGGTAATTTAATAATACTTTTGTGGGCAATGGGCGTATAGTCAGATTTATGTGTACAATCTGTTGGGAATCTCTTAAGGTTCAGACAATGAAAAAAAAAAAAAAAAACAAGTTTACTTACAGCTGAAGTGGTTTTAAAGAATTAGGCGATTTTACCTTTTAAGAAAGTATTTTAAATTTATTATTTTCAAAGAGAGAGAGAAAAGAACATTTAACAATTTACATTACAATTACTAATTTTGTAAAACAAAACACTTCTTTGTTCTCGTTTTTATATTACAGTGTTGTCAGTCTAAAAGTATTTCAAGATCATTGATTTACTATTCTTCTTTTTTTCCAACACAATCGACTCTCGATAATTTGAAATTCACAAGGGACCAGAGAAAAAAAAATCAATTTATCAAGAGTTCAAAATAACAGGAGTTTAAACAACCAAGAGGGAGGGAGGAGAAAAAATAAAGTAAACAAAAGTTTGATTTTAAAAAATCGTAATTTATTATTGTAAACATTTGTACAGTTATTCACAAATGTTCATTTTTGTGCAAGATACAATTCCTTCAACTTAAAATCCCGAGGGAACCACACAATTAATATTAAATTTATTCAACTTATCGAGTATTTTTCAAGGGAAATGGAAAATATTTCAAATTATCGAGATATTCAAATTAACAAGAATCGACTGTATATATTTATATTATATTCGTCTGTCTGCGTCATATCTTACAATCTTTTGGTATATTTTTGTTCATCCGCTTTATTTATTTGGTATTTTCTTTTGTATGTTTTATATTTATTTATTGTTGTTGAATTTAATTATCAAGCTTATTATCATTGATGACATTTTTTATTAATTTTTGACTACCCTGATGTTATTGTAGTTGTTCGATAGCACATATATAATTTGATTGCTGTATTTCCCATTATTTTTTCTTTCTATTATGTTATAATTGTAATGTTTGTATGATTAAATAAAATCATTAATTAAAAAACTCCTTCATTAACTAAAAACTCCTTCAATTGTTTACTTACTATACGTCTGGTATCCTCACATGGTTCTGGTTGTTCTCAAAGAATACTCGTATGTCCATAGTTTCCTTCTTAAAATATTGTATTTATATCAATGATTCCTCTCGAAAATCATTTGTTGGTTCGAAGTTGATTCAGAGAGAAAAACACAGCGACATCAACATATAGTTTAACTCATGACGTTTCAGTTTCTTCTTGTCACATTCCCCTGAACATTCGCCTGAAAAGAGTGACAGGAATTCACTGATAGGTCGGGAGTTGAATTAAACTATTGGGGGGGGGGGGGGGGGGGGGGTTAATGTAGCTGTGTTTTTTTTTTTTTTCTCTCTGAAATAATTCCTCTAATATAACGATTGTATTAAGAAAAACTGCCCAATATAATCTATAAAAATAATGTCACCTCTCCCGTCAAAATAGATGTCAAAACTAGACGCCATCTTATGATGGGATATGCGACCTTTATTTTTATATATCATTAACCTCTCGGAAAAATTTCCATCTGTATTTTGTCAATAGATTTGGCCTAGCTACTCTACCATCTAAATACCTCTTTGGTGGATTCCATTGGTGAAGATTCCATTGGATCCCTTGTGGATCTTATGGAATAAAGTCCGCCCTGGGCTGACGAGGGCCATTAGCCCGAAACCATGGTCTCTAGGTGGACACTTCTCAGTTTGCCAAAGCTGGTGTTGTGGCTTTGTTACCGACCCGAGGCCGCTAGTTTGCGGTGACGGTCAATGGACTGTAGATGCGACGTTTATTTTTATTTAAAAAAACTTAAAATTGGTGATAAATGATGAGATATAACACCAGTTGTGGAAAATTCAGATAACCCGAATAATTAGTCCGCTAGTTTGCGGCGACGGTAAATAGATGGGGCCTAGTTTTGACATCTATTTTGACGGTAGAGGTGAACTTTATTTTTATAGATAAATATCCTCCTGAGAAGAAATGTCCAGTCCAGTACAATATTAAACTAACAGGGTAGCTTGTGGAATTCAATATAAACTGTCGATTAAAATGCCGAAACTGCTGGGAGGGTTCACCACTGATGAGCACATGTCTTTCCTATATATTTTCTAATGGTAATAAGATATGAGGGGAGAGTTGTTTTAAAGAGAAGTTCCTATAAAATGTTGTAGACAGATAATTCAAGATATTCTATTAACACTCTTTATCAATTGTTATAAAATTTAATGAGAAATTGAACAAAGATAAACCTGGTTCAAATCACATTAATAGGTACCGCTCAGCAAGAGCAACCTAGTTCATGATAATTGAAACAATGAATAATATGTGAAGGTTATTCACATATTAAACAAATTTTAACGCGGGATTCAATCCTGGTTCATGACTGTCGGGAATCGAGCGTGTTACCCTCTCATCCACCGACTTATTGTCGGGAATCGAGCGTGTTACCCTCTCATCCACCGACTTATTGTCGGGAATCGAGCGTGTTACCCTCTCATCCACCGACTTATATCGGGAATCGAGCGTGTTACCCTCTCATCCGCCGACTTATATCGGGAATCGAGCGTGTTACCCTCTCATCCACCGACTTATATCGGGAATCGAGCGTGTTACCCTCTCATCCGCCGACTTATATCGGGAATCGAGCGTGTTACCCTCTCATCCACCGACTTATATCGGGAATCGAGCGTGTTACCCTCTCATCCGCCGACTTATATCGGGAATCGAGCGTGTTACCCTCTCATCCGCCGACTTATATCGGGAATCGAGCGTGTTACCCTCTCATCCACCGACTTATAACGGGAATCGAGCGTGTTACCCTCTCATCCACCGACTTATATCGGGAATCGAGCGTGTTACCCTCTCATCCACCGACTTATATCGGGAATCGAGCGTGTTACCCTCTCATCCACCGACTTATATCGGGAATCGAGCGTGTTACCCTCTCATCCACCGACTTATATCAGGAATCGAGCGTGTTACCCTCTCATCCACCTATATCAAACATAAATGTTTGAATCAAAAGGCGATCCATTAATCAAGATTTTTTTTAAAAAATATTTCGAGAGATTTATCCCTCTTTATCAATTTATCGCACAGTGAATTTAATTTACAAATTATAATACTATCTTTTATATAAATAATAACTTTATTAACATTATGAAACGCGATATCCCAAACTCAGGGATATTTGCGTCAATACCTTTCACTACATCACAACAAATCGACTATATACAATCCTGTTCAATTCATTATTTTACATAAATTAACTAAAGAAAATTGTCTAAAGAGAAAAACAAACAACAAAGCCAAACACACAGAGCAAGCATCGCAATTCTTTTCTTTCTAAGTTTCCTTCTCTTTTTTTTTCCAATTCAAAAGAAAGTTGTATATGTATTTGCAAAATTGATCAAAATTAATCTTTTATATAAAGATAAATGTGTTTATATTTATAATTTGGTGATAATTGTTAGTTTGATCCTTGAAGAATAAATCTATATGCAGTTAATTAAATCACGAAAAACTTAAACTTAAAACACAATGAACAAAGAAATAACATACAACTAAGAGTTGCTGATGGCTTGCGCCATCTATCGGAATAAAAATTGACTAAGCGTCAATTTTTAATTATTCACACACACACAAAAACCTTTATTAAGACACACAGGTCTTACAGAGGATTCTCCTTGGGGTGACAAGACGGAGAAACCTATGAAAGTGGGAAATATACATAAAAAATGGAGAAAGATTATATACACATGATAAATATATACAGACTAGCCGAATGACCCGGGCAACGCCCGGGGTTTACCCGATTAAATGCTTTTATTAAAATACTATTCGTTACAATTATAAATTGGCGCCGTGGATGTCATTCTTGTATAATATATAAATGAGTTTTAAAAATTGTAAAAAAGAAAATGCATCGGCCGGGAATCGAACCCGGGACGCCTGCCACTATAATATATAAATTTAGTTTTAAATATTGTAAAAAAAAAAAAAAATGCATCGGCCGGGAATCGAACCCGGGGCGCCCGCGTGGCAGGCGAGCATTCTACCACTGAACCAAAAGCAAACGGTGACAGAAGTGTCTCGCGCATTGGCGGCACCAAATGATGGGGGGGGCAAAGGTGGCGTGATCGTAGCCGACCAATAGGAGGGCGCCATTCCAAAAAAAAAAGCAAACCGTGACAGAGACGACGAAGAATGACGCTCGTAACTGTATATAGAATTATTATTTGAATGATCCTATGGAAAATAAGAATATGGATTTGGAAATATGGATGGAAGAAGTGGAGAGCGAAAAGAGGAAAAAAACATGGAACATACATGATTTTTAATTATTCAAGAATTGACCAAATATATTTTCTTGATTAATCAAGAAAAGCTAATTACGTACGTATTTAGTACGACAGATGGTGCAAGCCATCAGTAACCTTTGTTTGAACGATTAGAAGATGCTTTTTTCTTTGTTTATTCACTTGATCCCTGTAAAATTTCACTTTTATACTATTTATAATGAGACAAAGGTCGACTCTCCCGTCAAAATAGATGTCAAAACTAGACGCCATCTATTGACCGTCGCCTATATCTATTTGACGTCTATTTTGACGGGAGAGGCGACCTTTGTCTCTTTAGATCAATATCCTCCTGGCAAAATTTCCATCTATATATAAAACTAGCCGAATGACCCGGGCAACGCCCGTGTTTTACCCGATTGAATGTTTTGATTCAAATACTATTTGTTACAATTATAAATTGGCGCCTTATATAAATGCATATGTTAGTTAATAACTATAGCCTATGTGCTTTATCTGTCTATGTACTGTTGGCTTCCGTAGGCGTCTCTTACTGGGAAAGAGAAAGAGAGGATTCCATTTGGTTATTAACTAATATATGCATTTATTTAAGGAGCGACCCGCTCCAACACAATAGGTACAAAAACGAAAAAGCGAGTGGGGGGGGGGGGGGGGGGGGGCAAAGGTGGCGTGATCGTAGCCAACCAATAGGAGGGCGCCATTCCAAAAAAAAAAAAAAGCAAACGGTGACAGAGACGAAAACTGATTAAGAGATGAAGAATGACGCTCGTAACTGTATATAGAATAATGAGTTCTTTTTTTTTTTCATTTAGATAACATTGGACGAGCTTTTTCAAGGCTAAAAATAAGCTTTTCTTTACCGCTTTAATTGTGATCTGTGAAGAGGGATTGTTAGGGCCGAGAAAAATAATCTTTTGGCTTGAAAGTTTAAGAAGGGAAAAGGCATCTCCTTATCGTGAAACTGAAAGTTGCTGATGGCATCTATCGGAATAAATATCAACTATTCTATGATGCACTAGCGCGCCATCTGTTATCAAAATTCGAAACTATTTTAAAGGCGTAAGATTCTTTTTGAAATTAAACAATTTCTACTGTCCTTACTGCAATGGAAAAATTAGGGAGGGCCTGGCTCATCAGTGGTGAACCCTCCCAGCGGTTTCGCCAGTTTAATCTACCATACCGCTGTTATATTGCATTTTTGGAACTTCCTTTTATAGTGATACTGTTGCTAGACTCTTGGAATGGGTATTTTAGAAGAACTATGGACATAAGCTTTGAGGACAGTAGAATTACATACTATTATAAATGAAGTAAACGAAAAAATTGCGCTACAAATTTTAAAATAAAAATACAACTTTTCGCAATGAGTTTCTTTTCTCTGCGAAAGGTTGTATTTTTATTTTACAATTATAAATATATAATATGCTTCGAGAAATCGCTTTTCCGCAAATATCACTTTCATTCACTGATGAGCCAGGCCCTCCCATTAATTTTTCCATTACAGTAAGGGCAGTAGAAATTGTTTAATTTCAAAAAGAATCTTACGCCTTTAAAATAGTTTCGAATTTTGATCAACTATTCTCGTTGATTTTTAATTATTCCATAATTGGCCAAATACCCATTCTTGATTAATCAAGAAAAGCTAACCACGTACGCGTTTCGGGCTGTTGGTCCTCATCAGCGTGGTGCAAGCTGTACCTTAACAACCAAAAAGTTGATATTTATTCCGATAGATGGCGCAAGCCATTAGTAACTTTCAGTTGCACGATAAGGAGATGCCTTTTTTTATTTTCTTAATTTATGAACCTTATCCCAGTACAATATCACATTTGTACTTTTTTTTCACGCATTGAAAGTTTAAGTTCTCATGAATTTAAATATATAATTACAGCAATTTATAATAGCGGTAAATGCAAACGAGGATAACAGCTCCATCTTGGAGGAAGGAATTCAAGACCCCGCACTACAAGACTCTAACCTTGTAAATATGTAAATATACTGTAAATGTGAAGAACGTGTACATATTATCCATTGTAAATATGTAAATA
The DNA here is from genome assembly GCA_030710605.1 of Cordylochernes scorpioides. Lineage (NCBI taxonomy): Eukaryota > Metazoa > Arthropoda > Arachnida > Pseudoscorpiones > Chernetidae > Cordylochernes > Cordylochernes scorpioides. Next base: position 3,970,520 of record CP092883.1, on the reverse strand, counting down.
TACTGTAAATGTGAAGAACGTGTACATATTATCCATTGTAAATATGTAAATATACTGTAAATGTGAAGAAGGTGTACACACATATTATCCATTGTCAATAACATAAGCTCGGTTTCTCTTTTTGAGCGGTACCTAATAAAGTGATTTTTGGAACTGGACTGGAGCGGTAAATGCTTGATTTAGATTGCTAAGCCCCGTCTTTATGGTAGAATGGAGCATGTAATGGTAGGCTGTAAGTCAACGAAACAAAATATTTCGAAATATCAGAAAAATTTCAACATTAAAGCTTTTTTTTTTTATTAACTTCTTGAATTGATAGAGAATGATGGTTAGAGAAAGAGGGAAGGTAAAAAAAAAAATAATTTGAGATCAATACAAAAGTTGAGGAATCCTCCACAAAGATTAGAATGTAATAATGAGTTTTTAAAAAGTAGAAGACAAAAAAGTCCAAACGTTTTAATTATGAACCACTCTTCCACTTGTATTCCCCATCCCCAACAATGGGACCACGCGAGAGTCTTCCATCAAGAAGTTTGGTAAAAAAAAAAAAAAGATGAGGGCTGTGGCCAGTCGATTAGTGGAACGTGACTGGCTACCGTGGCTCATTCGTCTGCTTGCTGTCACGAAGTGATTGGATGAGGAGGCGCGTGGCTGCTACCTAGTCGGCTGATGCTGTGTTCTTCTGATAAACCTTTGACTTCGTTCTTTTGGAGTAAAATAAGGCCGTTTTAAGTTCTATATCAGTTTCCAAGCTTATTCTCATATTTCATGATGGAATTCTTTAATGTTCCTCATGCCAATATTTTGGCTTCATTTTTTGGGAGAAAAAATCAGCCGTTCTATCGGGCTAAACAGTTTCCATAGCTGATTCTCATCTTTCACGATGGAATTCTTTAATATTATTCCCTCATGCTAATCTTTTGACCTTGTTCTTTTGGAATAAAAATAGGCTGTTTTAAGTCCTATATCAGTTTCCATAGCTTATTCTGATCTTTCACGATGGAATTCTTTAATGTTCCTCATGCTAAGCTTTTGACCTTGTTCTTTTGGAATAAAAATAGGCTGTTTTAAGTCCTATATCAGTTTCCATAGCTTATTCTGATCTTTCACGATGGAATTCTTTAATGTTCCTCATGCTAAGCTTTTGACCTTGTTCTTTTGGAATAAAAATAGGCTGTTTCAAGTCCTATATCAGTTTCCATAGCTTATTCTCATCTTTCACGATGGAATTCTTTAATGTTCCTCATGCTAAGCTTTTGACCTTGTTCTTTTGGAATAAAAATAGGCTGTTTCAAGTCCTATATCAGTTTACATAGCTTATTCACCATCTTCTATGATGGAATTCTTTAATGTTTCTCATTCTAAGCTTTTGACTTCGTTATTTTGGAGTAAAAATAGGCCGTTTTAAGTTTTATATCAGTTTACATAGCTTATTCTCATCTTTCATGATGGAATTCTTTGATGTTTCTCATGCTAAGCTTTTGACTTCGTTCTTTTGGAGTAAAAACGGGCTGTATTAAGTTCTATATCAGTTTCCATAGCTTATTCTAATCTTTCATGATAGAATTCTTTAATGTTCCTCATGCTAATCTCTTTTGACTTCGTTATTTTGGAGTAAAAATAGGCTGTTTTAAGTTCTATATCAGTTTCCATAGTTTATCCTCATCTTTCATGATAGAATTCTTTAATGTTCCTCATGCTAAGCTTTTGACTTCGTTCTTTTGAAGTAAAAATGGGCTGTTTTAAGTCCTATATCAGTTTCCATAGCTTATTCTGATCTTTCATGATGGAATTCTTTGATGTTTATCATGCTAAGCTTTTGACCTTGTTCTTTTGAAGTAAAATAAGGCCGTTTTAGGCTCTATATCAGTTTCCATAGCTTATCCTCATCTTTCATGATGGAATTCTTTAATATTCTTCTCTCATGTCATGTCACTTCGTTCTTTGAAGTAAAATCAGACCGTTTTTGAAGCTTATATCAGCTTCCATAGTTTTTTTATCCACTTTCTATCATGGAATTCTTTAATATTATTCCCTCATGCCAATCTTTTGACTTTGTTCATGTGGAATAAAGGGTAGTCAGCTTTAGGATGTTATATCTAAACTATATTTTTGCCATTTTCTCATGGAATATTTCAATGTTCTTCTCATCATGGTATTCTTTTGACTTCACATTTTCCGTATGAAGTAAAGGATAATCTATTTATAAGGTTCTTTTTAAGTTTTAATAACTTAATGGTTTTCCATTTCTACCATGCCAATCTTTGGATTTCGTTCTTATGGAGTAATGGATAATCGGTTTTAGGCTTAACATCAGAGCTTCTTTTGTCCTTCTCCAAATAACAATTTATCAATGTTGTTCTCTCATGGCATTCTTTTGGCGCTTTACATTTTATCTTATGTATGAAGTAAAGAATAATGTGTTTTTTAGGCTCTACCTCAGTTTTATTAACTTATTTTCCTTTTTATCTTTTTGAAATGTCAATGTGTTTTTCTCTTTGACATTATTTTGACTTTGTTCTTTCATGTATATGTGGAATATTTGTGATTTTTCAGTCTTCAGTGTTATTCTTCATCTTCAGTCTTCTGATTTTTATTTTCTCATATGGCGTTCTTTTGATTTCATTTTATCGTATGGAATAAGGAATATCTTGTTTTAGGCTTCCCGAGCGCAGTTTTGATACCTTATTTCTCCCAATTATTTAATGGAATTATTTTGATTTCGTTCATCTTTTTAGGAGTAAAGGATACACTGCTTTAGGGTCTATCTCAGATTTTGAATATCCTCTGTGTTTTTTGTTGTTGTTTTTTTCTCTCGTGGTATTTCCTTTTGACTTCGCGCGCGCTTTCTTATGGAGTAAAGACAAGTCTATTTTAGGTTTTTTTTTTTAGTCTTTTTTAATACCTTCTATGTTTTGCTTTCCTCGACTTATAGTAAAAATCCAACAAATAAAATATTTAGAAGTTCTAGCATTTGAGTCAATCCTATTTTACTGTGTTTGAAGTAGAATGCTTAAAAATGTTTTATATATTTTATTTTAACGAAATAAAATTATTTATTTTCTATCTAATTTAATTTGTCGGGATTTTAGTCTTTCGGGATTATGATCTGCGGGGGATTTTGGGTTGTCGGGATTTCGCTGTCGAAATTTTGTTCTGTCGGGATTTAGACTGCCGGGATTTTGGGTTGTCGGGATTTTGGCCATTCGGGATTTTGGTCTGACCCGATTTTGGTGTGCCGGGATTTTGGTCTGTCGGGATTTTGGCTGCCAGAATTTTGGGTTGTCGGGACTTTGACCCGGACCTTTTTGCCCCATAGAATTGACCTAGCCACTTTACCAGCTAAACAAATCTTTGATAAATTTTGAGGATTTTATGAATCCTTTGAAACCAAAGCTCGAACTGGCCTGACAAGAGTCATAGCTTTAAAACATGGTCTTCAAATAAACGTTCTTGGTTTGCCAATGCTGGTTTTCTGGCCTTGTCACCGACCCTAGATTGCAAAGATTGTTAATAGGTGGCGCAGCGTTTTTGTTTATAATACGTGGGAGATAACTTTTCTTTTTGGAATTCAGGAAACTCATCAAGCTTCTGGTATGCTGTTAACTTATGGAATTGTGGTCTGATTGTATATCTCTATCATAATATAGTGAACAAGAAACAAGCACAACGATCGAGAATCAAATACCAACATTCTACGAAATATGAACGGGCCAATATGCAATACACAGAATCAAGTTACATATCACAAAGTGAGACGTCCAATCAGCGTTCGCTCTAATCACAAACCGCCACCAAGTTAGGGTTGTAAAGTTGGTGGGATGACACCAGCGCCGTGTACTTACGTCTTCGGTAAATCTTCCTCCATCTTCAGTGGCGAAACGGATGCTCTACAGCCCAGTCACGACTGCCCTAACTCTGCAGCCCACGTGCGAGAATGTGTGGTATTATTGTTTTTTTTTATTCTCTCCCTCGGAATTTTGATTGGAGGCGGATTTCCGTTGTGTTTCTTTGTTACGTCCCTGTACCATAACATAGAGTTGTCAATGTTACCGTGGAATGTTGGGAAACTGGTAACGGACGTTTTAAACAACGGGATTGGATTCCTAGATTGAAATAGTTCGTTTTTAAAGTATAAACATACTTCAACGAAGTTCTCTACTTGTTCCACAAGTCTATTCCTACAAATTAGTGCATGAAACCATACCTTGAAAGTGTGACATGTGTTTATGTGCGTAGATATGTAATGTTTAACTTGCAGAACAAAATTTTACAACCTCTACCCACCATGCATGGCCTGGTACTACATGTGTAGAATTCTGGATAAGCATCGATTTTAACTATGACTATAACATCGAGTTTGACTCACTTTTGGAGGCTCATGTCTAATGTATAAAAATGGTGTAAATATATACTCTCTCAATGTCTCTATATTCATCCTTACTTGCTAAACTGAAACTTTGACTCATGTAAAACTGACTTTACTACATGTATATAGCTATGGATATTTTCTTATGTAAATACTACTATGTAAATATTGCTATGTAGTTAATGTCTGAATAAAGAGTTTTAAAACGTACATATATAGATATGTGGTGTACTTACAGTACAAGCTGTCTCTTTGAAATGGTCTTCGAAAAACCAACACCTATACAGTTAGCATTCCCAATGACAAGGATGAAAAGGTCTTCAGACTAAGACATATACAGTTAAGGGACGGCAACTACCAACTTTGATGGAACTTCTTGCAGATGTTTGAAATATGCAGCAGAGTACAGTACAAAGAGAGAGGAACTATAAAATAAATCATCAATATAGGCAAGTGCTGAGAATCCCGTACTACTCCTAAAGCAAACAAATAACGCGGAGGAGTGGTGGATACTTAAGTGGCTGGACAAAGGTCAAGCATGGGGGGGCAGAGGGCCAATAAACGGGACAATTCCATTACTAGCGGTCAGTTTGGCAGGTGGCCAATCCCCACTGATCAAAAGAACCTCCCCTACACCCTTCTTTCTTAACCCCTACCACCATAAAAATTAGCTTCACCCTTCCCATTCATTCCTTCATGCATCGATTCACTCCCGGTTTATGGTCTTCGTCATCGGTCAAATAAAGTTTTTTCTTTCTTAAAGCTTTCATAGATGTGTTCGTTAGGTTGTTAAAAACTTAAGGTCATTTTTTATAAAGATGAGGAAGTCTAACGGCGTGTGCGTGTGTTGTAAAAGTTTCTGGAAGGATTGAAAAGAAGTTATGAGGATTATATGCAAATGAATATATGTTATAATGTCAAATTATTTGACAAACATAGCAGTTTTAATCTTCTCAGTTATGCGGGAAGTATGTTGTTTATTTGTTAAGTGAACTCCCACGTCATTGGACCAATATGGCCATGTTTGTACATAAAAGAGGGTTGAAACGGAATGCGATGAGTCGTGGAGTGGTGTTCGAGTGGAGACGCTTAAAGCGTTCTCTGTGTGCTTGTCTGGTGATCCTCCTCGCATACCTGTGAAGCCCCGGCCCGCTCCTTATCAACGCTGCAAATAAAAGATAAGTACTGTTTTTATTTTATTTAACAAATCGTGTTTTTTTTTATTTGCCCCCTTTTTGTTGTTGGTGTTGTACTTTTGAGTGTACCTTTTTCTGTGTTTAAGCCACTCTTACTGTAGGCCCTAGTTTATTCCATTTTTGTGTGTTAACCCGCAAAAGTAGTAACTTTTATCAATAATGTGTGGAGCCGACTTTTGGAATATCACACAGAGTAACAATGGCTATAGATGAGCGCGTGTTTGAAAAGGAACTTGTATGTATATAATGTTTTATTGTTTTTGTTGTTTTCATGTAGATATATATACCAAGATTTGTTTTGTATAATTACTATTAATAATAAATAATATGTAAAGTTAAATTGGCTACGTCCTTCTTTCTTACTTTAATTACAAAACACCGACAACACGTCGCAGTAGGTTTCTCATCCAATATGCAGTCATGGGGCCAGACTGGGAGCGCACTAGCGTGAAGATAAATTAACACAAAGCAACAACATATAAAATGAAAAAATTTAAAAGCACGAATGTTTCTTTTATACATAATACAAATTTCTACTGCCCTTACTGCGATGAAAAATATGTATTGGGAGGGCTTGGCTCATCAGTGGTGAATCCTCCCAACGGTTTCGCCAATTTAATCCACCAAACCGCTTCTCAGAGCTCTAATACTGTATTGGACGATTCTGCTTATATACGCAGCACTGAAGGGTGGAATCTCAGAAATGGTTTTCAAGAAAACTATGGACATAAGCTTATAGGACAGTAGAATTACATTCAATACATACATATTTTTTCATCGCAGTAAGGGCAGTAGAAGTTTGTATTATGTATAAAAGAAACATTCGTGCTTTTAAATCCTTTAATTTTATATGCTGAAGATAAATGAAGGCCACACGCATAGGAAAATGGTTACCTTGGTTTAGAGGGGGCAGCACCCGAGAATATGAGGTGGACCTTGGGAATCCTTGAGATCACTCTGGTCAATCGGTCAGCATGACCACCTAATACCACTGTCTTATACTGACGCTGCTTATTCCTATACTGTTGTTCTGTTTATATCCTAATGGGGATGTCAGAGAGAGCGGACCTTTTTGAAGTTCCGTGTCCAATCACAGACTGTCCTGATCGTTGTTTATGTTCTCTCTTAGCATCTTGGACAATTGTCAATGATCTGTTATTCGACATTACTGGGTGCCGTGTCCTTCTTTTCCGATGGTAGATTTTATTGAACGCCATTTTGAAGTTAAATAAGACTTTGTGTTTCTATGTAAATAATTCCTATGTACAACATATACAGTTAAACCTGTCTATAGCGCCCACTCTTGGGACTCACCAAAATAGGGTGATATAGAGAGAGGGGTGCTATAGACAGATCGCTTTTAATGTAAATATCGCATCGTACTACGTATTTAAAATCGGGCGCTATAGAGAGGAAGGCGCTATTTAGAGGATGCGCTATGGACAGGTTTAACTGTATAATACGACATATATATATATATATATATCACGTGGTATGCATATTCAGTGTTTTAATTTAGTGTAATAGAGATATAGTGTTTATCCAATAAGTTACCGGATTGAATTCCTATGTATAAACAACAATGTATATGTACAATAGATATATTACGACATATATATATATATATATATATCACGTGGTATGCATATTCAGTGTTTTAATTTAGTGTAATAGAGATATAGGGGGGGAGTGAGTCCAATAAATTCACAGACTGAATGCATTAAAAGAATTATGCTTATTTTTACTTTAATTTCTTTTGAATATATATTATACAGAATAAAGTTAAAATTTTACACAAATAAATTTACTGGCAATGCGTTTCTTTTTAAATCTCTACAGACCTTACTGCAATGATATGATTTAATGAATGAGAGGGCTTGGCTCATCAGTAGTGAACCCTCTCAGCGGTTTCGCCAAATCAATCTCTAGACCGCTCTACTATTGTATTGGACTGGTTTTGTTATATACCCTGCATTTTCTATGGAAGGCAGCTAAATCATATCATTGCAGTAAGGTCTGTAGAGATTTAAAAAGAAACGCATTGCCAGTAAATCTATTTGTGTAAAATTTTAACGATAAAGGGCAATAAAATTTAATTTACTAATATATAATGGTTATGAAAACATGTTTTGCGCGGAAGAGCTTTGCTCGATGCAATACCTTGAAATTTATATGTATGTACCTCTACAGACCTATAAGCTTATGTCCATAGTTCACTAAACACCATTTAGCTGCCTTCCATAGAAAATGCAGGGTATATAACAAAACCAGTCCAATACAATAGTAGAGCGGTCTAGAGATTAATTTGGCGAAACCGCTGAGAGGGTTCACTACTGATGAGCCAAGCCCTCTCATTCATTAAATCATATCATTGCAGTAAGGTCTGTAGAGATTTAAAAAGAAACGCATTGCCAGTAAATTTATTTGTGTAAAATTTTAACGATAGAGGGCAATAAAATTTAATTTACAGAATAAAGTATTGGTTATACGACAATACCATTCTCGATGCTCTAAACGCGCACGTGAGCTAGTATTTTTTTTCTTAAAAAAGTTGTTTACTAGTGCTTCGGCGATATTTTTCAATAATGTAATTCCTTGTGTCAAAGTGTCTTTCTTTTGGTGCTTATCAGAGTTTAGGAACTAGGAAGAAAGTTTTTGGTGATATTTGGGGAATAGAGGATTGAGGTAGGATTTCAATTTCCATTTACGCCAAAATATTCAGAATCAATTAGTCTTAGAATGTGCAAATAAATTACCTTGTTAACTGCTGTATCTTCTGGAAGAACTACTCGTGGTGAAAAATTATCGTAATGAATAAAAATTCGACCAGAATTGCATTTATTTAAACATCCAGATATTTTAAGTCTAGGCTCACCCTGACTTTTCCATTCGGCTGATTGGCGCTTGGTTTTTTATTAATTATTAGACCCATGTTTCATTATCTGGTATTATTATCTTGTCTTTCCATTTCGAATAGGTTCATGCTATTTCCAACATGTCTTCGGGGTCGGTAAAAGGATTGTCTAAACCGTTGGTTTTCGACCGCTACGACCCGGGTTCGATTCCCGCATTGGGTACTTTTTTCTGAATAAAAAAAAAATTGCTCTAATGGCCCCCGATTCATGAAAAAGTCCAACCCCACCAGCGAGTGCAAGTAACCAAAAGGGGCTTTGGCACATTTGTAAGTGCAAAGTCGAACTGCTTTTCACATGCGTAGATATGTGGTGCACTTACAGTTAAAGCAGTCGCCTACCTCTACCCACCATGATTAGCATCGCTTGTACCACATGTACTAGGTAGGGATAAGCAAAAAAAAATCTTCAAAAGTTTCGTGCCGACACAGCTTTTTCTCTTTCTTCAGGAATCTGGAATTGAATGATGTTCTCTTTTAAGATCAAATCTTCTAACGATTCTTGTCGGAGTTCAAGTTTCGCTACCGATAAATAATAAATTAACCAATGAATAGACTTGTAGCTTATTGAGTCCAACCTAATTATAAGGAACAGATACACATCTCAAAGTATCAATATTTACAATATAAACTTACATTCTTATTTCTCCAATCTCCATTCTGTCACCCCGGAAGCCCTGAACTGGCTGAAGGACTTGCCTCTCAGACTTTAATGACCGATATGTCCTCACTTCTTTTTTCTAGATTCAATTCATTTTATCTCCTCTCTAATTGTAAATACGCTGCTGTATCACCTCATAAGCATAAATAAATAACATTGTTATTGTCCAAGAATTACAAAAGATGGCAATTAAATATATAAATATAATTTGCTAATATAGCTTCGATATGAAACCATAATTCCGGAAGAGCTTTGCTCGATGCAATTTCTTGTAATTCTATGTATGCATTTCTCTCTCTACAGTACTATAAACTTATGTCCATAGGTTCCCTAAACATTCCTAAGATGTCTACCTTAGTAAATACAAAGTATATTGTGAGATAATATAAAAGAACAAAAAGGAGCTTCTTATGTAGAACATTCCGTTAGCTTTAGAACAGCATCCTTCTTCAACGGGCGTGAAGATAAAGCATAAGAAAACCAATCCAATACAATAGTAGAGCAGTTTGGAGATTAATTTGGCGAAACCGCTGAGAGGGTTCAACACCGATGAGCCAAGCCCTCTCATTTAATAACTTATATCATTACAATAATGTCTGCAGAGATAATATTTGATGATATTATTTAAAAGAAACACATTGCCAGTAAATTGATATGTTGCAAATCTTATCGATAGATGGCAATTAAATTTATAAATAAATTTAATTGCCATCTATCGATAAGATTTGCAACATATCAATTTACTGGCAATGTGTTTCTTTTAAATAATATCATCAAATATTATCTCTGCAGACCTCACTAAAATGATTATTGAATCAATGAGAGCGCTTGGATCATTAGTAGTGAACCCTCTCAGCGGTTTCGCCAAATTAATCTCTATCTAATTAAATTTATGAATTACATATAAAATGTAACTTATATTTACATACTACCGTCATTTTGCATTACTTATCTATTTATTTGGTCTCAGTTTACAGATTTTACATTCGAGTCACCTTGTCCTAGCTATTTACACATGGTAAGTTGGTGGAATAGAGGTGGCCCGACAGATCTTGCAAGAGAGCAGCTATTTTGCATTACTAACAACAATATATCCTTTTTTGTATATATTCACGTGACTAACTTCTCTTCTGGTCAAAATTAAATAAATTTGGAAAATAATCAAAAGAATAAATTTACAAATTCTAAACTCGAGCAAATCGAATCATTAATTTTAAGATAACTGTTTCTTTATCCAAATTCTTGTAAAGTAAAAGTCGGTGGACAAGTAGGTAACACCCTCGATTCCCGACAGTCATGAACCGGGATTGAATCCCGCGTTAACATTTTGTTTGATATGTAAATAACCATCACATTCATTGTTGTAAATATCATAAACTTGGTTGTTCTTGTTGAGTGGTACCTAATAAAGTGATTTTGAAACCGAATTCTTTTAAAGTATAATTCTCTGGTTTTATTTCACATATCAATTAGCTGATTTGTATCACATTTTGGTCAATCTTTTGCAGAATGGAACAACCTTGATTAGAATCATTGATATTCAATTGAGATTCTGCTATTTTCAAATCGTAAATGCCACTCAAACATGTGATAGTGTATTTTGTGGAAAGGATATAATTTTTAAAAAGGAATTGGTAATCCTTTTCACGAAAGAAAACAAAACAAGCCAATATAATCCTTTCAAAAACTTGACCAAACGAAAGTTACAACTAAAACAGACGAAAGTTAAAGCAGACGACAGCTGAAAGGATCCATCAATTAAAACAACGCAGACGAAACCATGTGGTTCCAGTCACAAATCAGTGCCAAACGATCCATTAGATCCTGCGCGCGCAGGGTTTATGCTCCAATTTAGGGGGCACCCCCGTTCTCTCCTTTCTACCACAGGACCCCCTCCCCCTAATTTTTTTTACCCCCACCCCCCGCGCCAGGGTCTCCCTTCACCCGGAACGTCAGGGGATGAAATTCCAGAAGGAGCAAGTGCAGGCACGGCACACAGTGGTACTGGATCCAATAAAAAAATCTCATAGATTAAGTAATATAATCACAGAATATTGAGTCTGGCAAGTTAGACATTGCTAGCATGTATACCCGAATTTGGCACAATACGGCAATTTTTTTTTAAAGAATCAAATAACAGCATAGATTTTTAGAATTACTATCCCTAGCATAAGTCGAACGGTTTGATATTCATGGTAGATAGCGATTAAACCGTTTGGTTTTCGACCACTACGACCCGGGTTCGATTCCCACATTGGACATTTTTTTCTGTTAAAAAAAAAAAATGCTTCAATGGCCCCCCGATTCTTGCGAAAGTCCAACCCCACCAGCGAGTGCAAGTAACCAAACAGGGCTCTGGCACAATTGTAAGTGCAAAGTCGAACTGCTTTCACATGTGTAGACATGTGGTGCGCTTACAGTAAAAAGCAGTCGCTAACTACCCACCATGATTATAATGGCCTGTACCACGTGTACTAGGGATAAGCAAAAAAAAAATGGTAGATAGCAGTTATGACATCTAGTAATACAATCACGGAACATTGAGTCTAGAAAACTATTCATTGCTGGCATGTTTACTACAATTTGAATCTACAATAAAGCAATTTTTTTAAAGGAATCAAATAACGACATAGACAAATATTTACATAAAACATTCGTAGCAGAGAACTATCTACTAAGTGAACTCCCACTACCGACTAAACGCCTCATTGCGCAATTGAGAATTCTATTTGTTTTATATCGAGAAGACCATATAAAATATCTAAAGACAGAAGACTTGTATTGCCAACTATGCAAAAATAGAACAGAAAATGAATTAGAACATTATATATTTGAATGCATGCCTCTTGACACGGAAAGAAAAATACTTTTCTCTAAGATAGGCCATCACGACATAGATTTTTAGAATTACTATCCCTAGAATAAGTCGTACGGTTATGATATTCATGATAGATAGCAGTTATCGATCTGACTATGTAACTGAATGGTGCTGACGTTTGGCTCCAAACAATCATTCATTGACCTATCAGAAAGCCTCTACTCAGAAACAAACGCACGCTTACACAGCGCAATACACAATCGAACCTATTTGCATATTATAGAAAAAATATTCTTTAGGATCTTCCATGCACTACTCTCCCCAAGAGAGGAGTTTACATATATTTATCTACTACGTTTTAAAGTCTAAAATATACTCTGTGTATCCTGGATATTTTATCTACTTGGTATCTACTTTTGATATGTTTCTACTTCTTGTCTACTTAGCGTCTATTTTTTAATTCATAGATATAAATACTTAAAATTTAAAATGTTATAATACCTTGATAAAGGTTGGCGTTCAGCCAACTGAAATATTTGTAAAATAAATGATATTTTGATCCAATATATGCCTTTTTAGTTAAAGATTTATTTATGGATTGCTCTATTTTCAAAAAGATATAAATATATATTAAAAATGGTATATCCTGACCAGGAGCACATGTGCTTTACAGAAGGCAGAGCGCCATCTGGTGGAACAGAAATCAACTAAACATTGATTTAGTCTGTTCCCTGATATTTGGCCAACCTGGCGATCTGCCTTCTGTAAAGCACATATGCTCCTGGTCAGGATATGCCATTTTTAATATTGATTTCAACACCTGATCTTTTTATCTTTTATTTTTTTCTTTTGTTTTTCATATAAATATATTAGATAATAAAAAGGCATATATTGGATTTAATAAAAGATTTATTTTGCCAATATTTCGGCTGGCTGAACGCCAACCTTTATCGAGGCATTACATCTTTGTATACACTATAATATATGTATGTACATATAAATATATCATTAAAACAATAATAAACATTAAGAGGAGCTTCTTGTGTAAATATCTTTAATACCGCAAGCTTTCGAACAGAACGTTCTTCAACGGGCGTGGATAGTAAAAACGTACTAACATGCTATTAGAGGAGAAAAACTAATATATACACCAATAAATTTACATACTGAAGCGATAATAGCGTAAAAAGAGAATACAACATAAAAGCGCACGTCTCCTTTCAGAAATACACTAGAACAATGTGCTTTTTTCATCTTCATTCCAGTACAGAACACACACAGATGGTGATAAAAGATAATGCCATAACACCATTTTTGTTAAATTCAGACAAAAGTCAACAATCTTTGTACCATGGTTTCAGGCTATGATCCTCATCAACACAGGATTGGATTCACACACACAAAAGCCTTTATTAGGGACTTGCCCCATACAGATTCTCCCAATTGGGTAAGGTAACAATTCTCTTGTGTTATTTACATAGAAATTGAACTGGCTTTACTCTTCGTCTCAAAGTCATTCAGACAGGATTGGATTCTATTTCCTAGCATTCTACAAGAAGATTTTTGAAATCGGTCGAAATTTACCAAAATTGTGTTTAAGCTGGTGAAGTATCGGAGATGATTTTTCTGGTCAGAATACATTGGAGCATGAATAACCTCTGTAACTTTGCAATATGTATATGAATATTATACACTCATGGACAAAACTTAAGGAAGTTGTACCTTTCAGCATGTATATCGGGATTGAGACAATAACTCTGAAGGATATTACAGTGACCTTTATTGAAGACACACGAGATAACCAATATACACTCATGGACAAAACTTAAGGAAGTTGTACCTTTCACCATGTATATCGGGATTCAGACAATAACTCTGAAAGATATTACAATGACCTTTATTAAAGACACACGAGATAACCAATATACACTCATGGACAAAACTTAAGGAAGTTGTACCTTTCAGCATGTATAGCGGGATTCAGACAATAACTCTGAAAGATATTACAGTGACCTTTATTGAAGACACACGAGATAACCAATATACACTCCTGGACAAAACTTAAGGAAGTTGTACCTTTCAGCATGTATATCGGGATTCAGACAATAACTCTGAAAGATATTACAGTGACCTTTATTGAATACACACGAGATAAGCAAGTGTAAACAACCTCTGTCTCCTTTTGTCCATGAATGCATGTTAAAGTGGTAGAACATATACTAGGTACACGTGGAACAGACATGATAATCATGGTGGGTATTTAGCAGCTGCTTTTACTGTAAGTTCACTACATATCTACACATGTAGTAGCAGTTCAACTTTTGCATATACAAGTGTGTACGAGCCCCAGTTGGACAATTGCACTCACTGGTAGTGTTGAATTTATGCAAGCATCGGGGGCCATTGAGGAAATTTTTTCTTTTGCTAAAAAGTGCCCAATGCAGGATTCAATCCCAGGTCGTTGAATATAGACGGTTTATAGCACTCCTTCACAAATCCTGGTGTGGAACCTACCCACATATTCTCATGCCCAGCAATGGCCGCAGCCTTGCAGAAAATTGACCCAGAGCAGCAGCTTTACACACCCAAGATAGTGGATATTGCTGCTGCTGTGATGGAGATGCATGGAGACATCTGAGACTCTTCTTTGAACACGACAACAACAACAACAACAAATCCTCTATATGGAAAAATTACTTCTTCATATTGTTGTCGTATCCTTACAGTATGTGTGTGTGTTAACGCGTCATACTTTTATTTATTCTGTTTATTTGTTAGTTATAATCCTGGAATTACCAGTTGTAGCGGGGAAGAAGTCCGATCACATTTCCCTGGACCCTTGGAATATTTGACCAAATTCTGGTCCAAGGCGACTAATGTGGCAACGGCACCTATTTTACAATGAAAAGTAAAAGATAGAGAACATTGTTGTGATAGAGATGCATGGAGACATTTAAGGCTCTTCATTGGACACGACAACAATGACAACAGAAAATTGGTATGGACCCAGAAAAGCAGCTTTACATGCCTAAGATAGAGAACATTGATGTGATAGAGATGCTCGGAGACATCTCTTCATTGGACACGACAAAAATGACAACAGAAAATTGGTATGGACCCAGAATAGCAGCTTTAAACACCCAAGATAGAGAACATTGCAGTGATAGAGATGTACAGAGACATCTGAGGCTCTTCATTGGACACGACAACAACAGAAAATTGAAATGAACCCAGAAAAGCAGCTTGCACACTCAAGATAGATAACATTGCTGTGATAGAAATGCACGGAGACATCTCTTCATTGGACACGACAACAATGACAACAGAAAATTGGTATGGACTCGGAACAGAAGCTTTACACACCCAATATAGAGAACATTGCTGTGATAGAAATGCATGAAGACATCTGAGGCTCTTCATTGGACACGACAACAACATAAAATTGACATGGACCCAGAACAGCAGCTTTACACACCCAATATAGAGAACATTGCTGTGATAGAAATGCATGAAGACATCTGAGGCTCTTCATTGGACACGACAACAACATAAAATTGACATGTACCCAGAACTTTACACACCCAAGATAGAGAACATTTCTGTGATAGAGATATACGGAGACATCTGAGGCTCTTCATTGGACACAACAACAACAGAAAATTGGCATGGACCCAGAACAGCAGCTTTACACACCCAATATAGAGAACATTGCTGTGATAGAGATGCATGGATATATCTTAGGGTCTTCATTAGACACGACAACAACAGAAAATTGACATGGACCCAGAAAAGCAGCTTACATACTCAAGATAGAGAACATTGCTGTGATAAAGATGCATGGATATATCTGAGATTCTTCATTGGACACAACAATAACCAGTTGTAGCAAGTGTCATGTTATCAGGACTCCAAGTCTAATCTAAATAAACCTCCCACAATGGACCTGTTGGACTCAGATCATCAATCCGTACAAAGAAGTCCAGATGGTGTCCCGGTGAGATAACCTCAATCGATGGGAATGCTGGAAGACATCTGCGACCCCCGCACTACCTATTCACCTGATCTGGGTTAATGCTCTTCCTACTTGAGTGGTGTTCTTGCTGGGATTCTTTGTCGGGTGGTGTTATTGAATTCCATGCTATAACCCTGCCCCTATTGTTATCATCATTATTATTATTGCATATTGTCGCAATTTTTATTGGCTCCTTCTGTGAATATACTTAACAATCAAATATGAAAGATATCACACGAGGTATAATTATTGAAATAGAAAGCTTATAGAAAGTTTATTTTGATTTTGAAAAAGAAACATAGTGCGCTTAATAGTTTAATTTCTTATATTTAAAAAGAATAATATTTCTATATAAATACCTTTTGTTTTGTAAAATGATTCAGCACGTAAAAGTATATTGCTAAAAACCCAAAGAAAAAACATTAAAAATTACTTCCAAAAATTCCGCATAATCAAAAATACTATAAAAATACAACTCGGAAAAATGACCAAATATAGATAAAAAATATAAGAACTTACAGATATTTAAAATCTTGAATAAGTTCATGCTTCTGTAAAGTTTATTTATTTACATAATTATAATAAACACATGCCTTCGAGTTACATAACTCGCTAAATATATTTTACACAAATAAATTTACTGGCAAATGTGTTTCTTTTAAATTTCATCAAATATTATCTCTACAGACCTTACTGCAATGGTATGATTTATTGAATGAGAGGGCTTGGCTCATCAGTAGTGAACCCTCTCAGCGGTTTCGCCAAATTAATCTCTAGACCGCTCTACTATTGTATTGGACTGGTTTTGTTATATACCCTGCATTTTCTATGAAAGGCAGCTTAGGGGTGTTTTAAGGAACTATGGACATAAGCTTATAGTTCTGTAGAGGTGCATACATATAATTTCAAGGTATTGCATCGAGCAATGAGAGCCAGTAAATTTATTTGTGTAAAATTTTAACGATAGATGGCAATAAAATTTAATTTACTAATATATATTGGTTATGAAAACATATTTTGCGGAAGAGCTTTGCTCGATGCAATACCTTGAAATTATATGTATGCACCTCTACAGACCTATAAGCTTATGTCCATAGTTCCTTAAAACACCCCTAAGCTGCCTTCCATAGAAAATGCAGGGTATATAACAAAACCAGTCCAATACAATAGTAGAGCGGTCTAGAGATTAATTTGGCGAAACCGCTGAGAGGGTTCACTACTGATGAGCCAAGCCCTCTCATTCAATAAATCATACCATTGCAGTAAGGTCTGTAGAGATAATATTTGATGATATTTAAAAGAAACACATTTGCCAGTAAATTTATTTGTGTAAAATTTTAACGATAGATGGCAATAAAATTTAATTCGCTAAATATATATGCATTTAAGAAGCATACGAGTGCTATGCAAATGTTTTAAAATATGATTTTAAATATTAAACCTATATGTAAAGGTTAAAGACTCTTCCAGTAAGGTATATCAATTAAGAAGTTTCAGAAGATGAGTTTCTTTTAATTGTAAAAACGTTACGAGCTTTCGAAGGGCTTTTGCCCGAAAGCTTGTAACGTTTTTACAATTAAAAGAAACTCATCTTCTGAAACTTCTTAATTGATAAACCTATATGTGTTTGAGGTAAAATAATTAAATCGTCTGCAAAACACTTTTTCAAATAAAAAATAAATGAAAGAAATTAGAGAACAGACGCGATATTAATTATTCTATATCATACCTATATGCAATTTTAACCAATTTCAACATATAGACATTGAGATTCATGACATGAGATTTGTAGAAGGGTTTGTAAACCAGAAAGCTTGAGAAGTAAAATATAAATAAAATAAGAAAAACTCATCTTCTGAAGCCATTTATTATACTATAGAACATCTATATTTCATAGAATATAAAAAAAAAACGCTTGCAGTAAGGTCTGTAGAGCCAATATTTGATGATATTTAAAAGAAACACATTGCCAGTGAATTTATTTGTGTGATATATATATAAATATATAGGATTAAAAAATATTTGTTTTTAAAATTCCTTTTAAACAGGAATAATGAAGACGTTCACCAAACGAACAACAAAGTAGATATTAAAAAAAAAAAAAAGCAGACGATCAACTAAACAACCACATCGTCTGTTTTTATGAATAATCTCGACAGCAGATGTCATTTAGATCAGTGCTAATTACCACGTCCTTGGCCTACATCGTAAAAGGTTTGATGTCTCGGCATCCAGTACCCATCCACCCTGCACCCTTTCACCCTGCACGTGTGAGGGCAGAAAGGAAGCCAAATTGACTGCGATTTTTGACTTGCCTCATGCTGGGAAGTCATTATTGTTCACGGTAGGGTTGTCCTTCATTGTCATCTTCCCTGCAGGTACTTTTTGTACTTCCTATTTCACAGACGTGACTGGGCGTTAAGTACTTGAATACTTTTCAAGTACCGCTGTCTCCTTTGCTTTTTTTTTATTGGGGAATCGTCAGAAGTATGGTAAAGGAATTTTTTAAATTTGTAAATGCACTACATGAGTAGGTGTTAGTTCCACAACAACTGTCCTGGTTTGGAACCTACTCACATATTCTCATGCCCAGTAATGGCCGCAACCTTGCAGAAAATTGATATAGACCCAGAGAAGCAGCTTTACACATTCAAAATAGTGGACATTGCTGCTGCTGTGATAGAGATGCATGGAGATTATGTGGTTCTTCATTGGACATGACAACAACAACAACAGAAAATTGACATAAACCCAGAGCAGCAGCTTTACACATCCAAGATAGTGGACATTGCTGCTGCTGTGATAGAGATGCATGGAGACATCTGAGGCTCTTCATTGGACATGACAACAATAATTACATGACATTGAATTTGAAACACTAAGAATTAGTAGGCAAATGTTGTGAAAATCTGCATAAAGAGAGTACCAGTAATGAATAATAAATTAGATTTATTAGAACAGAATCCATCTATACACTGAGTGACATCCACCCAATATGTTGTGGGACCACCGCTATGTCAACATGTCTTGGTACTGACTCAATGATGTCCTGAGGGATGGCTGTCAACCATCAACCACAGTTCATTTTCTGAACGCGGCTGTGGCAGCGCACGCTAACGACGTCCAATTAGGTCTCAGACGTGTTCTAAGTTGAGAGATCAGGAGAGACTGGTGGCCATGGAAGCACCGAGGTTTCATACAGGACATGTTGGCTGATGTGCACTGTATGAGGTCGAGAGTTACGAGTTACTCGTATCTTGCTGGAAAATGGCATTTGACATCCCCTGAAGGAACGGTAGCGTCACAGGCCGCAGCACGTCATCCACGTATCGTTGGGCCTTCACAGTGATCTCAATACGAATCAGAGGTGATCTGATATTGGTGATAGCTCCCCAAACCGTAATGCCGCGTTGTCGTGTGGTGCGGCGTTCCACAGATTCGGCTGGATTGGGCTTGTCACCAATACTCAAACTATTAATAGGCAATCCCATAATATTATGTTCAAATCACTAAGCTTGAGGGATAAGTCTCTTTCAAATACATTTATTTCAAGCTTTCGGACAAAGGGCGGTTGTGCCCGAAAGCTTGAAATAAATGTATTTGAAAGAGACTTATCCCTCAAGCTTAGTGATTTGAACACAATACTCAAACTCTTACACGGTAGCTGTTATTGCTAAAACAGAAGCGATATTCATCTGAGAACAGATGACCATTATCCTGAGCCATTCCGCTGTCCATGTGGCTCTATCCCAACAAAATTGAAAACAGAGATGTCTGTGCAATGGTCAATGGCAGTCTTCTTTACGGACGCCATGAGTGTAGGCCGCCGGTGACAAATTTGCGTATAATGATTCTAGTAGATATGGGAGAATCAAGAGTGTCCTGTACATCCTGCAGAATGGCGACAGAAGTGGACTGTGGAGCCGCCAACGCCATCCGGCAGATGCGTCGGTTCACGCGTGCTGACGTCACTCTGGCCGCAACAGCACCCCTCAATCATGCCACATTTCCTTGTTAAAACCATCATCTCCGCCATAGCCAGTGCACTGTGGACACGTCGAGGTGTCTTCCGTAGAGATTTGACGTATGGACCAACCTGCCCTTCTGAGTCCAATCACCTCTCGTGAAGTAGTCAGTCTGCTGGAACTGCCTTCGCTGGCGGTGGCGGCCTGACATTCTCTGCTACTAAACGTTTTCTCTGAGTCAAAAAACAAATACTTCAAATACTTTCCCTGTCAGACAGAGAGGTGTGAATATTGGCAAATTTTCAAGTTTTTATGGTCGTGACATGCCTTGGCACAGTGGTGGAATCCTGGAGTCAGTCTCGGAAAAAGAAGTCCAAAGCATCCATGTTCTCAAGGTCTGCTAGCGATCTATAGTATGTCTTTCCTAATCTACCCAGGTCATTTTCACCAAAATGTTACGTAGAAATTGAGGAAAGACATGTGAATAGAACAGTCCAATACAATAATGGAGCTTTACGGTTGATTAAACTAATGAAACATCTCGGAAGATTTATCACTAATTAGCTAAACCAATCCAATATTTTTCTATCGCAAGAGAAAAACATCGTAAGAGAACAACAGAAAGTTGTTTGGTTTGGTAAAAATATCACTAAACTGTTTGTATTCTTACATTTTGTTATGACACTTTTCAGCCGTCGTTGTTCGCGTACAAGGCTTCTTTCTGGATAACGTACTGTTGCGTTGTCGGTTAACAAAGAATAATTTCCGTGGGTACAAAGGATCTTTAGGACTTTATTTAAGCCTAATCGATAAAATGATTACAGAAGAGCGCAAAAATAAAACAACAATAAAGAACACAGCAGTTACAAACTCACCAACTGCAGCACGGTGAGGGAAAGCAGGAGCAGAACAGGAGACAGAAGTTCGTAGAAACTTCTAGAATCTTCCAGGAAGTACACCGGCGTCGGCGGTAGGCAGCAGTCCGACCTCTTGAGACAGCAGCTTGCTTGGAGTACACCACGTAGCTTCGTTCTTTGACTTCCCTTCCATGAGTTCCTCATCCCTATATATACCGGAGTAGATCTTTCCAGAACGGTCATGGTTGGTTAGCCAATCACAAAGCCGCCAGGCTTTAGCATTGCGCAATCGCCACTGATCGGCCAATCCGTTGTTCTCCGATTTTTCTACATTTTTCTAGAACGTTCAAAAACATTATCTTCTGGAATGCGCCATTTTTCTTTTTACGTAACAGTACTTTATTACAAGTGGAAAGTTGTTAGTGGAATTAGGGACTAGATAGATTTGCCTCCAATGTCCGCCAACAGAAGGATCATCCTCGTCAATAGTGGACTCAGTCCTGGTTTAGTCGACTCACTTGACATCGTCTTCACATTTAATCCGCACTTTCACACACATTCCAGTGTCCACTTCCACGGAGCTGTCGCGAACCCGGCCTGGTCAGCTTCAGGAAACCTCCCGTGTTCAGGCCAACAGCTGCTATCCACTGTACCTTCTCCAACCGCCTTCTTCAGGACTCTTTATTGTCGAACTGCTGTCACCAGACTGTATGTTCACCCCCATCTGTCTCTTCCTCAGTTGACCCTTTTTCTTTAATACAACGGTCCCAAGTAGTACTTCCTTGACTACACCGTCTTTGCTCTTGGCAAGGAGGTAGCCAGATGGCACGATGAAGGTCTAGGCTTCTAGCGAGTTTGGGAGAAGGACCAGGGAGGTATAGAGCTGAAGTCAAAATAAGAGCGTTAATCCTTAATGCTCTTATTTTGATATTGATTCAAGGGATTTATCGAATAGAGCTGAAGTATTACATTCTAAGAAGTAGACTGGAGCAGTGGTATAATTCGACAGTTTTCATCAGCTACGGTCCAGGATCGAACCCGCATTGGTCACTTTCTTTTTCTAATAAAAAAAAATTGATCTAATGGACCTTGATTCTTGAAAAATTCCAAGCCCACCAGTAAGTGCACGTAAACAAACTGAACTTCGGTGTATGTCGTATTTATTTCTATATGTGTAGGTATATGGTGTACTTAAAGTAAAAGCAGTCGCCAACTTCTACCCACCATGATTATCATGGCCTTTAGTAGGTGTAAAGAGGGAGAAAAGAGAACTTGGAAGCTATTGTTCTTACACCTCAGAATGATGACGAAACATCGAGGGGCCATCGTGTTGGTCGACGATGAGATTGCGGAGCTGGTGATATGGATGGCTGTGCTGGAGTAAACCTCCTTTTTGTGTCTGGATGCTATATTTATGGCGAACTAAATAACTTAGTCCCTATTTCTGCTCCGCGCTTATGGAATTGAAGACTTGGGGCGATGGCGTCGACCTTTCATATTAAATCTTACTTTTCCTTATTACTAATAATTGTATATAGTTGCGGAACTACTGGTTTCCTGTTATTGCACCTTGTACGGAGAATCTGTATAAGACTAACGTCTTAATAAAGGCTTTGTGTGTGTGATTTTCGTGGCCTTTGCCATGTGCACTAAGGAAAATAATAAGAACATAGTGAGTGTAATATGTATTCTGTGTTTAGATCCTTTATTTCGATTCTCTTGAAGAATCCGTGCCAGTCACCAACCACTTATATAAAACCAAGGTCATCCATATTACATGAGATCATTATAGAGAGGCGAAGACTGGGATACACTTCCCGAGTTCTCACCCAACTCTTTAGCGCCATTGTCGTCTGCTCTAATTGGACTGCTAGACAATAGAATGAAGATCTTTGGTGGCGTAACCCCAACATTTTTATGTTTGCTCTGGAAAATTGCCTCCTCGGTGTAGACAGACAAAACTAACTTTATTATCTTCTTGTCTCTATATGGTTTTGTAACGGAAAACAACACAAAATTAGTGGAGAAATAATTTGTGAAAAATGTTGACATATTGACATATTTACATCATGTTTATGAGGATTCGTAGAGGAAGTGTTTAAACCGTTGAATTTCGACAGTTTCGACCCAAGAACGAATCCCACACTGGGGACTTTTTTAGGTAGAAAAAATTGCTTCAATGCTCTTCGATTCTTGCAAAATTCCTACCTAACCAGTGAGTGCAAGTAATGAAAAGGGACTCTGATATCTTGTAAGTGCAAAATTTTAACTGAATTTTACATATGTGTGATATCATGCGGTTTAAATCTGGATGAGAGGGTAACACGCTCGATTCCCGATATAAATCGGTGGATGAGAGGGTAACACGCTCGATTCCTGATATAAATCGGTGAATGAGAGGGTAACACGCTCGATTCCCGATATAAGTCGGTGGATGAGTGGGTAACACGCTCGATTCCCGATATTAGTCGGTGGATGAGAGGGTAACACGCTCGATTCCCGACAGTCATGAACCGGGATTGAATCCCGCGTTAAAATTTGTTTAATATGTGAATAACCTTCACATATTATTCACTGTTTCAATTATCATGAACTAGGTTGCTCTTACTGAGCGGTACCTATTAATGTGAATTTGAACCAGGCATGCGGTTTAAATATTTAACCATTGAAGATAGAAATTTCCATAATCGAACCAGCGTTCTTAATTTACAGGTGTTGAGTCACCATGTCCTGGCTATTTACACATGGTGAGTTGGTGGAGTAGAGGTGGCACCTTGCATTTGTTGGAGCTCCTAACTAAACGTCACGTCGTTTGGGATTGATATCTTCTTTATTTTCGTAAAGATAGAAGCTACCTGGCCGGAATTCATAGTTCTTCAAATAAAAGATACTTCAGTCAGTAAATCTTTTTTATTGTCTCGACGTTTGCCTTGATACCTTGATAGAATAATTTCTAACGTTTTGCCAAATGTTTTAATTTTTTTAGATATATAAGGATTAAAAGATTACATGAGGAGCTTCTTTTTAGATTTATTGCGAGCTTTCGAACCTTTCGGTTCTTCAACGGGCATGGATAGCATGGATATACTAACAAGATTTATACGCATTTGAGCCATTATATACATATATACATATGAAGCAATAGTTTCAAATATTAATTAAAATTGAATTAGTTTAAAGGAATTATGACTGTAAAAACTATCAAACTATGCAAATTGCATTAATTTTTGTTCGCTCCTGACGAGGACAAAAGATTTTTGTCGAAACGTCGAGTCAATAATAAGTCTTTTATTTGAAGAACTCCTTTATTTTGTTTTGTGTAGTTTGATTAGATGGATTTTTGCAATTCTTTGTAAATATGTTTGGATTACCTGTTTTACCCATCTAGAAGAATTCTGTATGGGACGAGTATTCTTAATAAAGGGTTTTTTTTTTTAAATAGAGCAATCCATAAATAAATCTTTAATCAAAAAGGCATATATTGGATCAAAATATCATTTATTTACCAATATTTATGTGTCGCTGAGTTTGTTGTTGACACACATTAATATGTTATAATACCTTGATAAATGTTGGCGTTCAGCCAACTGAAATATTGGTAAAATAAATTATATATTGATGCAATATATGCCTTTGTAATTAATTAAAGGCTTTTAGTTGTTGTTTGTTTTTCTCTCGTTTGTCAATTTGGATCTTGAGAAGATTTGGGGTAGATAATTCCAACTCTTCTAAAAGACTGATTTTGGTTCCCCGAGAGTTTGAGCACTTTCCAAATTCGTTTAACTAATGATTCCCACATATGTTCAATGGGATTCGGAGATCTCGCTTGACCACGCCATATTTTCGGGGCTCTGCCTTCATCCACGCGGCGCAGCGAGATATGTCTCGTTCCCAAACCACACGGCGGCCCAGGTCTCAGCTGACTTCGACCTATAATTCCAACAGACTACAGAGTACTCAGCGGCATTCTACACGGGAGATTGCGACGTCACCTTCGCGACATAGTTCCGGAATGCCAGAGCTACGCCATTCCCGGAAGAACACCATCCTGGAACACGGCTAGAGTCTCTGACGCGGTCGCCACAGCCCACAAAAATAATGAACCACTTGCGGTCGTTGCCACTGACCTAGAGTCTGCGTTTGACACTCTGGACCGCGGCTTCATGATATCCCTCCTGATCTCCATCGGTGTTCCGCCAGTCTTCGTAGCGTGGGTCCAGCTGCTCTATGCAAGGGCACAAGCGGCCTTGAGGATCGACGGAGC
Source organism: Cordylochernes scorpioides (assembly GCA_030710605.1). Classification (NCBI taxonomy): domain Eukaryota; kingdom Metazoa; phylum Arthropoda; class Arachnida; order Pseudoscorpiones; family Chernetidae; genus Cordylochernes; species Cordylochernes scorpioides. Next base: position 3,945,467 of record CP092883.1, on the reverse strand, counting down.
TGGACATACTTCGTTGGTCTTCCTGCTCAACGGGATGAAGCAGGGCTGCGCGTCCAGCGCTGCTCTCTTTTCGATCTGCATGGGGCCTCTTCTTCTTCACTTAGAGCAGTTACTCGGGCGAGGAAACGTTCTGGCATACGCCGACGATATCGTTCTGCTTATCCGCAAGGATGGGCAGTTGGAGATAATTAAGAAGATCTTCGATGACTTCAGGCGTGCGTCAGGAATAAGAGTCAACTTCGGAAAATGTCAAAGTCTCTAGTGCGGTGGGCGGAAAAACCGTACCGACTCTCCATTGGGAATTTCCTGGAGCACAGAAAAAAATCGCCATTCTGGGTAACATCGTTACCCCGGGACATGGAACATCGGTACAAGATCAGCACATTAGTAAACTACTGGAAGGATCCATCGCTAGTTGGTCCCCCTTTGTCCGCAGTCTCTCTCTTGTGGGGCGAGCGAGTGCGGCCAATAGTCTGGTGCTCTCATCAATCTTCTACCATCTTCAGGCCTACCTGCCCAGTGAGACCTTCATCTTAAGACTGCAGGCAAGACTGGTGCGGTTTGTTTGGGGTCTTGACCGCACTGCGTGGCTTCCCGGCAGCGTTCTGGCACGTCCTGTGTCCGTCGTGGGGTTATTGGACATCAGCACCCAACTCGCCTGCTTCAAGGGGGTTCAGGCTGAACGAAGAGCTGGAGGTAAGAACGTCTACTCATGGCTGGCGGACTCAGGAACCTGGATGGCCCTCTTGTCTTCGAGTTTCTGGGTGCTCCCCGGTCGTCGTCGGCTGCTGGAACTCTGGGAACAGGCCTCCTCCATCCTGGGCCTGAACCACCGGGTGGGGCCCACTCCCACCCTACTGAACCTGCCCCTCGTCGGCGCCTGCAGGTTCCTGGCGACTCCATCGCTTCGAGCTCCCTCAAGGTGGGTCGGAGTGCGAGTCCGAGACATGGCGGGCCTTGATCCGCCGCTCAATACCAGGACGAGTGTCCACGAGGACGCAGCTGCCCTTGAATCATTCTGCCAGTGGCTGCTGACCGAGAATGCTAGGAGCGATTACCAGGAGAGGTCCTTAAAAGAAACCGTGGTACTGCGCGGGACAGCTACTCCGTTTCTGCGCATATGCACACGCACGGCGCGACGCATGCTGGAGCACCCCCGCCTGGCCGCCGTTCTCACCTCACAGTATCCCCGGCGCTGGGCGCCTGTGGTTAACGTGCCCTCTTCCGGTGTGCCCCTCTCATCTCTCCGTCGCTGCTCCTTCTGGGGTCATGTCGGGGGATATCGCTATGCGACTGGCTCCGCACGCACTGCCCCATCCGGAGCACTTGGCGTCCAGTCAGCCTGTCTGCATCGCCTGCGGCTCCATCGACCTGTCGCTGGCCCACCGCTACTGGTCCTGCAGCGCCGTTCGCCCTGTCATCCGAGAGGTGTTCTCCATCATCGGCCGGACCTACAGTACTGAATCTTTCCAGTTGATCTCGAGGACCATGCCATCACCATCTTCTCAGCCGCGAAGCACGCGATCTACTTTTTTTTTCTGATCGCGAAATGCGTGGTGTAGCTGGATACCCGCTGGCGACTCTACACCAAACTCTGCAGCGATGTTAGAGTCACTGTACACTTTTGCATATATTGAGAAGATGTCAATAAAATTATTTTAATTGTCAATTGTCTACCCAACGAATATTCCCCCCTTCAAAGAAACCGTCAGCATGACCAGCCGTTTGTTGCATCTAGTATTATTTCTTCCATAAAAATAAATTGAGAACCAAATGTAGTACAGAATGGCTTGACAACATAAGATTCCTGTCAACATTCAGAGTTCTATCACGTGTCGGGGATGACACCGGACCCTCTACCACGGTGGTGTCTTCCCTGAAGTTGACCGGTTGCCCACGTCCTCTCCTGATCAGAACATGTCGGAAGTCAACAAGAGGCGATGTGGAACATGGAGAGTATGGATCATGGCAAATGTCGGTGTGAATCCTAACAATGGACTTTAGGGACCACAAAAAGGGACTGTAAACACCACAGCAAGGAATAAGAACCACAACAAGGTACGGTAGGGACCACAAGGAACCACAACAAGGGACTGTGAAGAACCCAATAAAGGACTGTAAGAACCACAACAAGGAGCAGCAAGGAACCACAACAAGTGACTGTGAAGAACCATAACAAGAGACTGTGAAGAACCACAATAAAGGACTGTAAGAACCACAACAAGGGACTGTGAAGAACCACAACAAGGAGCAGCAAGGAACCACAACAAGTGTCTGTGAAGAACCATAACAAGAGACTGTGAAGAACCACAATAAAGGACTGTAAGAACCACAACAAGGGACTGTGAAGAACCACAACAAGGAGCAGCAAGGAACCACAACAAGTGACTGTGAAGAACCACAACAAGGGACTGTGAAGAACCACAACAAGGAGCAGCAAGGACCACAACAAGTGTCTGTGAAGAACCACAACAAGTGACTGTGAAGAACCATAACAAGAGACTGTGAAGAACCACAATAAAGGACTGTAAGAACCACAACAAGGGACTGTGAAGAACCCAATAAAGGACTGTAAGAACCACAACAAGGAGCAGCAAGGAACCACAACAAGTGACTGTGAAGAACCATAACAAGAGACTGTGAAGAACCACAATAAAGGACTGTAAGAACCACAACAAGGGACTGTGAAGAACCACAACAAGGAGCAGCAAGGAACCACAACAAGTGACTGTGAAGAACCACAACAAGGGACTGTGAAGAACCACAACAAGGAGCAGCAAGGACCACAACAAGTGTCTGTGAAGAACCACAACAAGTGACTGTGAAGAACCATAACAAGAGACTGTGAAGAACCACAATAAAGGACTGTAAGAACCACAACAAGGGACTGTGAAGAACCCAATAAAGGACTGTAAGAACCACAACAAGGAGCAGCAAGGAACCACAACAAGTGACTGTGAAGAACCATAACAAGAGACTGTGAAGAACCACAATAAAGGACTGTAAGAACCACAACAAGGGACTGTGAAGAACCACAACAAGGAGCAGCAAGGAACCACAACAAGTGACTGTGAAGAACCACAACAAGGGACTGTGAAGAACCACAACAAGGGACTGTGAAGAACCACAACAAGGAGCAGCAAGGACCACAACAAGTGTCTGTGAAGAACCACAACAAGTGTCTGTGAAGAACCACAACAAGTGACTGTGAAGAACCACAATAAAGGACTGTAAGAACCACAACAAGTGACTGTGAAGAACCATAACAAGAGACTTTGAAGAACCACAACAAGGAGCAGCAAGGAACTACAACAAGTGACTGTGAAGAACCACAACAAGGGACTGTGAAGAACCACAATAAAGGACTGTAAGAACCACAACAAGGAGCAGCAAGGACCACAACAAGTGACTGTGAAGAACCACAACAAGGGACTGTGAAGAACCACAATAAAGGACTGTAAGAACCACAACAAGGAGCAGCAAGGACCACAACAAGTGACTGTGAAGAACCACAACAAGGGACTGTGAAGAACCACAACAAGGGACTGTGAAGAACCACAACAAGGAGCAGCAAGGACCACAACAAGTGTCTGTGAAGAACCATAACAAGTGTCTGTGAAGAACCACAACAAGGGACTGTGAAGAACCACAATAAAGGACTGTAAGAACCACAACAAGGAGCAGCAAGGAACTACAACAAGTGACTGTGAAGAACCACAACAAGAGACTGTGAAGAACCACAATAAAGGACTGTAAGAACCACAACAAGTGACTGTGAAGAACCACAATAAAGGACTGTAAGAACCACAACAAGGAGCAGCAAGGAACCACAACAAGTGACTGTGAAGAACCATAAAAAGAGACTGTGAAGAACCACAATAAAGGACTGTAAGAACCACAACAAGGTACGGTAGGGACCACAAGGAACCACAACAAGGGACTGTGAAGAACCACAATAAAGGACTGTAAGAACCACAACAAGGAGCAGCAAGGAACCACAACAAGTGACTGTGAAGAACCATAAAAAGAGACTGTGAAGAACCACAATAAAGGACTGTAAGAACCACAACAAGTGACTGTGAAGAACCACAATAAAGGACTGTAAGAACCACAACAAGGAGCAGCAAGGACCACAACAAGTGTCTGTGAAGAACCACAACAAGGGACTGTGAAGAACCACAATAAAGGACTGTAAGAACCACAACAAGGAGCAGCAAGGAACCACAACAAGTGACTGTGAAGAACCACAATAAAGGACTGTAAGAACCACAACAAGGAGCAGCAAGGACCACAACAAGTGTCTGTGAAGAACCACAACAAGGGACTGTGAATAACCACAATAAAGGACTGTAAGAACCACAACAAGGAGCAGCAAGGAACCACAACAAGTGACTGTGAAGAACCACAACAAGAGACTGTGAAGAACCACATTAAAGGACTGTAAGAACCACAACAAGGAGCAGCAAGGACCACAACAAGTGACTGTGAAGAACCATAACAAGAGACTGTGAAGGACCACAACAAGGTACGGTAGGGACCACAAGGAACCACAACAAGGGACTGTGAAGAACCACAACAAGGGACTGTGAAAAACCACAATAAGGAACGGCAGGGACCACAACAAGGGACCACGCAGGGACCGCAGCCAATGGCAGCTCAGGGGAGGGCCACGCGCCAGTCATGACGCTGCCGACCTCCGGAGCGCCGGTGTCTGGGAGCGGGGAGCGACCCGCCACCCGGAGGGTGAGTACAGTTTGATTTGCATAACCTCACATCGTTTTCTTAAATGCATATTTCAAGTAGCATTTTGCAAATTCATATTTTTTTTTCTTTTTACAATTTCCTCAACGGAAATATTTTAACCACACACCACTCTCTGTGATTTCTCTTCTTAAATTCTTTCAAGAAATTTCGAACTTTTACCTCTAGGATTTTAAATGGTTTGTTCTTTTTCAGTTGCTTTTCAATTGTAATGGCAAAACCTATCACACCATGTGTCAATGGTCCTGTAGAACTTTGTAGAATTTGAAGATATGGAAATAGGGTGGGCGGTGTTATCACACTTTTGATTGGTGCAATTTCGTTCACCATTGATAAGGCAGGCCCTCCCACTATTTTATCATTGCAGAAAGAACAGTAGATCAATCGTTTATTTCAAAATGAAACATTTGCTCATAAAGAGTTTCTAATTTTAAAACTTTCAGGTTTTTTCATGGAAAACAAGTTCACCGATAGAGAGTGGACTGTCTAGACCAAGGTTTGTAAAACAGTGAAAAATATGGCACCAAAGAGAAATTGCACTGGAACCAGGTTGATATATTAAGAATAAAGCATTTTCTGATTGTGCAATTGAAAGTTGCTGATAACTTGCGCCATCTGTCAAAATATATAAATCAACGATGAACAACTCATGAACAAAACTTAAAGAAGTTTCCCATTTTGATGTCGCCGGTTTTCTATATATTTATATATATATTTTTTTTTTAAGGAGACAGAGACAATTTTGTTCAAACTTGGTTATTTTGTGTGTATCTTCAACAAAGGTCACTGTGTATCTTTAAGAGTTATTTCCCCGATATACATGCTAATAGGTACAACTTCCTTAAGTTTATCCATATATATATGAGAGTGTAGTTTATATTAATAATTCTGAATTCAATTGTCACATCTCTATTACTAGAATTAGTAATTTATATCCTCTGCGTTTTTACTAAAGAAGACAGCATATGGGTGTTTAGGGAATCTATGGATATAAGTCTGTAGAGGTACATACATGGAATTACTCTTGAAATTAAATCGAGCTTTAATAATTGCATTAATATAGAATTATTGCAATTAATGCAATTATTAAAGCTCGATGCAATTTCTAGAGTAATTCCATGTATGTACCTCTACAGACTTATGTCCATAGATTCCCTAAACACCCCTATGCTGTCTTCTTTAGTAAAAACGCAGAGGATATAAATTACTAATTCTAGTAATAGAGATGTGACAATTGAATTTATATTTATATATATAAACTACAGATTCATGGAAAAAAAACTTAAGGAAGTTGTACCTTTTACCATGTATATCGGGGTTTAGACAATAACTCTTAAAGATATTACAGTGACACCTTTGTTGAAGATACACACAAGATAACCAAGTTTGAACAAAATTGTCTCTGTCTCCTTAAAAAATATATATATAGAAAACCGGTGACATCAAAATGGGAAACTTCCTTAAGTCTTCTTCTTCTTTCTTATCTCCACACTGGGTGAAGTAGAATACGTCTGCTTTTGTCATTAAGACTGGGAGCACTACTCAGTGGCAGGTCGATTTAGCTCCAAAAGAAATGACCGCCTCTGACATGAGGAACAGACGCCATGTGCAGCCGCTCCTAACATGGAGTACAAACGCTGCTCATCCTGTATCCCTGGATTAGGAGCCCTTACAGGGTACTATCAGTCGGGCCAGCTGAGCCCAGGTTTTTTAGTGAGCTTGTTACTGCTCCCCATCCTCCTTTTTTATCCGGGCTTGGGACCGGCAAAGGCGGAGTTACTTCCTTAAGTTTTGTTCAAGAGTTGTTGATCGTTGATTTATATATTTCGACAAATGGCGCATGTCATCAGCAACTTTGTGGCGTAGTTTTTTTGCGGAAGAGCATTGCTCGATCCAATTTCCAGTGTGTATTCACCATTACAGACCTATAATCTTATTGTCGTAAAAATAGATGCTGTCTGGCTGGCGTTCATATTTCTTGAAAATAAAGATACTTCTGTCAGTAAATCTTTGTATTACCTCGACGTTTCAACAAAAATATTTTGTCATCGTTCGGAGCAAACAAAAATCATTAACGCCTTGCCAAATGTTTTAATTTTTGTTTGCTCCTGATGAGGACAAAAGATTTTTGTCGAAACGTCGAGGTAATAAAAAGATTTACTGACAGAAGTATCTATAATCTGATGTCCATAGGTTCCCTAAACACTCCCAAACTGTTTTCCTTAGTAAATGGAGGATATAATAAGAATCATAGGAAGAGTACATTGCTAAAAATATCGATTATAAATTTTATATTTGTTGAAAGAGACCAAAGGTAGACGCAATGAGTTTCTTAATAAAGAACCTACGTTTAATCTCTTCTAACAATGGCATCCTGCTGTTTCTTCTCAATTGTAAGTTTATATTTATATAAAATGAAAACAATTAAAAGCACGAATGTTTCTTTTATACATAATACTAACTTCTACTGCCCATTACTGCGATGAAAAATATATTGGGAGGGCTTGGCTCATCAGTGGTGAACCCTCCCAGCGGTTTCGTCAATTTAATCCACCAGACCGCTTCTCAGAACTCTAATACTGTATTGGACGATTCTGCTTATATACGCAGCACTGATAAGCCAAGCTCTCCCAATATATTTTTTCATCGCGGTAAAGACAGTAGAAGTTTGTATTATGTATAAAAGAAACATTCGTGCTTTTAAATCCTTTCATTTTATATGTATAGATGGCGCGTTATTAATTTTTGTTAAGTTTATATTTACTCCGACAGATGGCGTAAGCCATCAGAAACTTTCAAGTTACACAATCAGGAGATTCTATTTTCTTAATTCCTTGTTTATATCGATAGACTGTTACATATACCATATCATTATGGCAAGAGTCGGTGGGTAACACCCTCGATTCCCGACAGCCATGAACCAGGATTGAATCCCACGTTAACATTTTGTTTAATATGTAAATAACCTTCACATTCATTGTTGTAAATATCATAAACTAGGTTGTTCTTGTTGAGCGGTACCTAATGATTTTGGAACAAGAAAATATTGTGGCGAAGAAATAATTATTATTTAATTTAATATTATTCAATGAGAAAATATTCAACAGATTATAAAAATATATATTACTCTTTTGAAAATAGAGCAATCCATAGATAAATCTTTAATTAAAAAGGCATATATTGGATTAAATATCATTTATTTTACCAATATTTCAATTGGCTGAACGCCAACCTTTATCAAGGTGTTATAACATTTTAAAGTGTGTCAACAACAAACTCAGCGCCACATCTGCCACATCGCCAACTGAAATATTGGTAAAATAAATTATATTTTGATCCAATATATGCCTTTTAAATTAAATATATTACTCTGTATTTGTAAAATCATCTTTAAAATATTTATTTGCTTGCTTGTTCAAGATTTCCTAGCTGTAGATAGTGGGGGTTAATTGGTTAATATTTGTCGACTGGTCGCCGTGACGTCATCAATAAATACTTTGACATCTCCAAATATACAAAGACTTGATTTCTACGCTACAATATCATTATGGTGATACCATACATTTGATGATCCTGACGTTGTTGTTCAGGCTTCCAAGCCCCTGATGGAAAAACGCCGTCGAGCAAGAATCAACCAAAGTCTGTCCGAACTGAAACATTTGATCCTGGAAGGTGATAGAGGACCAGTCAAAGATGGACTGCAGGTGAGATTTGTAAGTCCTTGATGGACCTCGGAGTCCTGAACTCCTGGATGTCACAGGAACTGAGGCCGGGGAAACTGGAGAAAGCTGACATACTGGAGATGACAGTGCGACATCTACAATCTCTACATAGGAGACGCAGTGAAGGTGAGATCTACTACACTACAGTACATATGTATGTATTATATAAAAGGGCGTACCTGGATCTGTAAAGAAAAAAAAAACATTTTTTTTTCTTAAAATATTTCGAGAGATTGTTCCCTCTTTATCAATTTATTGCATTTTTATATAATCTTAATTAATGGATCGCCTTTTGACTCAAAATATGTATGTATGTTTTTTTTTTTTGCTTATCCCTAGTACACGTGGTACAGGCCATGATAATCATGGTGGGTAGAAGTAGGCGACTGTTTTTTTACTGTAAGTGCACCACATGTCTACACATGTGAAAAGCAGTTAGACTATGCACTTACAAATGTGCCAGAGCCCCGTTTGGTTACTTGCACTCGCTGGTGGGGTTGGACTTTTGCAAGAATCGGGGGGCCATACATATGTATGTAATTTATCTCTATTATCTCTCACTTGTTTCTGTTAAAAAATAAAACATTCAAATATTTGATGTTATTAAAGCTAAGATTTGATCGAATCCAATGAATCATCATAGAAAGCAATACTATTAATTCAATGTACATTTTAAGAATACAGTTGAAGGTACTTAGAAAGTAAAGAACACCTAATTGCAGAGTCAAAGTGTCTTTAGGGGGAGGTGTCCTCTTACCGGAGAGTTGCTACAGTAGAATCTCCCTGTTAAGAACACCTAATTTCAGAGCCAAAGTGTTCTTTAGGGGGAGGTGTCCTCTTACCGGAGAGTTGCTACAGTAGAATCTCCCTGTGAAGAATACCTTATTTCAGAGCCAAATTGTTCTTTAGGGAGAGATGTCCTCTCACCGGAGAGTTGCTACAGTAGAATCTCCCTGTAAACAACACCTAATTTCAGAGCCAAAGTGTTCTTTAGGGAGAGGTGTCCTTTTACCAGAGAGTTACAAAAAGGGAAAAATGGTAATTTTGTAAATGAAAACTGTTCTTTATAGAGAGGTGTCCTTTAGGGTGGGTGTTCTTTCATGGAGGTTCTACTGTATTATATAAACCACAACCTAGCTACCACTGTCCCCAGTTAATAGTATTCTATCCATCATATATTACACCATATACAACAACCATGTAACAACCTTGTAACCTTTTTTTATCATAAATCTTTGTAGATAGTTTCAGTAAGGTAACGTGTTGAGTTGGTGAATGATGCACGATGGAACGTGTTGAGTTGGTGAATGATGCACGATGGAACGTGTAGAGTTTTCCATATAGCGAATGGTGTACGATGGAACGTGTAGAGTTTTCCATATAGTGAATGGTGCACGATGGAACGTGTAGAGTTGGCATATAGCGAATGGTGCACGATGGATCGTGTAGAGTTGGCATATAGCGAATGGTGCACGATGGATCGTGTAGAGTTGGCATATAGCGAATGGTGCACGATGGAACGTGTAGAGTTTGCCATATAGCGAATAGTGCACGATGGAACGTGTAGAGTTGGCATATAGGGAATGGTGCACGATGGAACGTGTAGAGTTTGCCATATAGCGAATGGTGCACGATGGATCGTGTAGAGTTGGCATATAGCGAATGGTGCACGATGGAACGTGTAGAGTTTGCCATATAGGGAATGGTGCACGATGGAACGTGTAGAGTTGACATATAGCGAATGGTGCACGATGGAACGTGTAGAGTTTGCCATATAGCGAATGGTGCACGATGGAACGTGTAGAGTTGGCATATCGCGAATGATGCACGATGGAACGTGTAGAGTTGGCATATAGCGAATGGTGCACGATGGAACGTGTAGAGTTTGCCATATAGCGAATGGTGCACGATGGAACGTGTAGAGTTGGCATATAGCGAATGGTGCACGATGGATCGTGTAATTTTGTACCAAAATATTTATTGATTTATGAACAGAAAATAATTTTGATATTTAGAATTTTTACTCTGTAAACTTCTCTCATTGACTCGCTGATATTTTATATTTTTTAAATTTATTTTTTTGTATTAAATAAATTAGTTTGTCTAATTCTTATACGTTTGTTTTCATTAATTTCTACATGTTACAATATTATAATAATTAATATTTTATATTAATATATATTAATAACTTTATTTTTCAAAATGTTACAAGTTTTTTCTCTAAAAAGTGTAGCGAATGATCAGTCTATTTACAAATTTTTATTTACAACTTCAATAAATAACAACAGTAAAAGTAAACAAAGATATTTACATTTGTTATCTAGACTCCTGGTCAGTGCTGTTGCCCTATGGTCCCCTGATGTCCTGCAGCTCTTCAGCAGTCTTTCTATGACTGGTGGTTCCTCGATAAAATGGTCCCCTGGCCTTGATCCATTCCTGTCTGTCAGGTCTCCTGTCATCTGCTCTAGGTCGTTCTCCTGGATCTCTTCTATGGTCGTCGTATTCCTGTGCTCCATGTCCGGTGTTCCACCTTCCTCGTCTTCACACGCCAGCTCCCTACATCGTTCCAACAATCTATCCATGGCTTTTATTTCTTTATTTCTCTGTAACTTATCGTGAGGTTCATTCTTCTTTTCTGTTGAGATAATTTCCATAGTGTTTTTTAAGACCAAGGATTGATAATATAAATAATAAATATTCTCTATTAAAAATAATGTGTATATATTAATATTCTTTCGGTACTGGTTGCGTAGTGCTGTGCTATATAGTTCTTCTGCCATAAATAAATGTAATTACTCTGTGGTTTAATCATTTCCTACAAGAAATATTTCAAAGTACAGATTTTTTCCAAAACGGTTACCAAATAACCTAGCTATTTATTCTATTAATACAAAGCAATAACACGCCAACTATATATAACGAATAAAGATATTAAGACACGAATGTTTCTTTTCACAAATAAATCAAACATCAAAGATTCCACCCTTCAGTGCAGCATATAAAAGCAGAATGATCCAATACAGTATTGAAGCTCTAAAGAGGCGGTCTATTGGATTAAATTGGCGAAACCGCTGGAAGGGATCACCACTGATAAGCCAAGCCTTCCCAATATTTTTTTCATCGCAGTAAGGACAGTAGATGTTTGATTTATTTGTGAAAAGAATCATTCGCGTCTTAATGTCTTCATTCATTATTTATTCTATGTTTTTATAGCTTTATTGCCATGGAATTTCCCTACTGAGTAACTTTGCAAGACCCCAATACTTAGAACCGTCTGGTTAAATGGATTGTAGTCAGAAACATTATTCCAGAAAATCAGGCGGAGTTTTAGGTCTGCCCACTCTTGTCAAGATCATAGTTTCACGTTGATATCTTTGATTCAACTTTCCCTAAGGGAAAAAGAGGCAAACTTTATTCCTTCTTCGTAGATATAAGAAAAACCTTTGATACAGTTCCTTACTCACTACTGTGGTCGAAACTGTATAACTTAGGAAAGGTTTTGCTGTTGGTGTCATTGTTGATGTTGTTGTTGTTTTTATTGTTGTTTTTGTTTTTGTTGTTGTGTTTTTGTTTTTGTTGTTGTTACTGTTACTATTTTTTTGTTGTTGTTATTGTTGCTGTTGTTACTGTTGTTGTTGTTGCTGTTGTTGTTGTTACTGTTGTTGTTGTTACTGTTGTCATTGTTGCTGTTGTTGTTGTTACTGTTGTTGTTGTTTTTGTTGTTATTGCTGTTTTTGTTGTTTTTATTGTTGTTGTTGTTTTTGTTGTTTTTATTGTTGTTGTTGTTTTTATTGTTGTTGTTTTTGTTGTTGTTACTGTTGTTGTTGTTTTTGTTGTTATTGCTGTTTTTGTTGTTTTTATTGTTGTTGTTGTTACTGTTGCTGTTTTTTTTTTGTTGTTGTTACTGTTGTTATTGTTGCTGTTGTTTTTGTTACTGTTGTTGTTAATGTTGTTGTTGTTGTAACTGTTGTTTTTTTGGTTGCTGTTTTGTTTTTGTTACTGTTGTAATTGTTGCTGTTGTTGTTTTTATTGTTGCTGTTGTTGCGGTTACTGTTGTAATTGTTGCTGTTTTTGTTGTTGTTACTGTTGTTGCTACTATTATTATTGTTTCTACTGTCGTTATTATTGTTGTTGTTGTTGTTGTTGTATATTTCTTCATTAGGAGGGTCGGTGGAGGAATGTTACAATCCGTCGGTTTTCGACAAAAAAAAAACTCCGTGAGAATTTAGATGTCCTGAACACCAAAAAGACTTACTATATATAGACTCGAGATCTGTACCATATATGAAACAATAAAATTACTTGACATCTCTATAGATTATTGGTGTAGACGCTAGTGTCTAATTAGTATGTTTCTATGAATATTTAATGTATTATTATCTCTATGAAAAATAGACATTTCGGCCAGTTAGAGTTTTTATTTTTCTCAACGTTTCTACAAAAATATTTTGTTTTCGTCAGGAGAACAATTTTTAACACCTTGCCAAATGCTTTATTTACTTCTCCTGACGAAGACAAAATATTTTTGTCGAAACGTTGAGAAAAATAAAAAAACTCCGAAGTGTCTATTTTTTAAATAAATATGAATGCCGGCCAAGCAACCTTTATCTTCAGGGTATTTATTATCATTATTAAATCCATTTATAATAACAATATTTATATTTTGATGCATTAACGCGCTATCTGTTATGAAAAATTCGATATTGTTTAATTTTTAAAAAGAATCATACTATAATATTTATATTTGTGTTTATCAATTTAACACTATCAACAATCAAACAATCCAACTTATCTTTTGATATTTTTAATTCAATTTTGATCAACAATTAATTTAAAGGTGTAGAGAAATTCAATGAATGAAAAAAAGAAGACATTGTGGGGCAGAAGAGAATATCTTTCTTAAGTCGTTGAGAGAGCACGTGCAGACGATTCTTTTAATTGGCAGACGAGTGAAGGCGAGCCAATTAGCGGCGTCCACGCGCGGCAGCCCGTGTCAAGATGCCCATTACCCTCCAATACCGACTCCATTCACCTCTTTTTGTCTTTGCATCGTTATGTAGACGCTCCCTTCCAAACGAGTTCCTTGGTTGCTTTCGTTTTTTAGAAGCCTCGCCTTCCCTTTTAAATGACTCTGAATGGAGCTGGGCCTTTAAAAAACGTTTGTCTATGTTTGGTTGGCCACCTAGAAACCTTGGTTGACTTTTTTACCAACAAATGTTCAGTTTAAACACTTTTTTTACACTTTTTTTTTCTTACTATTTGAGCGATAGGTTGTGAATCTTTTTTTGTTCTTGTTTATATATATTTGTTTGGAAAAAAATTGCCTATAATCTTCTGAAAAGTGTGAGAATTCTTTTAAATGCACTTTTTTGATTTAGAAATCACTGTAATTGAACGATTTTTTTCTGGGTTTTGAAAAAAAAAGAAAAGAAACTTTTTATTAGTTCCGCGCGCATTAAAAAAATAAAATTTAATATATACCCCTCTATTTAACGATATTTTATTCGATTTAATGATTGATTATAGATTATATTGTCGTATTTTTATATTTCAGTAAATTTAATTATCATAAATATTAATATTTGTATATGGTGTCTACAGTAGACGGTCCCTCAGCTAACCCAGGCAATGGTGTCTACAGTAGACGGTCCCTCAGCTAACCCAGACAATGGTGTCCACATTAGATGGTCCCTCAGCTAACCCAGACAATGGTGTCTACAGTAGACAGTCCCTCAGCTAACCCAGGCAATAGTGTCCACAGTAGACGGTCCCTCAGCTAACCCAGGCAATAGTGTCCACAGTAGACGGTCCCTCAGCTAACCCAGACAATGGTGTCTACAGTAGACGGTCCCTCAGCTAACCCAGACAATGGTGTCCACAGTAGACGGTCCCTCAGCTAACCCAGACAATAGTGTCCACAGTAGACGGTCCCTCAGCTAACCCAGACAATGGTGTCTACAGTAGACGGTCCCTCAGCTAACCCAGGCAATGGTGTCCACAGTAGACGGTCCCTCAGCTAACCCAGGCAATGGTGTCTACAGTAGACAGTCCCTCAACTAACCCAGGCAATGGTGTCTACAGTAGACGGTTCCTCAGCTAACCCAGACAATGGTGTCCACAGTAGACGGTCCCTCAGCTAACCCAGACAATGGTGTCTACAGTAGACGGTTCCTCAGCTAACCCAGGCAATGGTGTCTACAGTAGACGGTTCCTCAGCTAACCCAGACAATGGTGTCCACAATAGACGGTCCCTCAGCTAACCCAGACAATGGTGTCTACAGTAGACGGTTCCTCAGCTAACCCAGACAATGGTGTCCACAGTAGACGGTCCCTCAGCTAACCCAGGCAATGGTGTCCATAGTAGACGGTACCTCAGCTAACCCAGGCAATGGTGTCTACAGAAGCGGCCCACTCCAAGTTCTGCGCGGGCTACGTGGAATGTTTACGCCAGACCGCCAGGTTCCTGGGAGCCACAGAGCTGCAGAGAGACCTGGTGGATCACCTGCAGAGAAGACTGAGCAGTTTGGCCGAACCTACACCTTCCAGTAACTCTTCGCCCCCACCCTGGAGACCTTGGTGAAACACTTTCCTTCATTCTTCACTTTGAAGAACCACCGGTGAATGTGAGGTGCACTTTATGAAACTCCTCGGGGGATCTAATCAGGATGCACCATTACTCTACCCCATTGTTGGAAAGCTGGAAATTCCAGTTAAATAATGTGCACCTTCGAAAAGTGCTCAGTATCCTGAATGCACCTTTCCCCCTTCTGTTAACGTTATAGTGAAAGCGCGCAGTGAAGTGAGATGCACTTTCAGAAACAGATCAATATCTTGAATACGCTTCTTCTTTCCCACATTTTTGTCTTTCTGGAATTCCAATGAAAAAGTCACAGTTTCAGAAACTATTCAATAGCCTTGATCCACCTATACGTTTTTCCGTGGAATCTTAGTGGAATTAAATGCACCTTCAGAAACTGTCCAAAAGCCTGGATTCACATCTACTTTCTTCAATGTCACCATGAGAATGCACCGATGAAGTAAGATGAACCTTCAGAAACGGTTCAAAACCTGGATTCACATCTACTTTTTTCAATGTCACCATGAGAATGCACCGATCAAGTAAGATGAACCTTCAGAAACGGTTCAAAACCTGGATGCACCTCTACTTTCTTCAATGTCGCCATGAGAATGCACCGATGAAGTAAGATGCACCTTCAGAAATTGTCCAAAGGCCTGGATGCACCCCTCTACTTTCTTCAATGTCGCCATGAGAATGCACCGATGAAGTAAGATGCACCTTCAGAAACGGTTCAAAGGCCTGGATGCACCTCTACTTTCTTCAATGTCCCTATGAGGATGCACCGATGAAGTAAGATTCACCTTTAGAAACTGTCTAAAAGCCTGGATGCACCCCTACTTACACCTATTTCTATCAAACTAGAAACACCGTAAGGTACAATTTAGGAAATCGTACATAAACTTGGATGCACATTCCTCCATTCTTGTCATAACTGAAACACCAATCAAGTTAAGTTTATACAAATTAACATCCTTTCACCTATCTCATACTGTTTTATAAATTCACCAACCTATTTCTTCATTGTCTTCAAACACATGTTGAAGACATTTTTTTGAGATCATTTACATACCTCTCCAGTAATTGCTAAAAATTTCAAACTTTCTGCAACAACACCTCAACATGATTGTAGAAATGTTTGAGTTTTAAAAAGACGATCCAAAACAAAATTGATTAGAATTATATAAAAGGCATACCTCGGCCTGTGTGAAAAAGAAAACAATTTTTTTTTTTAATATTTCGAGGGATTGTTTACTTTTTTTTAAATCAATTTCTTGTACAAAAATCCTATAAAAGTGATTATCTAGTTTACTTTTACATTCATGGACAAAACTTAAGGAAGTAAAAATTATGTCGCGTTAGTTGTCTGTTTCTTTTTTCTTTTAAGGAAACAGAGGCAATTTTGTTCACACTTGGTTATCTCGTATGTCTTCAATTAAGGTCACTGTAATATCTTTCATCAGAGTTATTGTCTGAATCCCGATATACATGCTGAAAGGTACAACTTCCTTAAGTTTTGTCCATGAGTGTATATTGGTTATCTCGTATGTCTTCAATTAAGGTCACTGTAATATCTTTCATCAGAGTTATTGTCTGAATCCCGATATACATGCTGAAAGGTACAACTTCCTTAAGTTTTGTCCATGAGTGTATATTGGTTATCTCGTATGTCTTCAATTAAGGTCACTGTAATATCTTTCATCAGAGTTATTGTCTGAATCCCGATATACATGCTGAAAGGTACAACTTCCTTAAGTTTTGTCCATGAGTGTATATTGGTTATCTCGTATGTCTTCAATTAAGGTCACTGTAATATCTTTCATCAGAGTTATTGTCTGAATCCCGATATACATGCTGAAAGGTACAACTTCCTTAAGTTTTGTCCATGAGTGTATATTGGTTATCTCGTATGTCTTCAATTAAGGTCACTGTAATATCTTTCAGAGTTATTGTCTGAATCCCGATATACATGCTAAAAGGTACAACTTCCTTAAGTTTTGTCCATGAGTGTATATTGGTTATCTCGTATGTCTTCAATTAAGGTCACTGTAATATCTTTCATCAGAGTTATTGTCTGAATCCCGATATACATGCTGAAAGGTACAACTTCCTTAAGTTTTGTCCATGAGTGTATATTGGTTATCTCGTATGTCTTCAATTAAGGTCACTGTAATATCTTTCAGAGTTATTGTCTGAATCCCGATATACATGCTAAAAGGTACAACTTCCTTAAGTTTTGTCCATGAGTGTATATTGGTTATCTCGTATGTCTTCAATTAAGGTCACTGTAATATCTTTCAGAGTTATTGTCTGAATCCCGATATACATGCTGAAAGGTACAACTTCCTTAAGTTTTGTCCATGAGTGTATATTGGTTATCTCGTGTGTCTTCAATTAAGGTCACTGTAATATCTTTCAGAGTTATTGTCTGAATCCCGATATACATGCTGAAAGGTACAACTTCCTTAAGTTTTGTCCATGAGTGTATATTGGTTATCTCGTATGTCTTCAATTAAGGTCACTGTAATATCTTTCAGAGTTATTGTCTGTATCCCGATATACATGCTGAAAGGTACAACTTCCTTAAGTTTTGTCCATGAGTGTATATTGGTTATCTCGTATGTCTTCAATTAAGGTCACTGTAATATCTTTCAGAGTTATTGTCTGTATCCCGATATACATGCTGAAAGGTACAACTTCCTTAAGTTTTGTCCATGAGTGTATATTGGTTATCTCGTATGTCTTCAATTAAGGTCACTGTAATATCTTTCAGAGTTATTGTCTGTATCCCGATATACATGCTGAAAGGTACAACTTCCTTAAGTTTTGTCCATGAGTGTATATTGGTTATCTCGTATGTCTTCAATTAAGGTCACTGTAATATCTTTCAGAGTTATTGTCTGTATCCCGATATACATGCTGAAAGGTACAACTTCCTTAAGTTTTGTCCATGAGTGTATATTGGTTATCTCGTATGTCTTCAATTAAGGTCACTGTAATATCTTTCAGAGTTATTGTCTGTATCCCGATATACATGCTGAAAGGTACAACTTCCTTAAGTTTTGTCCATGAGTGTATATTGGTTATCTCGTATGTCTTCAATTAAGGTCACTGTAATATCTTTCAGAGTTATTGTCTGTATCCCGATATACATGCTGAAAGGTACAACTTCCTTAAGTTTTGTCCATGAGTGTATATTGGTTATCTCGTATGTCTTCAATTAAGGTCACTGTAATATCTTTCAGAGTTATTGTCTGTATCCCGATATACATGCTGAAAGGTACAACTTCCTTAAGTTTTGTCCATGAGTGTATATTGGTTATCTCGTGTGTCTTCAATAAAGGTCACTGTAATATCTTTCAGGGTTATTGTCTGTATCCCGATATACATGCTGAAAGGTACAACTTCCTTAAGTTTTGTCCATGAGTGTATATTGGTTATCTCGTGTGTCTTCAATAAAGGTCACTGTAATATCTTTCAGGGTTATTGTCTGTATCCCGATATACATGCTGAAAGGTACAACTTCCTTAAGTTTTGTCCATGAGTGTATATTGGTTATCTCGTGTGTCTTCAATAAAGGTCACTGTAATATCTTTCAGGGTTATTGTCTGTATCCCGATATACATGCTGAAAGGTACAACTTCCTTAAGTTTTGTTCATGAGTGTATATTGGTTATCTCGTGTGTCTTCAATAAAGGTCACTGTAATATCTTTCAGGGTTATTGTCTGTATCCCGATATACATGCTGAAAGGTACAACTTCCTTAAGTTTTGTCCATGAGTGTATATTGGTTATCTCGTATGTCTTCAATTAAGGTCACTGTAATATCTTTCAGAGTTATTGTCTGTATCCCGATATACATGCTGAAAGGTACAACTTCCTTAAGTTTTGTCCATGAGTGTATATTGGTTATCTCGTATGTCTTCAATTAAGGTCACTGTAATATCTTTCAGAGTTATTGTCTGTATCCCGATATACATGCTGAAAGGTACAACTTCCTTAAGTTTTGTCCATGAGTGTATATTGGTTATCTCGTATGTCTTCAATTAAGGTCACTGTAATATCTTTCAGAGTTATTGTCTGTATCCCGATATACATGCTGAAAGGTACAACTTCCTTAAGTTTTGTCCATGAGTGTATATTGGTTATCTCGTATGTCTTCAATTAAGGTCACTGTAATATCTTTCAGAGTTATTGTCTGTATCCCGATATACATGCTGAAAGGTACAACTTCCTTAAGTTTTGTCCATGAGTGTATATTGGTTATCTCGTATGTCTTCAATTAAGGTCACTGTAATATCTTTCAGAGTTATTGTCTGTATCCCGATATACATGCTGAAAGGTACAACTTCCTTAAGTTTTGTCCATGAGTGTATATTGGTTATCTCGTATGTCTTCAATTAAGGTCACTGTAATATCTTTCAGAGTTATTGTCTGTATCCCGATATACATGCTGAAAGGTACAACTTCCTTAAGTTTTGTCCATGAGTGTATATTGGTTATCTCGTATGTCTTCAATTAAGGTCACTGTAATATCTTTCAGAGTTATTGTCTGTATCCCGATATACATGCTGAAAGGTACAACTTCCTTAAGTTTTGTCCATGAGTGTATATTGGTTATCTCGTGTGTCTTCAATAAAGGTCACTGTAATATCTTTCAGGGTTATTGTCTGTATCCCGATATACATGCTGAAAGGTACAACTTCCTTAAGTTTTGTCCATGAGTGTATATTGGTTATCTCGTGTGTCTTCAATAAAGGTCACTGTAATATCTTTCAGGGTTATTGTCTGTATCCCGATATACATGCTGAAAGGTACAACTTCCTTAAGTTTTGTCCATGAGTGTATATTGGTTATCTCGTGTGTCTTCAATAAAGGTCACTGTAATATCTTTCAGGGTTATTGTCTGTATCCCGATATACATGCTGAAAGGTACAACTTCCTTAAGTTTTGTTCATGAGTGTATATTGGTTATCTCGTGTGTCTTCAATAAAGGTCACTGTAATATCTTTCAGGGTTATTGTCTGTATCCCGATATACATGCTGAAAGGTACAACTTCCTTAAGTTTTGTCCATGAGTGTATATTGGTTATCTCGTGTGTCTTCAATAAAGGTCCCTGTAATATCTTTCAGAGTTATTGTCTGAATCCCGATATTCATGCTAAAAGGTACAACTTCCTTAAGTTTTGTCTATGAGTGTATATTGGTTATCTCGTGTGTCTTCAATAGAGGTCATTGTTAATATCTTTCAGAGTTATTGTCTGTATCCCGATATACATGTTGAAAGGTACAACTTCCTTAAGTTTTGTCCATGAGTGTATATTGGTTATCTCGTGTGTCTTCAATAAAGGTCATTGTAATATCTTTCAGAGTTATTGTCTCAATCCCGATATACATCCTGAAAGGTACAACTTCCTTAAGTTCTGTCCACATACATGCGAGTGTATATAATAAACCTATTCAACCTAAACCAACAAAAAGTTATTAATTATAAGTTAATTTTTGTCTCTTTTGATAGAGATTCCTCTCTAGGAACTGGTATTATCGCTTTCAATTGTACAGTATGTAAATATGGATTACATATGTGTTGTGTAAATATATCATATGAAGAGCTTGTAATAAAGTATTATGTTCCTTGTTTTGTCATTGTGTGTGTTTGCTTTTGTACTTTTAACAAAATGACTTACATTCATGGAAACTATGCAAAGATATTGAAAGAAGACCCAACTTGCCAAGATGAAGACAAAACCGTAGACCACCTCACTTTTTTTACCCAACCTTCCAATACCAAAGATTCCTGACGGCCATCCCCTTAGGGAACCACAACCTAAGTCCAGCATTCCTAGAGAATCTCCCGAGAAATACACTCAGGGATAAAACTTAAGGAATTTTCATATTTTTATGTCGTCATTCGTTTTTTTTTTTGTTTTTTTTTTTTCAAGGAAACAGAGTCAATTTTATGAAAAAGGCATCTACTTATCGTGCAACTGAAAGTTGCTGATGGCTTGCGCCATCTATCGGAATAAATATAAACTATTCTCGTTGATTTTTAATTATTCCAGAATTAGCCAAATACCCATTCTTGATTAATCAAGAAAAGCTAACCACGGACGCGTTTCGGGCTGTTGGCCCTCATCAGCGTGGTGTAAGCTGTACCTCAACGACCAAAAAACTGGTCATTTAGGCATCCTGAAAAATCATGAAACGGGTAGTTAAGGCCAGAATTGCGTGAGACCGTGAGAGTCATTTTTGAGAGTCATTGCGTGAGAGTCAATTTTGTTCACACTTGGTTATCTCGTGTGTCTTCATTAAAGGTCACTGTAATATCTTTCAGAGTTATTGTCTGAATCTCAATATACATGCTGAGTTTTGTCCACCTGAGTGTAAATACTAGAAATATTAGAAAACCTGAAATTTGTCCGTTGATGAATGTTGGCACAACTAATTAAGGTTTTATTAACAAAACAAATGTATTGATTATATTATTATTAAGTTAGTATTATATATATAATAGTAGTTATTTGAAATTTACACTATTTTAGCGCGCGACACAATGTTTCTTTAATTAAATATACAAAAATTATAATTCACTTATAAAACGCATATATATATATATATATATATATATAACACACAAAGAAGTTAATATATATTTTCTCCCCTTTTCAATATCATTAATATTTAAAATATGTAAAAAAATAATTTGTATATAAAAATAGTATATATCATCAATTTATTATCGTGATACTCCTATTGAAGGACTGACAAGTCCGAAAGCTTGAAAACAAAAATTTGAACAAGAAACTTAGATCTGGAAGCTTTATTTATTTTATAATATAATTCATTTACTTCGATGCTAAAAATAATGGGAATGTCTGGCTCATCAATGGTCAATCCTACCAGCGTTTTCGCCAGTTTAATCTACCATACCGTCCGTTTTTATATGAAGTTAATTTTTTTTATATATCGGGTAACGGATTCTTGGTAAAGAGATATTTAAGTGAGTTATGGACAGAAGAAGAGCTATGAGGAATACAGTTTTGGCGCTGATCAATCCTGTTTAAATAACCGTAATAGCCGAACCTGTGAACTCTTGGGAAGACAGAAATGGTGAAGTTACAGATTTTCTTTGAGATGTGGTGATGGGAACACCATAGACTGACAGACTAAGTAACAAAGATGTACTTGAAAGGATCATGGAACGATGATATGACGTACTGGAGATGATTGAAAGAAGGAGCATGTTCTTGTCTCGGAGTGGATGGTTGGAGGGAAGGCTGGGAAGAGAGGAAGGCCGAGAATGGACTGCTCATGGACAATTTCGGGACAATACCCTACGATACCATCAAAAGACTATCCATAGAAAGGAAGCTCTGAGAGGACAGTAATACTGCCAGCCACCAACCTATGGCTGGTTGAGGAGAAATAGATGGAACCTACGATACCATCAAAAGACTATCCATAGAAAGGAAGCTCTGAGAGAACAGGAATACTGCCAGTCACCATCCTATGGCTGATTGAGGAGAAATAGTTAGATCCTACGATACCATCAAAAGACTAGCCATAGAAAGGAAGCTCTGAGAGGACAGTAATACTGCCAGCCACCAACCTATGGCTGGTTGAGGAGAAATAGATAGAACCTACGATACCATCAAAAGACTAGCCATAGAAAGGAAGCTCTGAGAGAACAGGAATACTGCCAGTCACCATCCTATGGCTGGTTGAGGAGACATAGATAGACTCTACGATACCATCAAAAGGCTAACCATAGAAAGGAAGCTCTGAGGGACAGGAATACTACCAGCCACCAACCTGTGGCTGGTTGAGGAGAAATAGTTAGATCCTACGATACCATCAAAAGACTAGCCATAGAAAGGAAGCTCTGAGGACAGGAATACTGCCAGCCACCAACCTATGGATGGTTGAGGAGAAATATAAAGAACCTACGATACCATCAAAAGATTATCCATAGAGAGGAAGCTCTGAGAGGACAGGAATACTGCCAGCCACCAACCTATGGCTGGTTGAGGAGACATAGATAGACCCTACAATACCATCAAAAGACTAGCCATAGAAAGGAAGCTCTGAGAGCACAGGAATACTGCCAGCCACCAACCTATGGCTGGTTGAGGAGAAATAGATAGACCCTACGATACCATCAAAAGACTATCCATAGAAAGGAAGCTCTGAGAGGACAGGAATACTGCCAGCCACCAACCTATGGCTGGTTGAGGAGACATAGATAGACCCTACGATACCATCAAAAGACTGTTCATAGAAAGGAAGCTCTGAGAGGACAGGAATACTGCCAGCCACCAACCTATGGCTGGTTGAGGAGACATAGATAGACCCTACGATACCATCAAAAGACTAGCCATAGAAAAGAAGCTCTGAGAGGACAGGAATACTGCCAGCCACCAACCTATGGCTGGTTGAGGAGACATAGATAGGCCCTACGATACCATCAAAAGACTAGCCATATAAAGGAAGCTCTGAGAGGACAGGAATACTGCCAGCTACCAACCTATGGCTGGTTGAGGAGAAATAGATAGACCCTACGATACCATCAAAAGACTAGCCATAGAAAGGAAGCTCTGAGAGGACAGAAATACTGCCAGCCACCAACCTATGGCTGGTTGAGGAGAAATAGATAGACCCTACGATACCATCAATAGACTGGCCATAGAAAGGAAGCTCTGAGAGGACAGGAATACTGTCAAACTATGGCTGGCTGAGGAGAAATAGATAGACCCTACGATACCATCAAAAGACTAGCCATATAAAGGAAGCTCTGAGAGGACAGGAATACTGCCAGCTACCAACCTATGGCTGGTTGAGGAGAAATAGATAGACCCTACGATACCATCAAAAGACTAGCCATAGAAAGGAAGCTCTGAGAGGACAGAAATACTGCCAGCCACCAACCTATGGCTGGTTGAGGAGAAATAGATAGACCCTACAATACCATCAAAAGACTAGTCATAGAAAGGAAGTTCTGAGAGGACAGGAATACTGCCAGCCACCAACCTATGGCTAGTTGAGGAGAAATACGAGTAGATAGACCCTACGATACCATCAAAAGACTAACCATATAAAGGAAGCTCTGAGAGGACAGGAATACTGCCAGCCACCAACCTATGGATGGTTGAGGAGAAATACGAGTAGATAGACCCTACGGTACCATCAAAAGACTGGCCATAGAAAGGAAGCTCTGAAAGGACAGGAATACTGCCAGACTATGGCTGGCTGAGGAGAAATAAATAGACCCTACGATACCATCAAAAGACTAGCCATATAGGGAGAGAAATATATATATATATATATATAAATGGGGTATTATAATTGTAGTAGTGACAATGATATGGGATCTTTAAAATATTATAATCATAATCTTATTTTTCGCGCGACTCAAAATTAATTTTTAAATAGTTCAATATCAGACTAATTTGCATATTCTATAATCGAAGCTATAATTCAGTGACAATTTCTTCAAACCTAACTCTAGAGATCCAGTTAAATATTTCTCAGTTATCACATTGAAAATTTTGTGTCCCATATTTTTTACCTACAAAACCTACAGGTTTATATAACTACCATCGCTTGATGGACATGGGGAATATGGACATCTTGGACTGGCCAAGGAGATAACCACTCACAGGGGTATGGAAGACAAAGATAAAATTAAAAGTTCAACTGTCAAATAAGCAAAAAATGCGAAAAAGAGATAGCCAGGTTTCATAGAATGCAGAACAACAACTACCTGGGCTGTCCTGCTAACTTTTCTAGTTCCTAGCAGTTCTAATCACATCCTGAGTGGATTGATGAACAGAACTCTCCATGTTGGGGTCGAGTATTGGAAACTGACTATAGATCTAGGATTGTGTGAGGTGGTCCAGTCCAAGTAGAATAGCCATCGTGTGTGTCTCAGAAAAGAAAGGCAGTTGCAGAGGAGGTGATCCCAAGCAATGTAGTTCTCCCAAGCAATGAAGACAGCTTGGATAAAGACATTTTCTAGAGAATCAGAGTACCAATCAGCGAAACTTGCTATCTGATGCCAGGTAGAAGTGCCATGCTATATCTCTGCAAAGAAAGGGAGTTAAAGAGAATGTGATTTACTTTCTGTAGTTCTTCCAAGCATTGAAGATAGCTTGGGTAAAAAAGCTTTTCTTGAGAATCAGAAGACCAAGTAGAAGTGCCATGCTATATCTCTGCAAAGAAAGGGAGTTAAAGAGAATGTGATTTACTTTCTGTAGTTCTTCCAAGCATTGAAGATAGCTTGGGTAAAGAAGCTTTTCTTGAGAATCAGAAGACCAAGTAGAAATGCCATCGTATATCTCTGTAAAGAAAGATAGCTACAAAGGAGGTGATCTACTGTCTGTAGTTGTTCCAAGCAGTGAAGAAGTTTCTAGACAATCTCAGAAGACCAATCACAAAGAAGCTTGCTATCTGATGCCAGGTAGAAATGCCATCGAATATCTCTGTAAAGAAAGATAGCTCCCAAAGAGGTGATCTACTGTCTGTAGTTGTTCCAAGCAGTGAAGAAGTTTCTAGAAGAATCTCAGAATACCATTCCGCGAAACTTGCTATCTGATGCCTAATAGAAGTGCCATCGTATATCTCTGTAAAGAAAGACAGCTACAAAGGAGGTGATCTACTGTCTGTGGTTGTTCCAAGCAGTGAAGAAGGTTCTAGAGAATCTCAGAAGACCAATCACAAAGAAGCTTGCTATCTGATGCCAGGTAGAAGTGCCATCGTATATCTCTGTAAAGAAAGACAGCTACAAAGGAGGTGATCTACTGTCTGTAGTTGTTCCAAGCAGTGAAGAAGTTTCTAGACAATCTCAGAAGACCAATCAGCGAAGCGTGCCATCTGATCCTGATTATTAATTAAAATACGAACCATGCTTGACTGCTTCTGTCTTCAATGGCGGAGTGCCCGTGGTTTTTGCGAAGGACACGCTCCGACAGCCGCGTCGTTCCGCTCCACTCGCCAGGATCATCCTTCGCTCCTTCAGGATACAGTCCGTTTTTTGCTGTCGTTGGAACAGTACTACGTACTACCCCGTAGTACATTGACTTCAGTACTAGATGAATGGGCTTGTTGAATGGTTGAGAGTAATGGTTCCATTCACTTCGCGTGCATTATTCCAATTCAGCTTTCTTTGTTTGCTAGATGGAGAAGTAGCCATGAGAGCGTACTACCCCGTAGTACATTGACTTCATTACTAGATGAATGGGCTTGTTGAATGGTTGAGAGTAATGGTTCCATTCACTTCGCGAGAATTACTCCAATTCAGCTTTCTTTGTTTGCTAGATGGAGAAGTAGCCATGGTAGCGTACTACCCCGTAGTACATTGACTTCAGTACTAGATGAATGGACTTGTTGAATGGTTGAGAGTAATGGTTCCATTCACTTCGCGTGAATTACTCCAATTCAGCCTTCTTGAATGGAGAAGTATGTTATGGTAGCGTACTACCCCGTAGTACATTGACTTCAGTACTAGATGAATGGGCTTGTTGAATGGTTGAGTAATGGTTCCATTCACTTCGCGTGAATTACTCCAATTCAGCTTTCTTGAATGGAGAAGTATGTTATGGTAGCGTACTACCCCGTAGTACATTGACTTCAGTACTAGATGAATGGGCTTGTTGAATGGTTGAGAGTAATGGTTCCATTCACTTTGCGTGAATTACTCCAATTCAGCTTTCTTGAATGGAGAAGTATGTTATGGTAGCGTACTACCCCGTAGTACATTGACTTTAGTACTAGATGAATGGTTGTTTGCAGATGTTCAAGTCATCGTTTGAATTACTCCAATTCTCTGTAGAACAATTCAACACGAATCGTATATATTGTAATTTTGACGAATCCTGCATGGGACTTTGATTCCAGTAAAAGGCTTGTTGCTGCTGTTGTATATAGTCACAGTGTAGAAAATTCTATACTATACCTACTACATATAGGTTTCTCTCTGTATTCTTAGTTCTCTTCTCTTCAATTACTCTGTAAACTGGGGAATCCTTTATAGGACGAGAGGTCCTCAATAAAGGCTTTTGTTGTTGTTTGTTGTAATTTTAAATAAAGATGTATCATTTATATTAGAGTGGATATATGGTAATGTGCCACAAAATAGAGAATCAGAAGATGTAGAAACTATGAGATAGGTTTGGATTGAAGGAATATTGTTATGCTATGGTGTAGTGTATACACATGCAGTGTGCTTACCGCACAAGGAGTCACAAAACTCTAAGCTTAATGATTATCATATGGCCTGGTACTACATATGTAGAGACATGTGGTGTACTTACGGTACAAGCTGTCGCAACCCACCATGGCCTGGTACTACATTTGAACAGGTCCAGGTGTCCTGTGACTTCTCTATCTTGAGTTCTTTATTTCTTCATAACTTCCCATCCAGTCCATCAGTTCAATTCTTCAGTTTCTGTGTTCTTGTCTCCAGCGACTTCTCTATCTTGAGTTCTTTATTTCTTCATAACTTCCCATCCAGTCCATCAGTCCAATTCTTCAGTTTCTGTGTTCTTGTCTCCAGCGACTTCTCTATCTTGAGTTCTTTATTTCTTCATAACTTCCCATCCAGTCCATCAGTCCAATTTTTCTGTTTCTCTGTTCTTGTCTCCAGTGACTTCTCTATCTTGAGTTCTTTATTTCTTCATAACTTCCCATCCAGTCCATCAGTCCAATTCTTCAGTTTCTCTGTTCTTGTCTCCAGTGACTTCTCTATCTTGAGTTCTTTATTTCTTCATAATTTCCCATCCAGTCCATCAGTCCAATTCTTCAGTTTCTCTGTTCTTGTCTCCAGTGACTTCTCTATCTTGAGTTTTTTTATTTCTTCATAACTTCCCATCCAGTCCATCAGTCCAATTCTTCATTTTCTCTGTTCTTGTCTCCAGTAACTTCTCTATCTTGAGTTCTTTATTTCTTCATAACTTCCCATCCAGTCCATCAGTCCAATTCTTCAGTTTCTCTGTTCTTGTCTCCAGTGACTTCTCTATCTTGAGTTCTTTATTTCTTCATAACTTCCCATCCAGTCTATAAGTCCAATTCTTCAGTTTCTCTGTTCTTGTCTCCAGTGACTTCTCTATCTTGAGTTCTTTATTTCTTCATAACTTCCCAGCCAGTCCATCAGTCCAAACCCTCCTCTTTTTACACATGTTCTCTTTCCATTTATATTTACTCTCCATGACTTTCTTCATCAATCAGTTCCTCCAACTATTTGTATCTTCAAATTCTCTTATCTTTTTTCCTGCTGATTTACTACCTCCTGAGGATAGAAAGAAGTAGAATTTATATAAGAAACATTATCTTTTGGTTAGCGCAAATCGTCAACAACCCGGGCTGTACAACCTCAGTCTTGATCTAGTCATGGGGAGGGCAGATTGCGCTGGTGTTCATCAGGTATTATCATGAAGTCAGGATGTAGAGGCAAGGTTGTATTTCTATGTTAAAATGTATACTCATGAACAAAACTTAGCTTTTTTTTAATGAAGAGGACAGAGGCAATTTTGTTCACACTTGGTTATCTCATGTGTCTTCAACTTCACATATTATTCACTGTTTCAATTATCATGAACTAGGTTGCTCTTGCTGAGCGGTACCTATTTATGTGATTTGAACCAGATGTGTCTTCAATAAAGGTCACTGTAATGTTTTCCAGAGTTATTGTCTGAATCCCGATATACATCTTAAATGGTAAAACTTTCTTAACTTTTTGTACATGAGTGTAACTTAATAATACTATCGATAAATAAAATAAACATTACATAATATTTAACATAGTATTGAGGGATTTCTGTATTTAAAGATTCCTCAATCTAACATAGTATAGTTAAACCTGTCTATAGCGCTCCCTCTTGGGACTCACCAAAATAGGGTGCTATAGAGAAGGGGTGTTATAGACAGGTCACTTTTAATGTAAATTGCATCGTACTACGTATTTAAAATCGGGCGTTATAGAGAGGAAGGCGCTATTTAGAGAGGGGGTGCTATAGATAGGTTTAACTGTACATGAACTTATTGTATTACTTTTATAAGTAAGCAATACCAACCTGACAGCTGAATCCACGTTAGGGACGTCTGACAGGAAAGCTGTTCTCTATGTTAGCAGCGATCTTATCCGAAGCTAAGTCAGGCGGCTACCACAGTATGTGCCTTCTTTGAATCAACTGCAGACACCCATTTATCCATCATGAAGTCTCCATTTACGCATTTAGATAAGAAGTAGGAAAGATTTAGGAAGTTTTGGGGAGTTTATCTTAAATAAACAAAGATAGCGTTCCCCCTCATCTAAGCTATCTAGGCATGCTCACCCGGTGTGCCTCGTAGTCTAGTGGCTGGGATACCTGGCTCTCACCGAAAAACCCCGGGTTCGAGTCCCGACGTGGGAACTATTTTTTTTTATTAATTTATTTTATCTTATTTCGATTCTACTCCTGGATATGTTTGGA
Organism: Cordylochernes scorpioides; assembly: GCA_030710605.1. Taxonomy (NCBI): domain Eukaryota; kingdom Metazoa; phylum Arthropoda; class Arachnida; order Pseudoscorpiones; family Chernetidae; genus Cordylochernes; species Cordylochernes scorpioides. The sequence goes on along the minus strand of CP092883.1, from coordinate 3,915,942 downwards.
GACTTCTGTACTTGTCTCCAGCAGTCCGGGTTACGTACAGTTAGTACAATGGGATAGTAGGATGTACTTGTCTCCAGGAGTCCGGGTTAGGTACAGCTAGTACAATGGGATAGTTGGATGTACGTGGCTCCAGGAGTCCGGGTTAGGTACAGCTAGTACAATGGGATAGTTGGATGTACGTGGCTCCAGGAGTCCGGGTTACGTACAGCTAGTACAATGGGATAGTTGGATGTACTTGTCTCCAGGAGTCCGGGTTAGGTACAGCTAGTACAATGGGATAGTTGGATGTACGTGGCTCCAGGAGTCCGGGTTACGTACAGCTAGTACAATGGGATAGTTGGATGTACTTGTCTCCAGGAGTCCGGGTTAGGTACAGCTAGTACAATGGGATAGTTGGATGTACGTGGCTCCAGGAGTCCGGGTTAGGTACAGCTAGTACAATGGGTTAGTTGGATGTACGTGGCTCCAGGAGTCCGGGTTACGTACAGCTAGTACAATGGGATAGTTGGATGTACTTGTCTCCAGGAGTCCGGGTTAGGTACAGCTAGTACAATGGGATAGTTGGATGTACTTGTCTCCAGGAGTCCGGGTTAGGTACAGCTAGTACAATGGGATAGTTGGATGTACGTGGCTCCAGGAGTCCGGGTTAGGTACAGCTAGTACAATGGGATAGTTGGATGTACGTGGCTCCAGGAGTCCGGGTTACGTACAGTTAGTACAATGGGATAGTTGGATGTACGTGGCTCCAGGAGTCCGGGTTACGTACAGCTAGTACAATGGGATAGTTGGATGTACTTGTCTCCAGGAGTCCGGGTTATGTACAGTTAGTACAATGGGATAGTTGGATATACGTGGCTCCAGTAGTCCGGGTTAGGTACAGCTAGTACAATGGGATAGTTGGATGTACGTGGCTCCAGCAGCCCGGGTTACGTACAGTTAGTACAATGGGATAGTTGGAGACTTCTTTACGTGTCTCCAGGAGTCCGGGTTACGTACAGTTAGTACAATGGGATAGTTGGCGATTTCTGTACGTGGCTCCAGGAGTCCGGGTTACGTACAGTTAGTACAATGGGATAGTTGGCGATTTCTGTACGTGGCTCCAGGAGTCCGGGTTACGTACAGTTAGTACAATGGGATAGTTGGAGACTTCTGTACGTGTCTCCAGGAGTCCGGGTTACGTACAGTTAGTACAATGGGATAGTTGGCGATTTCTGTACGTGGCTCCAGGAGTCCGGGTTACGTACAGTTAGTACAATGGGATAGTTGGAGACTTCTGTACGTGTCTCCAGGAGTCCGGGTTACGTACAGTTAGTACAATGGGATAGTTGGCGATTTCTGTACGTGGCTCCAGGAGTCCGGGTTACGTACAGTTAGTACAATGGGATAGTTGGCGATTTCTGTACGTGGCTCCAGGAGTCCGGGTTGCGTACAGTTAGTACAATGGGATAGTTGGCGATTTCTGTACGTGGCTCCAGGAGTCCGGGTTACGTACAGTTAGTACAATGGGATAGTTGGAGACTTCTGTACGTGGCTCCAGGAGTCCGGGTTACGTACAGTTAGTACAATGGGATAGTTGGAGACTTCTGTACTTGGCTCCAGGAGTCCGGGTTACGTACAGCTAGTACAATGGGATAGTTGGCGATTTCTGTACGTGGCTCCAGGAGTCCGGGTTACGTACAGTTAGTACAATGGGATAGTTGGAGACTTCTGTACTTGGCTCCAGGAGTCCGGGTTACGTACAGTTAGTACAATGGGATAGTTGGAGACTTCTGTACTTGGCTCCAGGAGTCCGGGTTACGTACAGTTAGTACAATGGGATAGTTGGAGACTTCTGTACTTGGCTCCAGGAGTCCGGGTTACGTACAGTTAGTACAATGGGATAGTTGGAGACTTCTGTACTTGGCTCCAGGAGTCCGGGTTAGGTACAGCTAGTACAATGGGATAGTTGGAGACTTCTGTACTTGGCTCCAGCAGTCCGGGTTACGTACAGTTATTACAATGGGATAGTTGGCGACTTCTGTACGTGGCTCCAGGAGTCCGGGTTAGGTACAGCTAGTACAATGGGATAGTTGGATGTACGTGTCTCCAGGAGTCCGGGTTACGTACAGTTATTACAATGGGATAGTTGGAGACTTCTTTACGTGTCTCCAGGAGTCCGGGTTACGTACATTTAGTACAATGGGATAGTTGGCGATTTCTGTACGTGTCTCCAGGAGTCCGGGTTACGTACATTTAGTACAATGGGATAGTTGAAGACTTCTTTACGTGTCTCCAGGAGTCCGGGTTACGTACAGTTATTACAATGGGATAGTTGGATTACGTGGCTCCAGGAGTCCGGGTTACGTACAGCTAGTACAATGGGATAGTTGGCGATTTCTGTACGTGTCTCCAGGAGTCCGGGTTACGTACAGTTATTACAATGGGATAGTTGAAGACTTCTTTACGTGTCTCCAGGAGTCCGGGTTACGTACAGTTATTACAATGGGATAGTTGGAGACTTCTGTACGTGTTCTAAGGAGTCCGGGTTACGTACATTTAGTACAATGGGATAGTTGAAGACTTCTGTACGTGTCTCCAGGAGTCCGGGTTACGTACAGTTATTACAATGGGATAGTTGGAGACTTCTGTACGTGTCTCCAGGAGTCCGGGTTACGTACAGTTATTACAATGGGATAGTTGGAGACTTCTGTACGTGTCTCCAGGAGTCCGGGTTACGTACAGTTATTACAATGGGATAGTTGGCGATTTCTGTACGTGTCTCCAGGAGTCCGGGTTACGTACATTTAGTACAATGGGATAGTTGAAGACTTCTGTACGTGTCTCCAGGAGTCCGGGTTACGTACAGTTAGTACAATGGGATAGTTGGCGATTTCTGTACGTGTCTCCAGGAGTCCGGGTTACGTACATTTAGTACAATGGGATAGTTGAAGACTTCTTTACGTGTCTCCAGGAGTCCGGGTTACGTACAGTTATTACAATGGGATAGTTGGCGATTTCTGTACGTGTCTCCAGGAGTCCGGGTTACGTACATTTAGTACAATGGGATAGTTGAAGACTTCTTTACGTGTCTCCAGGAGTCCGGGTTACGTACAGTTATTACAATGGGATAGTTGGAGACTTCTGTACGTGTCTCCAGGAGTCCGGGTTACGTACAGTTATTACAATGGGATAGTTGGAGACTTCTGTACGTGTCTCCAGGAGTCCGGGTTACGTACATTTAGTACAATGGGATAGTTGAAGACTTCTGTACGTGTCTCCAGGAGTCCGGGTTACGTACAGTTATTACAATGGGATAGTTGGAGACTTCTGTACGTGTCTCCAGGAGTCCGGGTTACGTACAGTTATTACAATGGGATAGTTGGAGACTTCTGTACGTGTCTCCAGGAGTCCGGGTTACGTACATTTAGTACAATGGGATAGTTGAAGCCTTCTGTACGTGTCTCCAGGAGTCCGGGTTACGTACAGTTATTACAATGGGATAGTTGGAGCCTTCTGTACGTGTCTCCAGGAGTCCGGGTTACGTACAGTTATTACAATGGGATAGTTGGAGACTTCTGTACGTGTCTCCAGGAGTCCGGGTTACGTACATTTAGTACAATGGGATAGTTGAAGACTTCTGTACGTGTCTCCAGGAGTCCGGGTTACGTACAGTTATTACAATGGGATAGTTGGAGACTTCTGTACGTGTCTCCAGGAGTCCGGGTTACGTACAGTTATTACAATGGGATAGTTGGAGCTTTGTGTACGTCTCTCCAGGAGTCCGGGTTACGTACATTTAGTACAATGGGATAGTTGAAGACTTCTTTACGTGTCTCCAGGAGTCCGGGTTACGTACAGTTATTACAATGGGATAGTTGGCGATTTCTGTACGTGTCTCCAGGAGTCCGGGTTACGTACATTTAGTACAATGGGATAGTTGAAGACTTCTTTACGTGTCTCCAGGAGTCCGGGTTACGTACAGTTATTACAATGGGATAGTTGGAGACTTCTGTACGTGTCTCCAGGAGTCCGGGTTACGTACAGTTATTACAATGGGATAGTTGGAGACTTCTTTACGTGTCTCCAGGAGTCCGGGTTACGTACAGTTATTACAATGGGATAGTTGGAGATTTCTGTACGTGTCTCCAGGAGTCCCGGTTACGTACATTTAGTACAATGGGATAGTTGGAGACTTCTGTACGTTTTCCAGGAGTCCGGGTTACGTACAGTTATTACAATGGGATAGTTGGAGACTTCTGTACGTCTCTCCAGGAGTCCGGGTTACGTACATTTAGTACAATGGGATAGTTGAAGACTTCTGTACGTGTCTCCAGGAGTCCGGGTTACGTACAGTTATTACAATGGGATAGTTGGAGACTTCTGTACGTGTCTCCAGGAGTCCGGGTTACGTACAGTTAGTACAATGGGATAGTTGGCGATTTCTGTACGTGTCTCCAGGAGTCCGGGTTACGTACATTTAGTACAATGGGATAGTTGAAGACTTCTTTACGTGTCTCCAGGAGTCCGGGTTACGTACAGTTATTACAATGGGATAGTTGGCAATTTCTGTACGTGTCTCCAGGAGTCCGGGTTACGTACATTTAGTACAATGGGATAGTTGGAGTCTTCTTTACGTGTCTCCGGGAGTCCGGGTTACGTACAGTTATTACAATGGGATAGTTGGAGACTTCTTTACGTGGCTCCAGGAGTCCGGGTTACGTACAGTTATTACAATGGGATAGTTGGAGATTTCTGTACGTGTCTCCAGGAGTCCGGGTTACGTACATTTAGTACAATGGGATAGTTGGAGACTTCTGTACGTGTCTCCAGGAGTCCGGGTTACGTACAGTTATTACAATGGGATAGTTGGAGACTTCTGTACGTCTCTCCAGGAGTCCGGGTTACGTACATTTAGTACAATGGGATAGTTGAAGACTTCTTTACGTGTCTCCAGGAGTCCGGGTTACGTACAGTTATTACAATGGGATAGTTGGAGACTTCTGTACGTGTCTCCAGGAGTCCGGGTTACGTACAGTTATTACAATGGGATAGTTGGAGACTTCTTTACGTGTCTCCAGGAGTCCGGGTTACGTACAGTTATTACAATGGGATAGTTGAAGACTTCTGTACGTGGCTCCAGGAGTCCGGGTTACGTACAGTTATTACAATGGGATAGTTGGAGACTTCTGTACGTGTCTCCAGGAGTCCGGGTTACGTACAGTTAGTACAATGGGATAGTTGGCGATTTCTGTACGTGGCTCCAGGAGTCCGGGTTGCGTACAGTTAGTACAATGGGATAGTTGGCGATTTCTGTACGTGTCTCCAGGAGTCCGGGTTACGTACATTTAGTACAATGGGATAGTTGGGGACTTCTGTACGTGTCTCCAGGAGTCCGGGTTACGTACAGTTATTACAATGGGATAGTTGGAGACTTCTGTACGTCTCTCCAGGAGTCCGGGTTACGTACATTTAGTACAATGGGATAGTTGGAGACTTCTGTACGTGTCTCCAGGAGTCCGGGTTACGTACAGTTATTACAATGGGATAGTTGGAGACTTCTGTACGTGTCTCCAGGAGTCCGGGTTACGTACATTCAGTACAATGGGATAGTTGAAGACTTCTTTACGTGTCTCCAGGAGTCCGGGTTACGTACAGTTATTACAATGGGATAGTTGGAGACTTCTGTACGTGTCTCCAGGAGTCCGGGTTACGTACATTTAGTACAATGGGATAGTTGGAGACTTCTGTACGTGTCTCCAGGAGTCCGGGTTACGTTGTTTTTTAAAGACTCGTGTTTGGTAACTTACACTCACTGGTAGGGTTGGACTTTAGCAAGAATTGGGGACCATTTTTCTTAAGAAAAAGAGGTTTAATTGTGGTATTCGATCCCAGTTCGTGGTTGTCCACTATATGCAAATCTCTGATACAAATTAATTCGACTTTTTGCCTCTATAACTCGTTATAGAGTTGCGGGGAAGGATTTCGACCGATTTCATAAACCCT